>CM053409.1:21901801-21939560 GCA_028644305.1 Xerus rutilus | reverse complement strand
TGTTCTCCAATTCTATCCATTTGCCTGTAAATGCCATGATTTTATTTTCTTTTATTGCTGAATAATATTCCATTGTGTATATGTACCACAATTTCTTTATCCATTCATCTATTGAAGGGCATCTGGGTTGCTTCCATAGTTTTGCAATTGTGAGCTGTGCTGCTATAAACATTGAGGTGACTGCTTTATTGTAGTGAGCCTAAAGATTTAAAAAAAGGCTTCCATAACATTTACAGTTTCATTTTCTATTCCACGTATTTCAGTAGTTCTGCATAGTGTCCTAAATAAAAACCTAGTCCAGTGGAAGTAACACTGGACTCCTACTCTCAGAAAAGTTGGGACACCGGGGCATGGTGGTACATGCCTGTAATCCCAGCAGCTTGAGAGGCCGAAGCAAGAGGATCTCGAGTTCAAAGCCAGCCTCAGCAAAAGCAAGGCACTAAGCAACTCTGTGAGATCCTGTCTCTAAATAAAATATAAAGAAGGGTTGGGGATGTGGCTCAGTGGTTGAGTGCCCCCAGGTTCAATCCCTGGTACCAAAAAAAAAAGAGGAAGAGGAGGAAAGAAAAAGTTGGGGTATAGCCCAGCTCTGCCACTGACCTTCATCTCTATGCACCTTAGTTTCCAGATCTATAACCAACAAAGCACCAAGATAACTGGACTAAGGGACTCCCATTGTTGCTCACAAAAACATAGGTGATTTTTCATTCCCATTTTACATCTGAAGAAACAAGGATTAATCTAGTTAAATGATTTGCCCAGAACTTCTAAGCTAGGAAGTGGAGGTGCTGGATTACATTTTTGGGCCCATGTCTCTTTCTACTACATCCCTGTAAATTAAGGTTGTCTGAAATGGCTCTATTCTTGCACTGCCCAATACAGTGACCACTGGTTATATATGGCTATTTAGATCAATTAAGATTATATGAACTAGAAAATTCAGTTCCTCACACTGTCTCAAGTGCACAATAACTATATGTGGCTAGTGGCTGCCATACTAGCCAGGGCGGATTATAAGACATTTCTATCAGTGCAGAAAGTTGTATGGACAGGTTTGAATTTCTAGCTACCACTTGGTCCCTACAATTCCCCAATTTCTTTACCTGGAATTCAAGGCATTCCAGAGTCTGACTCCAGCTCTCCTCTGTTGTTGGGTAATTCATGACTCCCAATCAGGCTCTTTAAGTATTTATCAGACTAGGTTCTGTGTCCCCCACTACACCTAACAAAGGGCCTTACACAGAGGAGATAACAAATATTTGGAGGGACAGATGGATAGACAGGAGGAAGAATTGAGGGAGGGAGGTAAGAAGTATGTGGCATACATTCATGTTTTCATCATGCTTTTTGAGGATTATTATGTGAACAGACAAGGTCTCACAAAACTTTGAGTGGGTAAAGAGATCACAAATAAGTTTATAAGTAAATAAAAATTAAGATAGTGTTATGAAGAAAATAAAAAACATGCTGCGTTGGGTGACTGAAAGTGAGGGAGGAACTGGGAAAATGCCAGATGTGGTGGTCTCTGATGAGGTACCATTTGAACCCAAATCTGAAGAATCAGACTCACCATATGAAGGCCTGGGTGGGACATTTTCTATGCAGAAGAAATGTTGCTACCAAAATTATACTTCTGCATACTTTAACAAGATTCTTCATTTGTCAGCTTGTGATATATGGGACAATGTAAACCCCTAGTTTAATAATCTTTTAAAAATTACCCTAAAAGAAGGATGCAATAAGGAAATGAGTACAACAATTAATTTAGGAAAAAAAGATTACTATGAAGTCTATTAAAGTTGCAGTGAGGAAAAAAAAAGTTGAAGTGGCATTTATCTTCTACGATGTTCTCTTCTTTATTGTATAGCTTTGTTCCTGGACCACATAAAGCTGTCCTCAAAGAAGATGCATTACAGCAGACAAAATTCTTCCAAAGTAAGAAATATCTTTCAAGAGTAGTGAGAGGTGGCAGAGATGATGCTATTTGGAATTTTCCCAGGAGCACATCCCATACTTCTAAAAATGGAAGAAGGATGACAAAACCTACTCCCAAAAGATACGACATTCAAGGAAATGCTCAAATAATTTAGCATGGTAAGGCTTTGGACTTAAATAGTAACTAAATCTACTCCAGAACTCTGAGCAATTTTTATTTGGATATCTGCCTGCACCCAGAGGTCCATTCTGGAGGGATGACCCCACAGGTTGTAGATTATCAGGTAACTTGATCCCCTGCATTCACTGGTATTAAGATAACATCTTACCATTTATTTTGATCACTCCTGACAATTCCAGCATTCTAAGACTGATATGTTTAACCATTGTTAGCATTAGAAAATGGAAGAATGAAAGAAGTATTTTGGAAAGTGTACTGGAAATATACTTTGAAGGTAAATTTTACATAGTGTATATGTGTGTGTACATGGGCCAATACCAATACTTCTGGTTGCAGATCTCAGTCCATTTTCTGCAAACCAAGCCTTCTTTCTTAATTCAGCACTGTTTAATGCTCACCTATTTAACCAAAGCTATTTAACATTTGGTGCAACTCTAACATTTACCTAGAAATTGATGCTAACTATTTAACATTTGGTGCAACTCTAACATTTACCTAGAAATTTTTGCATGTCATGTTTTTGGAAATGGGACCTTTCATTTTTATTCCATTTAAACACATCCAATTTCTGTGTGGAGTGATTACTTCTCACCTGGGTTTGTGCTAGAAGTTTGTCTTCTACCCTCTGCAGTTGTTTGCTTGGATTGGTGAGAAACAGAGAGGAATTTTCTCTAGCTCTAAATCCTCCTAAACTCACTGAGGAACTCATTAATTCTCCCAGAACATAAATTATTGCTTTTGAGCTGGATGCTCTATCTTCATTATAAAACTTCCTGCTAAGCCATTTTGATGGATTTCCAGTCTTTCTTCCTTGTTATGGTCACTTATTAATTTTCATTAATCCATGTATGCTTTAGAGAAGGAGTAAAGACACAACGGGTAAGGTCTGAGCTACTTCAGGTACCTATTTAGTCAATAATGAACAGCACCAAAACAGGATTGGCAAAGCTCTGAAAAGAGCCTTAAATGGACATTGAGTTTGAAAAAGGTAGGAAAATTTTTAAAGCTTTACTCTTAAAAATCCATATGGGTTGAAGAAATCTGAGAGATCAGTGCAAATCAGAGCAGGAAACCATCTTCAAAGTGCCTAGTCTCTAGTATCATTCTCTGATGACTTTGTCTCCTTATTCCCATTCAATTTCATCTCTTATGATGAAATTTTCAACAACTAAACACCCAAGTAGCACTGTTTTTTTTAGACACAATATTCAGACCTTAACTCAGTCTAAAAGCTCATTCCACAGCTGGTAGCAACAGCCTTGCGAGGCAGACTATCACTGTCTTCGGTAAGGAAGGGAAGCTGCACAGATGCAGGAGATAACTGACACCAAAGACCAGTAGGGTCCATTCAGATTTTCTTTTCTATACCCCCTTTATAACGCCTGGAACAAAAAGCCATCTGCAGTATTTTTTTAAAGCACTTCTGCCATATCTACTCAGGCAACTCCATGGAGGTAGCTCCCACATCTTCAGAGGAGCAAGAAGTCCATGGAGTTAAATGTAGCGTTCACACTCAGGTAATAGAGAAGAATAAAGCCCATCAGGTTTCTTCGTCCATCCTAAATGGTGCTTTGGGGTTCAGGAAAAATTTGTTTCCAGTACAGGAAATTGATAAACAATATTTAAGAGGCATTTTAATAACAGGAACTTTTCTAATTAACTTTGGATTAAGCATAAACACCTTTTTTCTGTTTATTATTGGAAATACTTTGGAAATGTATTTGTTTTTTCTGTGTTCACAAGTAAAGTACAACCAACAAATACTCTCTTGTGACTGAGATTTTTTTTTAGTATTTTCGGTCATATTTTTAATCATTAAGAAGTGAGGAATCTGAAGCATGCTACAAATAGAAGTTCCTTTTTAATGACTCCTAATCTTCCCATTTTCTGTGATTTACCTTTCTCCTAAAGTGAAAAACAGCAAAAATTAAGTGAATATAAATTTAATAAAGTGCTGTTTAAACCAAGAATCACACAAATAAGCAGTGATGCATCTTGGCTTAGAAATGCAAATTGAATATAATGGACCAGCCTCCCATTATCTCTGCACTGCCTGAGTCAAGCTTGATTTAAAAACAACAACAACCACAAAGGGAGATCAGTAGAGGAAAGGGACTAAAGGGTAGAAGGTAGGGAGGGGAGAAGTGCTGGGGAGTGATATAGGCCAAATTACATTGTTAAATTATGTACTGTGCGCATGTGTGAATATCTAACAACAAATCCCATCAGTCTGTACAACTATAATGCAAAAAAAAATGTGGGGGAAAAATGTAGAGGCCAAAAAGCTATGTAAAGGGAAGGGTGGGGGATGGGAATAGGAAAGACAGTAGAATGACTCAGACATAACTTTCTCATATTCATATATGAATACACTGCAGTGAATCTCGACATCATATACAACCACAAGAATGGGATCCTAATTAGCATAAGTTATATTCCATGTATGTATGTCAAAATACATCCTATTGTCATGTATATCTAAAAGGAATTTTAAAAAGGGATGTAATTGAACATTCCATCGATTATAGTATTCAGTATTAATTCAACCAAATAATCTCTTTCTTAAAAAAGTAGGATTATTTGGGGAATTGAGGAGAGAAGAATGACAATGAGAAAAAAAGGTCATATCCCTGTCAGCCCATTTCATTGTTTTCTGGGCATTTTCCACATTTATTAGTCTAATGGCTTACCTAACAGCTTTAGGCCTAAAGCCTGTTCTGCACAGGAAATTTATGTATCAAAAAATTTTCCCTAATCTGGAAGACTCTAAATCTGATTTAATACCTAGAAACCCTGTAAATATGGTCTTTTTTTAAAAAAATATTTTTTTAGTTGTCAGTGGATCTTTTTATTTATTTATTTATTTATTTATCTAGTTATTTATTTATATGTGGTGCTGAGGATTGAACCCAGGGCCTCACACATGCCAGGCAAGCATTCTACCCCTGAGCCCCAACTCCAGCCCCTGTAAATATGGTCTAACAGACTTAAAGGGAAACTGGGGCAACACACCATGACAATGACAATGCCAAGGATACAAAGACTACTAATCCACTAAACTAGGGGCCCAGTCAGAGTCAATCACTCCTGAACTTTCTCAGTGACTGGCATTTCCCAACAATTCTGTTGTTACCTGTTTAAAAACTAAGTTATTGAATTGAAAATCTAGTTATATGCATTGTAAACTGTTACATACTACAGCTGAATTATATTATCAAAGAAATATAGCTGGGTGTTGTAGCACAAGACTATAATCCCAGCTACTTGGGAGGCTGAGGCAGGAGGATCATGAGTTTGAGGCCAGCCTGGAAAACAGCAAGACCGTGTCTCAAAATAACAATGACAATAATAATTATAGAAACATAAAAAATTCTTTAGTGTATTTCTTAACAAGTAGTATTTTGCACCAGACTCAGATATCTACTGAATGCTTTTATACTCATGTAACTAAAACTCAAATATTTTGAACACCGTGAACCCTTCTGTAAATGGGTAAGAATAAAATGTGGAAAATTAGGTTTGCATACAAACTGTAACCTATTATCTTTAAGGGTTTTATCTTAGTGAGAAAGGCAAATTTTGCCCTTTTAAAAATACAAATTTCTGGCATGTTTTTCATTTGATCTTTTTATTTTTTTCAAGGCATTTAATAAATAATCTACACTGGATAAATGCAAGCTGGTATACCAAGCTACAGAATTGTAGTAGAGCTTATAAAAAATAATGATCATAGCCAATAAGAGCCAATTTCTTTAGAGCTGATCTATCAGAAATTAATTTTACAGTGTTAAGTAGCTAATAAGGCAGACTGTAAAACACAGGAAGAAAGATCACATAGCAGTGCAGAAAGAGTACAATTCTGAGCATCCAGAGATTTGGGTCCAAGGCCTGGTTCTGTCACTGCTTCCTTGTGACACCCAGTTCATTTATTCATCAGAATAAGTGCTGCTGGAGAGATTTCCCCTGCTTATGTTTACTATTTAAAACACCACCCCCCAAAAACAACCCAAAAACTCTTGGGATGCTTGAGAATAGTTTGGTTTAAATAGCATTTTTAATAGCAAAAATGTTTATAATAGCTTACAACCATCTTTTTCAATACAAAATAAACAGATCATTCTCATCTTTGCATTTTTACATTTCTCACCTCTAAGACATATACAATAAAAAGTCTAAGATACTGTTGTCTGGCTAACTCTTGAAGAAAGGTGCACAAGTAAACTAGCCATGTCAACTTCATTAACCACTCTGGGTGGCATTTGTTTAGCTGTGAAACAGTAATATAGGCATAATTTTAAAAATTAAGCAAATGAATTTGTTCTCACCTCTGTTTTCTAGAAATACATTTTCTTTTGAATAACTGTACATTTATAACTTTATTACAATTTACACCAGTCAGTAGACTTTATTTCCACACCTTCACAATCCCATCTCGAGAGGCAGTCACAATGAAGCCCTGTGTGGTCTGGAAAGTGGCAACATCCGTGATAATGTCATGATGTCCCACAGGCAGAGATTCTGGGCCCCTTCGAGGGGTGTCATCACTTGGTCCTACCTTCTGTTTACTCTGAATTTCCTGTTTGATAGTTAGAAATCAGGGAGAGAGCCAGAAGTTAAATCCATGCCACATTCTGCCTCTTATCCATATTCTTGCTTCTAGGACAAGTTGTTGTTGCTTTGAAGTTAGCACCTCATGTAAAGTAGTCACACTTTCACATTGATCAAAAAGAAAAAAAGGAGAGGGTCCAAAATGACATGCTGGATTTCTAGTTAACAGAGTGCATGAGCAGCCACTTACAAATGTGGAACACTTAAAAATGGCCAATAGTCTGGGCCTATTAATTTTTATTAACATCAAATGTAAAAAGGGGAAAGAGAATAAACTGGGAGAGGTAAAAATGACTAAAATATTGAAGTAAATACATATATCAGATGTTCTGGCATTTCTACAGCTCCTCAGTATTTGTCATGAAGGAAGTGCTTATCTGGCCAAGGCACTTTCAGGTAGGTCACATCTGAAATTTCTAAGCCAAGGACACAAGCTTTAGAGTCCAAATGGTGAGATTTGAGTTTATTATTAAATTGTTTAATATCTGTGTTTCAGAAAAATTTCTTAACTTCAATGTCCCTAAATTTGTCTTTTGTAAAAGGAAATAAAAGTACTTGTTGTATGTTTCTTAGTCCTTAACTTTATAAAGTGCCTACTGTTCATTTTGAGCTATATACTTATATGTGCTTTGTTTATTATATCTTGAAAATAAAAGTTAATAAAAGTTAATTTATAAAAATACAAAAGCAAAGAGAAAATAAACCATATTTCTTAAATTCAAAAAAAATGATTGCCAGTCTAGACCAAATCCATTTTTGTGTCTACAAAAGTTAAAAGAAAAATAAAAAGTAATGTACCTGAACAACTTCAGTGCCTTCTATTATTTTCCTGTAATAGGACACAGATGGGGAACTAGTACTTCCTGCCACAATATAGGACCTTTCTGGGTAAGCCAAGTCCCAAAACCTAGGGAAGAAGAAATAAATGGGGATAATCCTCACAAGATAATAGTAGGAACTAATACTCATTGGCTTACACTCATCAATGCATTCTTTACACTGTGATTAGAAAAAGACTTTTCTAGAACCAATGGCATAACATTAATTACAATAAAGTACAATAAAGTTGCCCTTGTAATGTGCTGATGATTTAAAACATTAACTTATCACCAATATCTATAATAACAGTTTTCATAAACCATATGTACCCATCCATCTTTTAAGAATTATTTTGAGATACTATACCTTATTTTCATGTCTGATCCAGCTGTTAGCAGGATAGGATTTCCGTCAGCAGGACTGCAGTAGATACCATGGACACTGTGAGGAGAAGGCTTAAAAGAAGCAAAGATGGTGTCAAATAAAAATAAAAGTGCTTTCCACTAATGGAATACCATTTCTACAGACAAGTTAACTGCTGATAGTTCTTTCTATAGACACCTGGTTACCAGAGGAAATAAGAAACCAGTTATATAAGTTATACCTACTTTTTTGGGTCTTTGAAGTATAGTTACTTTGTTTTGTTCTGAACAGAGAGGTGCAGCCTATTCAGTTTTTTAAAACTTTCTCTTTAGTACCACCTTGAGCAAGACCCCAATTAAAGGGAAAAAAAAGTCTTTCCTATGGGGCTGGGAAGGGCTAAGAATGGAACTCAGTTGGCAGAGCCCATGACTAGCACATGGGAAGCTCTGGTCTGATTTCCAGCACCAGCAAAAAAAAAAAAATCAAAATCTCTCCTACCTTTTGCCCTAATGAAGCACCCTGGCAACATGACTGTGACTATTAAAACAAAAGTACAGATGTTTCTTGATTTATATGAAGGTTATGTCCCAATAAACTTATTGTACGTTGAAAATATACATAATACACCTATCTTCAAGTATCAGTTGTTTGGCTCACTGTCCAGCATCCCAAGAGTATATTGGACCACATACTCCTAGACCAATAAAAGATCAAAATTCCAAGTATGGTTTCTAATGAATGCCTATCACTTTTACACTACCATCATAAAGCCAAAATATCATTAGGTTAAACCATGGTTAAGTCAGGATCCTCTATATGCAAGATGGTCATATTCCATTTTTTCATTACTTAAACGTCAATCCAGGTCTACTGTAGTTCTAAAGAGATACCACAAACCTTACATAGTTAGCAGCCAAAACATTCAATAAAACAGAACCTAGCAAGTTTAAGAAATCAGAAAATATGCATGTGGCAATGGTCACATGATACTTGATGTAATTAAAACCCAAATTTAATTATAACCCCAAAGCCCAACAGATCCCATGTTTGCTAAAATACCTGAAAGTGCTTAGGATGTGAGCAATAATATCCTTTACAGTAAGAACTGGAGACAAACCTGTAACTCAGAAAGTGGTGGTGCACTGCTGGCCCAGAGAGTAAATCTTCTGTCACCTGTCTCCATGTCCCACATGGACACTTCATTGTTGCCCTGAACAGCTAAGAGAGACAAAGGCCAGAACTATTACTCAGACCAGAAGGATCTCACTCTCAGAGCTTTCACATCTTAGTAGGTAGAGCAATTCAACCTATATCTATTTCTTCCCAACCTGCAAGAAATACTAATACATATGAGCCTGTCACCATACTGGGTAAGTGTAGTTAAAAGAAAAGAAAAAAAATTTTAATAGCCTAACAATAATATTTACTGGTCTCCAACCAGGTGAAAAGAATTATGGGGTGGAAAGACAAATCACATACAAATCCTGACCTAAAGAAACCTATTTTTTTGTTTGTTGGCTTCTCTCCAGAAGTGGAGGAAAAACGAAGTAAATAAAGAAGACAAGGACAAAGAAACAAGTGAGAAAGTTTAAGTTCTGCCTGAATACAGGGAATTTTTAAAAAATCACATCTAGTAGGTGAGCATCCAGGTCACATCATGGACAGAATCTTTTAGTAGGGACTAAAAAGGCAGGTAGACCACTTCAGCCAGAAAGAACTAAATGACAGGAGAAAAAACAAGACTCTGTGGCTGTTTTGAAGAAAGATGAATAAAGAGAAACACGAGTTTAATTGTGACAGACCAATATTTGTGACAGACCACAAAAATTGGACTCAAGGCCTAAGAGAGAAACTATCCCTAAAGACTGTGTGGTGCAGAGGGAATGACCATATACCAGGCTTCATTTGCTTAGAGCAATAGAGCAATGAAACAAGATGCTGTTTCTGGCTTTGAAGATGAAAGAAGAGGACATTAGCTAAAGGAGTACAGCAACAGGGCAAAGAAACAGATTCTCACCTATACCTCCAGAGGGAATATGGTCCTGCTGCTACCCTGATTTTGGCCCACAAAACCCACTACAGATTTCTGGCCTTCAGAATTGTTAGAAAATAAAATTGTGTTATTTTAAGCCACCAAGTTTGTAGTAACCAGTTATAGCAGTCACAGAAAACTAACTATGTCCATGAGGAGCCCCAAAGGAAGAAAGGTCAGTCACCTCAAGCTGGTTGTTTTCTTTACCTCCAAATCACTGTTCCTCTCAAGATGGTCTTTTCTATCCAACTTCTTTCCAAATTACAGTAACTACACCTTCCACACATGCTTTCTACTGCCAGTCTGCTATTATTAATCTTGTATTACTGCAATATCTTATGATATTCTTATATCCACACCTTTGTAACAGTTTCTTTGAAAATAAATTCTTAAATTATCCTGCCATTGGTATGCCATCAGTTTTTCATTGGAACCCTGACTGATAAAAAGGCCAGATGGTGGTTAAGAGGGCTGGTCTCTCTCTATAGTCCATAGAGCCTTTTGGACCACATTGGCTATTACTTGCAATGAGAAGCCACTAAAAGGTATTGAGCAGAAGAAAAAAACAATCTAAGAATATGGACAGAAGCAGGGAATTAAGAGGATATTGAATCAGAAAGGACAAGAGATTATGGTGATTTGAACTAGGGAGCCAATAATGTAGTAGTAAGAAGTGGTCAAATTCTGGATATATTTTAAGACAGAATTTATAGAATAGCTGATACACTAGACGTGGAATGAAAAAAAGAATAGTACCGGTAATCCTGGCAACTCAGGAGGCATAAGCTTGAGGCCAGTCTCAGCAACTCAGCAATAACTTGTCTCAAATGACACCGGACTTCTGCCTGAGTACCCAGTAGAACTTCCATTTATGTATAGAACACCACAGGAAAAGCAGTTCTGCCTCAGAGTACAAGGCAGTGATGGAGGCACTTTTAATAAAAAGGAAATCAAGTGTTCAGTTTGAACATGTCAAGTTTGCAATGGCTGTTAGGTATCCTAGGGGAAATTTAAAGTACACAGATATAAAAACCTGAATAAATTTGATATTTAAAGCCTGAGACTGAAATCATACACAGAGGAAATGCAGGAGAAGAGAATAAGACCAAAAACTGGGCCCTGAAGCAGGCCACAATTTTACAAGTCAGGAAGATGCAGAGGAACCAGTAGATCAAGAAGTAGGAGAACCGGACACAGTGGCGCACGTCTGTAATCTCAGCGGCTCGGTAGGCTGGGCAGGAGGATCTCAAGTCCAAAGCCAGCCTTAGCAACTTAGCGAGCCACTTAGCAACTTAGTGAGACCCTCTCTCTAAACAAAATACAAAATAGGGTTGGGGATGTGCCTCAGTGGTTGAATGCCCCTGTGTTCAATCCCTGGTACCAAAAGAAACAAGTAGGAGAACCAAGAAAAATGTCCTTAGAAACACTAAGAAAAGTATTTCAAAAAGATAAAAATGAAAAATAAAAATATAATCAACTGACCAAATGATAAGTCAATAAGAGGAGGTCTCAGTAATGGTCCCTGAACTTGGCAACATGGTGACTCTGATATCAGAAACATATGAGATGGGCTATGTGTATGAGAAGAGGCCACAAAAAGCCTAGAAGCAAGAGGATCAATGAGGAAACATAAAAATACAAAGAACTATTATTTTTCAAGCATCAAGTGGATGCCAGCCTATGTGATTTCTATATTTTATATCAAATTGTTGAACTCCATAAGGTATTTTTTATTTATTTTTGGTACTGGGGCTTGAAACCAGGGGTACTTTACTACTGAACTATATCCCAGTCCTTTTTATTCTTCATTTTGAGACAGGGTCTTACTAAGTTGCTGAGGTTGACCTCAAACTTTATTTATTTTGGTACCAAGAACTGAACCCAGGAGTGTTTCACACTGAGTCACATTCCCACTCCTTTTGTAAACTTTTTATTTTGAGACAAGGGTCTCACTAAGTTGTTTGGGGCCTTGATAAATTGCTGTGGCTGACTTTGAACTCATGATCCTCCTGCATCAGCCTCCCAAATTACTGTGATACAGGCATGTATCACCATACCTGGTTATAAGGTAAGTATTTTTTCAACTGCGTTTTACAGATGAGGAAAAATAGTTATAAAGACTTATGCAAATGTCTTACCCAAAAATCCACAGAAAAAATGTGAGGGCCCAACGAGGAAGGGAAGAAAATTTTGCATGAAACACAACAGAATACAAATCAACAACAAACGGCCACTGAAAAGGATGAATCAGGGTTTCTAAAGTAGATTTCTAGGAAGATATTAGGCAGCTTTAAAAATAGGGGACATAGAAGAAAATAAATAGAGTAAGAGATGTTGGTAGAACCAGAGGATGGCGATCATGATTGTCAAAATCATGTTTAAACAGAATAAATAAAAATATGACAGTCAGATATCAATGGTGGAAACTTCTATAATCAGAACAGAGTCAAGCTTTGGTCCATATATAAAGCAAAACCCTAAAAACATATGTCTTAGCAACAGGATATAACACTTGCCAAGAAAATCCCAATACACAAAAGTGAGCCCTCCATCTTACCTGCAATCACCCAAGACTGATACAGAGGGTGCATTGAAAGGCGCCTGATTCGAGCCCTGGAAGGATGACAGTGACTGGAAATTGGCAACTGGAACCTCATGTCCCAACAAGCCATGGTACCACTACTTGTACCTTAAAGAAAAAGAAGCATAAAAGATTACCATCTAATGATCAAAGCACACTAGGGAGCATTTATACAAAGTATTAGCTTTATGTGAATTTATTAATTGCCAAAGGCACCCACAAAAGCAGAAGCTCTAGAGAAAATATAAACTGAATTTGGTAAGTCAAAATGTTCAGACTACCTTAAATTATGATGTAATAGGGGACAGCAGATACTGTTTTATCCAATGATCCCCCTGGAATCCAAAGTGGTAGCAGCTCTGCAACTGTCATCAGATTTCAGTCATTTTAATGTGCCCTTTTCTCCAAAACATTCTGGAGACAAGTATGGGTGTCCAATCACAGCAGAAACTGGGGTTAAGTCTTTGCATCTACCCATAGTAACTTAAACCCTACAGTGAAACAAACTCCCCTGCCCACCCTAGAATAATACCTGTTCCAACACTGAGCAACTGGTCATGAGAGTACATTCTTGGATTGGTTTCCAATCTTAGTAGAGAAATTGGTGGCAGGAGAGGGATGGAAGGGGTGGTAATTACATAAAGACAGCTTGTGTGTCAAACTGACCCACTCCAAGACAATAACTCAAACAGTACAGGGAGCATAAGCTTCCCTCCTAAAAGCTGACCAGGGAGCCTGAGAGGTATCACTACCATTTGCTAACTTGCTAGGTGTATAATATCTACTTTTCTAGACCTAATATATCTTCCTGTACTTGCAGTTTACTGAGACAAAAGGCAAAAAATAATGCATTCTATATAAACTACATAAAAAGTAATACAGAAAAGGGAAGATACATAATTGTTGCAAACATAAATTATGAAATTAAGAAACCTAAATTCAGACACAGAAAATTGTAACTCTTCTGAATAAGAGAGAAACAGTAAGATGTGATAGCTTCCTAAGGGGCAGGTTCAAAGCACTATGGGGGCAAGGAGATGACACTTAAAACAGGAAAAGGGAAGGAGATGTAGACATAAGAGGTACAAAGTTTCGCAGGAGGAATAAGCTTTAGTGATCTATTGCACAGATTGGTCCATTGTGTGCTTCAAAATTGCTAAAAGAAGTACATTTTAAATGTTTTCAGCATAAAAAAACAAGTATGTGAGGTGATGGATCTCTTAATTACCTGATTTAATCATTCTGCAATATGAAGACATATTAAAACATCATATAGTGCCCCATAAATATGTACAATTATTATTTGTTAATTAAAAATAAAATATTTTTAAAAAATCAGCAATACCATTCTTGGGTATGTACTTACAATAAATGGGTATCTATGTCCTTACAAAAACCTATTTGTAAATGTTTACTCAGAACTAAACAAAAACAACTCAATCTATCAACTGGAGAATGTGATGGATACATAAATTATCAATAAAATGCAATGTCACTCAACAATAAATAAAAGACTCCTCATACATGCAATCTCATGGAAAAGTCTCACAAAATTTACGCTTAGCAAAAAAAAAGGCACATACTATATGATTCTATTTTTATGACATTCTGGAAAATGCAAAATTATGGAGACAGAAATGAGATGAGTGATTTTATTAGGGGCTGAGAGGAGGGCACTGAATGCAAAGGAATATGAGGAAAGTTTTCAAGAAGTGATGGAAATGTTTGTGCCCTATTTGTGGTGTATGTATTTTTGTACATTGTAAATATTTTTT
The DNA here is from genome assembly GCA_028644305.1 of Xerus rutilus. NCBI lineage: Eukaryota > Metazoa > Chordata > Mammalia > Rodentia > Sciuridae > Xerus > Xerus rutilus. The sequence continues at coordinate 21,925,266 of CM053409.1, read as the reverse complement.
ATATTATTTATATTTTCAGAACTCATCAAATTGAACACTTTCAAAACTCAACAACAATAAAAACAGAAGAAAGCAGCAAGAAAGATCACATGGTATATCTTCAACCCTTGGGGAAAAGAGAGTTGGAAGATAATAACATGAGAAATCATTGCTGGCTCTTCTTCCCACTAGGCACTGTGATATAAGCTTTTACTCATTACATCCTCAAAGCAGCTTTTGAAAGGATTAATCCCATTTGAAGATGAAGATGCTGAGACTTGAGTTGAATAGCTTGTCTGAGGTGACACAGTTTTAATTGTGTCTGCAGGAACTCAGATGCTATTTTCTTTAAGTCAAGCCTGCTGATTTCCTGGCAGAATAAGAAAATGCCAGTAAATCTGATCACTGTAATGATTATAAAGACAGTGATTTAAGATTGAGAAGGAAATCGTTGTATGCCTTGTGATACTAATTTTACCCTTCCGAATTGCCTTTTAATGAAAAAATAAACAAACTGCAATAATTATAAAATAATAATTATGAAAAAAGGAGGAGATGGGAAGAAATTACCAATGAACAAAAAAGGAAAAAAACGGCTTTCCAAGATGGTGACTGCAGGTAGTCGTGGCATGCAAAACCCAGCCAATGACTTGAAAATCAGCTTACCAATACAGAGCCAGCACTGGTGGATGTCCACAGCAAAGGAAGTAATAAGACCTGACTTCAAATCATGTTTTAATGTCCATGCATTGCTTGAAGATCTGAGATCCCAGCCAACCAGAGAGCCATTCACAGTGGCATAGGCAAGAACAGACTGTGCCCCAGAGTTAAAGTGATGCATATCCACAACACAGCCATCCTCCTTTTGATCCAGGATTCTACAGAAATACACAAAGCAAAATACAGACTTTTCTTCTCACCAAAAAATATAGCACTAATTTCCATATAAGACGAATTTATATTCCATCCATGTTCAAGAGAAAAAATTATGTGATCCCATCAGGACAATTACAGCTTACGTATTTTTTAAAAGAATACTTAATACTTAAATGGACTTACAAAAGAACTGCAAAAATAGCACAAAGTTTCTGTATACCCTTTACTCGGCTTCCCCTCATGTTAACATCTTATAAAGCCATGGAACACTCATCAAAACCAAAAAGCTGATGTTGGTACAATACCAGTAATAATGTTACAGAATGTATTCTGATTTTATCCATTTCCCACTAATGTCCTTTTCTGTCCCAATATCCACTCCAAGATATCACAAGGCATTGAGTTGATATGTCTCCTTAGTCTCTTCTAGTCTGTGACAGTTCCTCAGTCTCTCATGGCCTTCGTATTTTTTTAAGACTACTAGTTAGTTATTTTGGAAATGTCCTTCAATTTGGGTTTGTCTGATGTTTTCTCATTATTACACTAAAGTTATGCCTTATTGGGAAGGATACCAAAGAAATGGTATATCTTTCTAAGTGTATGATATGGAGAAGAACTTGCTATTCAGATGTATTACTGGTGATATAAATCATAATCATTTGGTTAAGGTGGTGTTGGCTTAAACTCTTCACTGTGAAATTACTTTAAGACAATGTAAAAGTTATGTTTCTGCTTTAATTTTTGCCTACGAGTTTAGGATCACCCAGTTCTTCAAGGAGTCCTAATTCCTGTTAATGGAGAATGGTTTTTAGAAACCAAGATCAAGGCACTATAAATGCTCAGTGTTATGACAGTACCCCTGCTTTTAGTTCCTCTCAATGGCCAGAGCTAAGAAATATATTATGTACACTACTCCATGTGTGCAGACATGTATCTATTTCTATATCTCTTTGTGTATGTGTGTACACACACATATAATGCAGGTATCATAAGTTCATATTGAAATCTTCACTTCCCATCACTACCAGTTCATTCTAGCTTTTATTCCTTTCCTTATTAGTAACTTCTTTCTCCATTAGTGAGAAAATTGGTTCTCATTATCTACAACATATTTCCTTATTTGTTCACCCCTAGAAAGTAGCTTCAGAGCTGTCAAACCATATTCCTGTGAAAAACAACCAACTAGAATATAATGTTTGAGTTCAGTTCCTTTAGTCATTAACCTTGTAGCACTGAATTAAAACATTGCTTTCCAAAGTTATTTTAGTTCCCCTGTTCTCTATGCCCTTCAATGTAATGCTATGATTCATTTGCAAATATATTTCAAAATATATTTGTCACAGATATATTCATTTCAAAATATATTTGTCACAGATTGCATTCCATCTTTCCCACTATATACTGGTTGATTTTTTAAAATTTATGTACTACTTTGTGGAATACAGTACATGGGTTATGACAAATATACAGCCATGTATCTTCCATTACATAACCAAAGAAAAAGATACCGCATCCCCAGAATTATCTTGTGCAGCCCATTTGTAGTTACCCTCTAACTATACTCTCATCTGGTAGCGACCACTAATTTGTTTTCCTCCCTATAATTTTATGTTTTCATATAATTGGAAACATATAATACCTACCCTTTTGGATCTAACTTCTTTCATTAGCAAGATGTATTTAATCAGTGACATATAAGCCAATAAATAATTTATTCCTTTATACTGCAGAATACTATTCTATTACATGGGTATTCCACTTTTTTCAAGCTGAGGCATTTTTAATATCAAAAAGAACATCAGAGGGCTAGGAATATAGCACAGTGGTAGAGTCCTTGCCTACATACATATGAACTGGGCAATCCCCAGTACCACAAAAAAAAAAAAAAAGAATATCATAAAGCATACTGGCCAGAATCCATGATTAGTACATATCAGGCTTTTGCATAGACTGTTTTATTTTTGTCTCCTAAACATTTTTTATTAAGTCAGAAATTAAATATTTTAGGCATTCTGAGTCATTACATCTCTTTTCTATATTCTTTATTTTTTTCAACCCTTTAAAAATGCAGAAACCATTCCTATTTTATGGACCATGCTACAGGCTGTAGTTTTCAGATCCCTGTCTTACATAAATAATTATATTTACAAATATTCTACTTACAACTATATTTCTATATAGAGGAAAGATGGAAAATAAAAATGTCAAATAAAATATGAAATAGTTCTTCCCATAAATTTTAATTCTTAAGAGGCATGACAATCAGTGATATGACTGAATGAAACAAACAAATGACTTATATCAAGGTTTCTTTGGAGAATACTATAGTCAGATGTGGTAAAATCTAAATATTCTAGGAAACTCTCCAAATCTAAGCAATAAATAATTTGCTTAAGGTAAAGACATTAACATTCACAGTAGAAAGTGCTGTCAGCTGAAAGAGAACCTTGCACAGAATGTGCATGTCTGATCTGTGTTGTGACCTGAGGTCACAGTCATCACATTGCACAGTTTGCCAATAATTTAAATGAACTCAATAGGTGCAATGCGATACAGTCATCCTCTGCTGAAACGAATTTTAAGGAAACTGGCAGGTATTTATTATTAAAAGCCATAAACAATATGTCCTGGACAAAAGCTGCTCCAATCTGTTTAGGGACTCTGTGCTAAAAATAACACATTTTTAAATGCAAAAGCAAAACAAAAACAAAAAATATCCTAGGTGATCTCACAAATTTCCCCGTCTTCCTTCAGCTACACAATGACCATGAGTTACCATCCACTAAACTGAAAGTCTCATTTTGTTTTCTTTCTGTAGGGGTCTACCACCCTGCATCAGCGGCTTGCATCTATTCTCCCTGGCGCCTTCTCTTTCAAATGGACTCCTGCTAACATGTAACATGGCACATTACCACACTGCATTAAAATCATTCACTTGTCCATTTCTGCCACTAGTCTACAGATTCTTAGAAAATGTAATATTTTATTTGTCTTTGGAATCCTCAGTGCATAACACATATTGGTCACCCAAATCATTGTTGTTCTTTGTCGTTAAATGTCTTATTTACATGCATTTAATCCATCTGTAAGCAGCTACAACTTACAAGTGAAGGAAACTCCTAAATAAAACCAGTCAGTGTTTTGTTTTAAAATGGTAAGAAAATCACCTGCCTAAAAACTTTACTCTGTATTCCATCAACTTCAGAGATTTTAATGTCAAGCAACAGTATGCTGACGGTTGAGTCTTCTTTAATGAATAATACTCAAAATGGGCCAGACAGAATTGTATTCTTAGTAGTTATATAGAAGATATGTCTGGTAATTACATTATTCAGACAGATTTCAGACTGGGGTAAGCCACAAGTTCAAAGCCGCCTTTCTGACCTTTTGACTAACTGGCAAAAAATAAGATGTCTTCTAAAATTAGCCACATGTTTTGAGTTCCAAGCAGAGATTTATTTACTCCATGGGCTCAAAAAAGAAGTATAATATAAGAGGCCCTCAGTTATTCCAACTACACTGTGGGGTAAGAGGAAAAGTTACATTACTATAAAGCACTAAATACAAAGTTTTTAAAAGACAAAAGATAGATACCTGCTTTGTAGAGGATGGATTTTAGGAGACTTGGGCAGCTTAGAAGCCTCAATTCCAAGAAGCTGGACAGCACCATTATCAGATGCTATGGCTAAGTAGTGGGAGCCTTGGCAGAATGTGAGTGTCTTGATTCTTCCTCCGATTCGGCTGTATGTAACAATAGATCTGAATGAAAGAAAAATAAGATTTTATTTCTGAAACAGCTACTTGTGCATTATTGATAATATTAAATATCTACACAGCTATTATGAAACAAAATTACTTCTTTGTGAGGTCCATTTTGTCTTCCTGATTTCGTAACAAAAATGAATATCTCCTCTCAAAAGCAGTGGTTCAAAATCACCTTTTCTTCTGATTGTTTCAAATGATCATCTTTGCACACTTCCCTATCATAGAACGAGTGTCCTTTTTTTAAATAGAACCCCAATACTTATGGTGCTGATCCTACAGATGGTCCTGATTCTCCTTCAACTTTCAATATTTTTACATCCTATTTGTGGTCCTTAAATTATCCTATAATCTCTAACATATAGTCTGGCTATATGAATCAGACTTGAGTTTCATTACCAACTGCTTACATGACCTTAGTTGTGCTACTTAACCTGCACTGTGCCTCACCCACAAAACAAAGGGTGCTCTACTTATTTAACAGGATCATAGCTACTTATTTAACAGGATTACAGTGGAGATCAAAAAATATGTAAGCTATTAAAACACTCATAAATGTATGGTTTTATTATAATATTCAGTGTCTCATACACAATGCCCACCTCTCAAGCTATCTGTATTATTTTCCTCCTTTACATTTTCTGCCAAACTTTTTGAATATGTGATCTAAATAAAGTACCTACCAGTATCACCAATTCCCTCTTTCGTTACCCCCCCCCCTTCTGGGGCACATATCTCTAAAAGGTATCAAATAACCATTTTATTAATCTACTGTGTATATTTGATTTTATTACAAAGGAAATGCATATGTGTACAAAAATTATTAAAATACAAAAAATACAGAAGTAAAAAATTTATAATACCACCCAGAAAGAAATGCTATTTAACATTTTGTTATATATCCTTCCAACAAGTTTTCTATACATATTATAATATATTCATACTTGCTTTTAAATATGGAATTTTATATTTTTAATCATTTTCCCCTACTTCACTTTTTCATAGAAACAGCTTTATTAAGATAGTTTTCATATACATTTTAAAGTATACCACTGTGATCTTTAGTATATTAACAGAATATTGCATAGATCACCACTGTCTAAATTTTACATCATTTTTATCATTCCTAAGAAACCCATAAATACACTGTCCCCCTACCCGTTAGCATTTACTTGCTTTTTCCTTACCCTAGTCCCTAGCACAAGTAATCTACTTTAATTTTCTATCAATTTTCCTATTCTGGATATTTCATATAAAATAGCTGAATATATATGGCTTTTTGTATATGGCTTCTTTCACATACCATGTTGTCAAAGTTTATCCATGTTGTAGCACGAAGAACTTCACACCTTTTTATGGCTTATATATGTGTATATGGTGTATGTGTGTGTATTGCTTACCCATTCATCAGCTGATGAACGTTTGGATTGTTTTCACTTTTTGACTACTATGAATAATGCTGCTATTAATGTCTGTGTATGAATGTTTGTGCAGACATTTCTCAAATGCCTACAGGGGGTCAGCCAGTATTGTAAGTGAGTAAAGAGAGCCAGGGGACAAGGCAGTGGTAGAGATGTGAAAGTCAGTGTGCTCAGTCTATCACATACACTGCTCTTTCTTCACCTCTCTTTTAATATCGAGATATAATGCACATAACTCGAACTTCACCCTTTACTTAAAGGAGTTTATAACAAAGTCATTAAGTTTGGCAATCATCAACATTATCTAATTCCAGAACATTACTGTCACCCCAAAAAGAAACCCTGTACTCAAAATGCTCCCCCTCCTAGTCTTGGGTCCCAAGTGAGACCTACCCATCTACTTCTTGTCAAATTTGCCTACTCTGGACATTTAATATAAATGGAATCATACAAAATGTGGCATTTATAACTGTCTTCTTTGACTTAGCATAACATTTCCATGCTGTAGCAAAATATTTCACTCCATTTTATGACTAAATAATTTTCTCCATTGTATGAATATACCACATTTTGTTTATCCATTCATTACTTGACAGACATTTTGGTTTCCACTTTTTGGCTAATATTAATAATGTTGCTTAAGAACATTGTGTATAGATTTTTGTGTGAACATATGTTTTCTTTTTGAGTTAGGTATATACCTAGGAGTAGTACAGTGGGATGATATGGTTAACTCCACATTCAGCATTTTGAGAGACTGCCAAACTGTTTTCCAAAGTTGCTGCACTATTTTACATTACCATGAGCAATACATAAAGCTTCCAATTTCTGTAAATCCTCGCCAACACTCATTATCTGTGTTTTTGCCTATAGTCATTGTAGTAGATATGAAATTATATCACATTATGGTTTAAATTTGTGTTTCCTTAGTAATTAATTATGCTAAGCATCTTTTCATGAGCTTATGAGTCCTATTTGGAGAAACATCTACTCAAATCTTTTGTCTAGTTTTTAAATGGGTCATTTGTCTTTTTACTATTGAGTTGTAAAAGTTTTTTATATATTGTAGGGAATAGATCCTTACCAGATATGTGATTTACAAGTATTTCTTCCTTTCTGTGGATTATCTTTTCACTTTCTTGTGTCCTTTGAAGCACAAAGGTTTATATTACTGAGAAAGTTCCATTTGTGCATTTTTAAAATCACTTGTGTGTTGATGTTACTTCAGATCCTTGTCTAATCTATGGTCATGAAGATGCCTAAGTTTTCTTCTAAAAGTTTTACAGCTTTATTTCTTACTTTCAGGTTTATAATTCATTTTGAGTAATTCTGTGAAAACTCATCCTTCTTCATGTAACTATCTTGTGATCATTCATTAAAAGGGCTATTCTTCCCCAATGAAACATCCTGACACCTTTGTCAAAAAATAATGACCATAAATGTGTTTCACATGATGGATCTATTCCATTGATTTATATGTCTATTCTATGCCAATATCACACTGTCTTGATTATTGCAGTTTTGTAGCAAATTTTAAACCTGGAAGCATGAGTCCTCCAATTAGTCCTCTTTCTCTTAAGATTGGTTTGGCTATTCTGTGTCCCTTAGGGTTCCTTATGAACTTTAAGATCCAACTCAGGGGCTGGGATTGTGGCTCAGCGGTAGAGCGCTTGCCTCGCACGCGTGAGGCCCTGGGTTCGATCCTCAGCACCACATACAAAGCAATAAAATAAAGACATTGTGTCCATCTACAACTAAGAAAAAATTAAAAAAAAAAAAAAAGATCCAACTCAATTTTTACAAACACACAAAAAGGGAAGAGGAGGAGGAGGAGGAGAGGAGCTAGAATTTTTACAAAAATGGCATTCAATCTATACATTAATTTGATGGCAATAAACTACCTTAACAATATTTTTTTCTATTTTATGAACATGGGATTTCCTTCCATTTATTTAGGTCTTCTTTGATTTTTTCAATAATCTTTTGCATTTTTCAGTGTACAAATCTTGTACTTTTTGTGTTTATTTCTAGAAATTTTATTCTTTTTTGTTATTATAATTGGAATTATCTTCTTAATTTCATATTTGGACTATTTATTGCTAATGCACAGAAATGCAATTGATTTTTGTATACTGATCTTGTATTCTGCCACTTTGTTGAACTCATTTGCTAGTTCTAACTTTTTAAAGAATTATTACCTGCGATTTTCTATACACCAAATCATGTTGGCTACTAACAGAAATTTCTTCCTTTCCAATTTGTGTACTTTTAATTTTTTTTCCTTGCCTAAATGCCCTGGCTAGAACCTCCAATATAATGCTCAATGAAATTGGCAAGCATGGATGTTCTTGTCTCGTACCTCATCTTGAAAGAAAAAGCATTCAGTCTTTCACCTACAATGTTAACGGTGGGGCTTTCGTAGATGGCCTTTGTCTTCTATGACTAGCTTATTGAATTGACTTTAATCATAAAAATATTTGGATTTTGTCAAATGCATCCTGAAAGTCTGCTGAAATGATCATATGGTCTTTACTCTTTATTCTATTCATATGATTATGTTCACCGACTGATTTTCATGTTAAACCAGCCTTGTCTTCCTGGGATAAACTGTACTTGGTTATGGCTTATAATCTTTTTATATTTTGAATTCAGTTTACTAGTATTCTGATGAGGACTTTTACACCTATTTTAATTATGGCATAGATCTGCAGTTTCTTGTGATACATTTGGTTGTCATATCAGTGTAATATCTGCCTCATAGAATGAGTTAAAAAGTGCTCCCTCGTATTTTTTAGAAGATCGACAATATTTTAAGTGTTTTACATAATTCACCTTGAAGCCATCTCAGCCTGGGCTATTGGGGGTGGAGGTTTGATTACTAACTTAACTTGTTGATTACTACAGGTCTATTCAGATTTTCTAATTCTTCTGGAGTTATTTTCAGAAGCTTGTCTCTTTCTAGAAACTTGCCCATTTCAGTTTTTCTAATTTCTTAGTATATAAGTATTTATCGTATACCCTCATAGTATATTCTTTATTTCTGCCAAGTCAACAGTAGTGTCTACTTCATTCCTTTCTCTTTCTGGTCACCATCATAAAGATTTGCCGATTTTGTTGATCTTGACAAAGAATTAGCTTCTTTTGTTTTTCTATTCTCTACTTCATTTATTTCTTTACTATTTTTAATTTATTTCCTCTTTAGTCTTTTTCCTTCTTTCTACTTACTTTGGGTTAAGTCTACTCTTCTTTTGCTAATTTTCTAAACCATTTTGTCCCATTGTCTAGGTATGGAACATCTATAATAATTTAAATGTAGTACACAGTATGCAATTATATGGTATATAATGTAATTATATAGTAATATAATAATACTGACATTATATACATGTATCTATGTACATTCTAGATTATTATTTCCAACCTATTTTAATGTACTCTGTCAATTTCACTGAAATATTTGCAAAATTGAAAGCTTGGAACTTAGTAAGATAAGGTTATTAATTTGAGATTTTTATTTTTAATGCAGATGTTTATAGCTATAAATTTCTTTCTAAACACTCCTTTAGCTGCATTCCCTAAATTTTGGTATGCTGTATTTTCATTTTCATTATCTCAAAATATTTTCTAATTTCCCTTTGAACCATTTGCTGTGCAGCTGTATATTATTTAATCTCCATGTATTTATGGATTTCCCAATTTTCTCTCTATTAATGCTATCTAACACTTCGTATGCTTTCAGTCCTTCTAAATTAATTGTTTTTTTATAGACTAATATATAATCTGGAAAATATTCCATGCACACTTCAGAAAAATTTCTATTCTGCTGTTGTTAGGTGCAAGCATCTACTGATGTCTGTTATGTCTGATCAGTTTGTAGTGATATTCAAGTATTCTAATTCCTAGATGATCTTACACCTAGTTGTTCTATCCATATTGAGAGTAGTCGTCTACTATTGACCAATTTTGGTTAACTTGTCTGCTTTTACTCAATTCTGTCAGGTTTTGCTTCATGTATTTTGGGCCTCTATTATTAGATGCATATGTTTCATGGTTATGTCTTCCTGATGCACTGATGCTTTTATCATTATAAAATATCCTTATTTGTCTCTAGGATCAATTTTTAAAAAAATATTTTTAGTTGTAGATGGACACAATACCTTTATTTTATTTATTTATTTAGGTACTTGAACTCAAGGGCACTCGACCACTGAGCCATATCCCCAGCCCTATTTTGTGTTTTATGTAGAGACAGGGTCTCACTGAGTTGCTTAGCGCCTCGCCGTTGCTGAGGCTGGCTTTGAACTGGCGATTCTCCTGTCTCAGTTATTTATTTTTATGTGGTGCTGAGGATCAAACCCAGTGCCTCCCACATGCCAGGCAAATGCTCTACCACTGAGCTACAGCCCCAGCCCTCTAGGATCAACTTTTGTCTTAAAGTTTATTTTTTATCAGACATTAGTATAGACACTTCACCTCTCGTTTAAGTACTATTTGCATGGTGTATCTTTTTCAATCTTTACTTTCAACCTACTCATGCCTTTTGAATCTAAAATGTGTCTCTTGTACACAGGATATAATCAAAGCAGGTTTTTTCATCATTTCTACAAGCTCTGACTTTTGATTATATTTAGTGTGATCACACATGAGGTATAATTTACAGCTGACATTTTGCTATTTGTTTTCTGTGTCTTACGTGTTTTTGTTTTTCTATTTTTCCACTACTACCTTCTTTCGCACTAAATAGATATTTTCTAGCATAACATTTTGTTTTTATGTTTTTGAATTTTACTGAAAGTTTTTAAGTTAAGTGATTGCCCGGAGAAATACAATTAACACCTAAACAACCAGATAAAAACCAATTTAATACTGATAATACAGAAAAACTTTGCTCCAATATATCTGTTTACTCCTTGGTTCAACTATCATCATACAGTATTGGGCTTATATACCTATATTATAAATCCATTGACCCAGTCTTATAATTATCTCTTTATGAAATTGTTTTTTAAAAGCATGTAGAAAATTTTTAAAAAACTAGAAACAAAAACACAAAAGACAGAAAACAAATAGCAAGATGTCAGATGTAAATCATACCTTATGTGTAATTCATACTTTCTTTTATATGTACTTATGTTTTATTTTTACTGTTTCCACTCATTTCTTCATAAGAATTCAAGTTACTATCTCATTTCCTTCCATTTATCTTGAAGTGTCTTCATTTCTCCTGTTTCTGAAGGACAACTTTACTAGATATTTATTACCGGCTGACAGTCTTCCTTTTAACATTCTAAATATGTCATACACATTCACTGACTTCTGGCCTCTACCACTTCAGATGAAAAATTATTTGTTAATTATATTAAAAATATTTTGGAAGCAATGAGACACTTTTCTCTTACTGCTTTCAAGATTCTTCTTCTTTCAATAGTTGCTTGTGATATATCCAGATAGGTAGAGCTCCTTTCATTTTATCCTACTTGGAGTTCACTGAATTATTAGATATACACATTCATGTTTTCCATCAGATTTGGGGAGTTTTCAGCTAGTACTTCAAATATAGTCAGTAAAAATAGACAATTCAACCACAATAGTGGAAGAATTTAATAGCCAACTTTGGATAGAGCAAGTAGGCATAAAATGAACAAGGAAACAGAAGACTTGAACAATACTACAAACCAATTTGATCTAACAGATATCAATAGAATAGTCTGTATCCATGGGCTCTACATTTTTGGATCCAACCAATCACAAAAAATATCATTCAGAAAAAAACCTGTATCTACATTGAGCATATACATTTTTTGTCATTATTCTCTAAACAATATAGGACCTACTCACACAGCATTTACATTGTATTAGATATAAGTAATCTAGAGATGAATTAAAGTATATAAGAGGACATGCAGAGTTTACATGTAAATCTTATGCCATTTTATATAAGTGACTTGAGCACCTATAGCTTTTGGTATTCACAAAGGGTCTGGAAACCAATCACCCACAGATACCAAGCGACAACTCTTAATTATGCACACAGTGGAACGCTTGATGGTGCTCTACAAGTTTCTAAGGCTGTTCATTTTTCCTTTTCTTTGTAACTCTGACTGGATACTGTCAACTGTCTCATCCTCAAATTCTCCTGAATTTTTTTTCTCTTGTCAGGTGAAATCTGTGGCAGAGCTTGCCCAGTGAAATATTTATTTCAGTTATTATTCTTTTCAACTCCAGAATTTATACTTGGTTACTTATCATTTCTTTTTATTGACACTATCTTTTGATAAGACATTGTTTTCACGCTTTCCTTTTTTCTTTTGCAACTTTACTTCTTACAATGCTGGGAATGAAACCCAGGATCCAGTGCATGGTAAGCAAGTGCTCTACCATGGGCTACATTCCCAATCCCCCTTTAATTCTTTAAACATAAACATGCTTTCTTTTAGTTCTTTAAATATATTTGTAATAGTTTGTTTAAAGTCTATGTCTAACAAATCCAATGTCTGTCATTATTGATATGTTTGCACTGATAACCTTTTTTTCCTATGTATCTTCCATCCTTTCCTGTTTCTTTACATGGTTTTTAATTTTTTTGTTCAAACTGCACATTCAAAATTAACAATGATTCCACTATTGTTTATTTAATGATGTTACTTGGACTGATTTTGTAAGTCTGTATTCTTCATCATGTGTGAATCTTGAGGTCACTGTTCAGTTAGCTTAACGGTTGTCTAATAACTGAACAGACATTGCCTTAAATGCCTTGAGCCATTAAGTGTTCCAGCCTTTTCCTGAGAGTTTTGTGTTTGGGCTCATCTTCTACAACCCATCAAATATTTTACAACTTTATTTCTTCAATTTCAAAGTCAGTCAGAGGTGAGAATTTGGTCTTTTTAATTATTTCCTAGGCATGTTTGCAACCCTGCACATACATATGGCCTTACAAATACCCAAGAATATATCAAAACTTTTCAACGGCCCCTAAAGACATCTTTCTCACTGCAAGAGGCTTTTTGTCAGCCTCTTGTTATGTCCAATGAGTAATGCTACTGCTGATTGTTTTCTTTTTTATCTCTTTTTCGTCTCCCCTTCAGTATTAGGGATTGAACCCAGGAGTGTTTTACAATTGAGTGCTACATCCCCAGTCTTTTTTATCTTGCTAAATTGTTGAGGGTCTCACTAAGTTGCTGAGGCTGGCCTTGAACTTGCAATCCTACTGTCCAAGCCTTGTGAGTCACTAGATTACAGCAATATGCCACCATGCCTGGCAATGCAGATTGTTTTCAACAAATGCCCTGTGAACAGGTTTTTCTCAAATAACAGGTGGGAGGCAAGTCAAAAGGGGGATTTTCACACAGCAGAGGCCAAACAGCAACAACTATCTGGGGATGAGTTTTTGGAGAGTTCCAAAGCCATTACGACCCCTCCAGTGGCTACTAAGGGGCTAGTTTCCATGACAACCATAGTTGTTGGATTATTTGTTTTCACGGCTACCTCAGTGTGAGTAGAAGGGGGTGAAATTAAGTTAAACACCACATGGCTCATTGTTCTTATTAAGAATGTTTTTCTTCATTAAACACTCTTAGGATTATGAGACTTCATTTCCAGAGTTCTAAGAAAATTGACTTGTCGATTTTTTACCTGTGCTCTTGTTGCTTTTATGGCTGAGCAGTTTTTGAAGATCCTTACTTTGCCATTCCATAAACAGAAACTTTATATACTCTTCTTAAACTTACTTTTTTTACACAGTATTTCAATATCTTTCATACTAAAAATTTTATTTCCACATCAGTTTTACAGATGCTTCATCACTTATTTGCTCCATTTTATCCCCACTGCTGAACCTTTAGTTTATTTATAGTTTTTTACTATTAAAAGTAAGGCAATCTAGGAGCCTTAAAACAAACATCTGGGTTGGGCGTGGTGGTGCACGCCTGTAATTCCAGTGGCTTAGACAGGAGAATCACAAGTTCAAAGCCAGCCTCAGCAACAGCAAGGTGCTAATCAACTCAGTGAGACCCTGTCTCTAAATAAAATACAAAATAGGGCTGTGGATGTGGCTCAGTGGTCGAGTGCCCCTGAATTCAATCCCCAATACCAAAAAAACCAAAAAAACAAACAAAAAAAAAACTAACATCTGGGTTTATACTGAGTCATTTTCCTAGGATATATACATCATAAATAATAAAGAATTATTACGTATGCTGTCCAAAAGCCCTCCAAGGAAGATATCATAAATTGCAATCCACCAGGCAGCACCATATAAGAATACTCTGATAGTTTTACCAGGATTTTATGCCACTTGGTTTTTCTACTGCATTTGAGAGAAGCCTAAGACTCCATTTCTTAAAAATTTCTCTTCTGCTGCAGTCCATGATTTAACATAAATGATTTCTTCTCTCTTCTTGTCTGGCCCCTCTGTTCCTAACTCCAAAATTCAATTTTCTAAGGTTCAAGCCTCAAGACTTCACTACTCTTTATATTCTTCCCTTCACAGTAGCCATACCACTCCAAAACTTTGCTTCAATACTATGTGACCCTAACCCTAACACTGACATCTTTCTTGTGCACCCTTTATATAGCTCTAACTCTTCACTCTGACAAAACTCCACTTAAATATTTTAGCATCACTTCAATTTCAATAATTATAAAATGCACCAATCTCCCCTAAAATTGAGATGCTAAATGAACCAGAAATAAGATAACACAAGAAAAAGACATGGAAAATATAATTTAGAATACTACAATGGAATAAGTTGAAAAATCTGTGCAAAAGTTTTAAAGAATAGTCATTTTTCAAGAATTAGTCTCTTCAAAATAAACTGAAAGTTCATCTCAAATAAGGGCAGAACCAAGATCCAAGTGGTATAAATAAGTAATCATAATTCAATCAGAAAGTTAGGGCTGGGAATGAAGTGTCAGCCAAGATAATACACTCCCCTCCACACTGAGAGGGATGTCAGTAGTCAGAAGAACGTACTAGTAACATTTCCTAAGAAAACACATTAGTTTCACCAGTCTTTTCTACCACCAGTTGTCCGCAGTTGGCTATAGCAATTATGATTGTTTCCTCCTCCTTGGCCTAGTCCATGAAGGCATATAGTGAAAGCAACACATTCTGTTCCCTTGCCCTCTTCTCTACTCTGGAGCTTGGATGCAGCCCCTCCAAAACAAGGCACAGTGCATTCCACAAACAAGACAGCAAGTGTTACAGCAAAGTAAGAGAACAGCTGTTTCCAGAAAAGATTCAATCTCCTAATCAGAGTACAAACTTCCCAAAGACTATTAAATACGCTCAACTGCCAAAATTTTTGGGACACCACCATCTGAAATGTTGACATTGAAATACTGCTGCCTAAAACGTGACACGAGGATACAGAAGGCATGATTCTGATGAAAAGCACTTGAGAATTAATAAGTTTTTTGCAATGTAAATACACAATTCCAAGCTCATATTTGAGAAATTTACTTGTGTTAATTAAACTTATCCTCCTAATAAAAGGAACAATTAATACAACTAATGATAATAGCAAAAAACCATTTGGAAAAAATTATCAGAATAAGTGTTTAAAATGCTAATCAAAATGCTAATAATGATTAAGAAAAAAAAGTAAAAGAATGGTTACATGAAGGAATTTAATAGGAAAAGACAAAAGGGAACATCCTGGTATGATGGCTATATTCTATATCTTGAGAGGGATGCAGTTGTAGATATATATGTGTTTGTGTAAATTCATGAAATGGTTCACGTAAGATCTGTGTACTTAATAGTATATAAATTTTATATCAGAAAAAAATACACATAAATACTAACCTCTAGGTAATGATATGCATACTGAAGTTTTTAGAGGGCATATACTGTAAAGCTTTGAAATCATAAAAATAAAAGTATAGCTCTGTTGCAAAGTGCATGGTTGGAATGCATTGAGGCCGTGGGTTCAATTCCCAGCACCAATAAAACAGAACTTGTAAGAGGTAGATGAACAGGTAAAAGATACAACAAATACAATAAAATTATTAACTACAGAATTTGGCAAGTACCATGAAACACTTTCAACTTTTCTTATAAGTTTGGAAATATCATAATAAAATGTTGATTAAAAAATGCTAAATAGACTGAAGATTCTTTTACTGACTTTTCATTTATGTTTTGACCAAGAGATAATGGACATAAAAATAATAATTAAATCATAGTACAAAAACAGAGTTCTTTTTTAAAAAACACCCAATCAGCACAAAATATTATCAGGGTGGCAAATAAGAAGCAAACTTTTTAATTTTAATTATCAAAGTTATTTTGTTGTTTGGTGATTTTTATAGTTAATTATGGTCAATGATCTGATTATGAAAAAGCACCCAAGATTCCCCACATCCTTTTAATGTAGATGGAATTCAATTCTGATTTCTAGTAGCTTTCTTTTCAGAGCAAACCAGGCAAATAAATAATAGAATACAATAGAACTGTAAGATATGCACAGAAAGAAAGGAGAAGGTAGTAGGGACAGACTATATAAATCAAGGAGGTATATAACTATAAAAGTTGTACAAATCTAAAATATTTACAATAAATCTAAAATATTTACAATAATCATATGTATCTAAAATTATACTGTGCATATTTAGTCTTAGGAATTTAAAGTCATAAATTACCTCCTTCTTGTCCACAGCACTGGACAATGATACAGTATTTGTTTTCCTAACTCAATTGGCCATTCCATCAGTTTTTGTTTTGTTTTGTTTTTTTGCAGGGGGCGGGGGGCGCCTGTACTGGGGATTGAACTCAGGGGCATTTGACCACTGAGCCTGACCATCCCCAGCCCTATTTTGTATTTTATTTACAGACAAGGTCTCACTGAGATGCTTAGCACCTCGCTTTTGCTAAGATTGGCTTTGAACTTGTGATCCTCCAGTCTCAGCCTCCCGAGCTACTGGGATCACAGGTGTGTGCCACCGTGCTGGCCTATTCCATCAGTTTTTTACTTTCTTCTTGCTCATACGCCATCTAATCTCTTCAGCAAACTGTAACAGCTCTACCATCAAAACATATTCAGAATCTGAACATTTCCCACTATCTACACTGCTACCACCCTGGCCCATGCTACCTTCTCCTGCTTTAACTAATATAAGACTCCTAACTGCTTTTACACTGCCCTTCTTCAATCTATGCTTTTTTTTCACATGATAGTATATTTTGAAATATTATACATACATAGAAAAAGTGTAACTTGTTCCAGTTAGGATCACATTATTGTGGTTGTGCATGATATGGAGTTATATTAGGAAAGATATGTCCGATTCATTTTGTCTTTCTTATTACCATCCCTGCTTCCTTCTCTTCATTCTCCTTTGTGAACTTCTAATCTTCCTTTCCCTTGTAGTTAGCATCCACATATCAGAGAGAACATTGTGCCTTTGGTGTTTTGGGACTGATTTCACTTAATATGATATTCTTCATTTCCATCCATTTAGTGGCAAATGTCATAATTTCATTCTTCTTTGTGGCTGAGTAATATTCCACTGTGTATATATACCAATCTATTCTTAACACAACAGTCAGACTAACTGTGTGACATCTAACATAGATCATGTCTCTCCTCTGCTCACAACCCCTACAACAGCCTATAAGACTCTATTTAATTTGGCCTCACCCACCTCTTCCTCTTCCTTGCTCTGTTCCAGCTACACAGGCCTTTCTGCTATCTCACACACACACTGAATGTTTCTTCCTCAGGGCCATAGAAACTACTGTTTCCTCTGCTTAGAACATTCTTTCACAAGTTATCCACATAGCTCTTTTACCTTTTTCAAGGCTTTCCTCAAATGTTATTTTTTCTCTATGAGGAATTCTCAGGCCAATTCATTTAAAATTCTACTCTATCCCACCCTTATCACATATCATTTTCCCCTTTCATGCTATATTTTTCTCCATAACATATTTTTAAACCATGTAATACAACATTTTACTTATTTGTATTTTTAACTGTCTCTCATTTTTCACTAGAAGGGAAATTCCACAGAAGGATGATTTTTGCTCATTTAGCAATGACACAGCCCTGGCTCCTAAAATAGTGCTGATTACAGAGTAAACGGTATCTGCTGATTTGAATGAATAAGCTGATCTTTTCCTGATCATATGATTACCTAGTAGTGGTGGTCTTCCCCTCCATTTTTTGACTGTTCCAGATTTTCACTGTGCCATCATTTGAACATGTTGCAAAAAGTGAGTGTTCATCAGAGACTCTAATTCGATTCACAGCAGATTTGTGCTCATGAAGATGTGCAACTAGTAGCCCTTTAGGACGCCACCCTAAAAAAAGCAAAAGAGTATAACTTAAATTGCAGTCTATGAATACAATCTTCCCCTTACTCTAAGCTACAATGACCCAGAACCAGCTTAAGCCAATACAGAGTGGTCTACTAGACCATGACAGATAGTCATTCTCCAGAATCTGAGAGGGCATGGCAGTCATTTACTACTCCTAAACACACTGACTACTGATCCAGTAGCATGGGGAAATGATTTTCTTGGCCTAGAGAAACGGCACAGGATGAAGTGGCCTGAGCATTAAAATCCAAAAACTCAGCTCCACTATACCTTAACTGTGTGACCTTGGGCTACTTGAAACTCACTGAGCTTTAATTTCATCAAATGTAAAATGAGATGTATATTACTTGACCCAAAGGGTAGAACTATGAATAAACAAGATATATTTAAGAGTCCAGCACTGTCCCTAGAGTAAACATCCCAATGTTTGCTAATTCCTCTCCACCTGCAATCATGTATTCTATGATATAAACATGCAAATATAAATAGTATTATAAATTATAGCCTCAAAATGTTTATGGACTTTCTAGTACTTACTTCATGACATCTGTAACTTTCTACATTTTATTATATATATTCTTTTTGTGAATGATTAATTTTATCTAACAAACTTTAAATTCCCTGAGGCCGGAAACCATGTCTTACCCATTCTGAATCACTTGGAATACTACCGTAGGTCCCTGCACAATTGTCTTCAATGTTTGATCAATAAACAACTGTCTTCAATGTTTTTGTATCAAGTATTAACATTCCCTAATATTCAATATTATTTGATTTTAAAATAAAACAGAAAGCTAAGCTGAAGACCATACTGTGCTGGGTGTCAGCAATGTGCCAAAGTGACAACAATGTTATTTTAGAAATCATGTCTTTTCACCAAGAAACAAAAATGAATCCAAAACTATTGCCAAATCTGATGTAATTTAAATTAATAACCAAAATATTTCCCCCTTGGACCTCAAGGTCACTTGTTTGGGAACAGGTGAATGTGATTTTTAAGGAGAATACCCTAAATTCGAAAGTGACCAAAAAACACTTAGTAATGAAGTGTAGATAACTTGCCAGGCTAGGATGAACGTTTCCCTCTAGAGAAAATCAATTTCACACAACCACTCAGGTGTTGAAAGAAAAAACTAAAGACCCAACACAATAGTCACTGTACATTTCTGAAACTACAAAATCTGACACATTTTCTCTGATTACTGAATAAAATGTACAACTCAACTCCATTTAAGTATAAAATGCCACTTATAAAAACAGATTATATCATAAAAATGAATAGCTTTTGGTCTTTTATTCCTTTTTTTTTTTTTAAGCTGGGCTGGTAAATAATATTGACTTATATCATAGAAACAGCTTAAGCATTCCAGGACATTTATTTGTACTAGAATATTTATTTCTAGAGATGATGTTTACCACTTAAAAATATTTTCTAAATCTTTAAATCATTAATCTCTACCAGTATCTTCCCTGGTCCACATGAAAAGCTCATAAGAATTCATGATTTTTAAAAGTCTAAACATAAGCATACCATGCATTTATTCTGAGAGCTTTCCAATTAAATTTTTACTAAAATCTAAATTCAGAAAATAATTTTTTAAATCTACAAATCAAATACTAAAGAGTAAATCTGCCACATTACATGGGGCATGACTGCTAAACATGGCTGAGCCACATCTTCATCTTATTTCTAAATTTCTTTTAGATCTCAGAACACACGAAGCATTTTCCCAAAATCTGAATGTTAATAATTGCTAAGTGGGGGGTCTATAAGTTTTCTTTTTAAAATCATTTTCTAAATGTTCTGCCTTTTTCTTAAAGAATGGTAATAGATGAAATGTTAAACTCTCCAGAATTTAAAAGTTTACTCCAAAAAGCCTGATATTCAATGAGAAAGCGGCATGAAACTAGGCAGGTAAAAACTTGGTACTATAAATGGGGAAAATGAAGCTCAGATGGGCTGAACTATTATTCACTGCCCAAAATATAACACTGCAAGTTGAACTCAGAGCTAAAAAGATCCAAATCCCACAAATAATGACTTAAGATTTCTTACTTATTGCTTCTTTCTCTGGGTTTCCCAAGTGACAACTTTGTCCTTACTCTGTCTAGTAAAGTACATGTAGTCTGATAAAGTATACGTTGAGTATCTTTTATCTGAAATGCTTGGGAGTAGAAGTGTTTCAGATTTTGGAAGTTTATGTGAGCATCTCTAATGAAAAATTCATAATCAGAAATGATCCAAAATCCTAAACCTAAATTTAAGATTTTGGATTTTCAGATTAGGAACACTCAACCTGTATCAGCTTCCTCCATTACTTTCTAAGACAAGGCACTCAGGCTGGAACTTTTACCAGGTGGTGGTGGTTTACTCTCCCATTCGGCATTTTCCATCATCTGCTTAGCAATTCTCTCAGCATTGCATTGCTCCCGCTTTTGTTGTATGAGCTGTTGAAGTTCAGTCTTACAAGTTGTGATCCGAATCTGATAGGTCGATGGTAAAACTGTACTACTTAAAACCTGTATTACTGGTTTTTTATTTTGGACATTTGCTACTTCTGAAACCTGCAAAAATAAATAGAATTATAGGTATTTGTGTCCTAAGCCAAGTATATTTGATGATAAAGTGGACCAATGTTCTATATATGCATTATACAAGCTTTTAGTTCTCACTAATATACCAAGTTTAAAATCCACTTAAACACAATTTTTTTTGATAAAAACATACAGTTAATCACAAATGCTACATTTCTAAACCTTTCCATTATATTAAAGTGTATTTTGGCACAAAAATACAAATACAACACAAAAACACATCCAATTAAATTTTTACTAAGATCTAAATTCAGAAAATAATTTTTTATTAAACAAATTTTTAAACAAAAATTTTCAGTAATCTAAGTTAAAAGATATGGAATTTCGATTTACCAGTCTGTTTCAATGGATATTTTTCACTTAAAATATGATTAGTTAGGAAGAGTTATTTTACTTTAAATTATAAACTAATTGGACATATATAAAAATCATCACAACATTTATCACACATAGCAAATTTGGGACTTCTTTCCAGAAGTATTCTTACTACTATGTTATACTAGAGAAATAAAAAAAATTTAAAAGGTTAACTGTAGCCTAATTATAATCACAGTTCATAATGTCTTTAACTCACAATTTCAGATCATTTTATTGTCAACAATTCTTTTTTGTTCGTTTGTTTTTTCAGGGCTGAGGATTAAACCCAGGGCCTCATGCATACCAGGCAGGCACTCTACCATGAGCCACATTCCTAGCCCCTTTGCCAGCAACTCTTAAATGAGACCTTTTTGATGCTTTCAATAACTAAATTCCTCCCTGGGTTTAAAATTAAAGTAAACCTATCTTAGAAGTGTCTTCCCTATAGGTCAAGTCACCACATTGATTTTTTTTAGTTGTAGATGGATACAATAACTTAATTTTTTTATTATTTATTTTTTTATGTGGTGCTAAGGCTCAAACCCAGTGCCTCACACATGCTAGGCAAGCTCTCTACCACTGAGCTACAACTAAAGCCCACCACATTGATTTTTCCAGTAAAGTACAGTCTTCAAACATCCAAAATAGCAAAACAGAATTCAAAGAAACAAAAAGAACTTCTGCCTACATGACAGTTACCTGTGGAGAAGTAGACAAAGGGATACAAATGCCTGCAGAGGACTCAGAACGTGGAGGCTTCCCAGTCTGAATCACCTCCTGGTCACTTCCTTTAGGCAGAGTTTGTGGTATGTTTGCTGGTTCCAGTGATCCAAACATGCTTTTCCATTCCTCATTTACATTTGAGTCTTGTTTTACATGTTTTCTGGCTATGAAAATATATTCAGAATAGTTTGTCTGAAGGTGGCCTTTAAAACCAAAATGGGCTTTTACTACACACCCCTTCCTTTTATTTTGGAAGGGAGGCAGCAATGAACTTCATATCCTATCTGTCCTTTTGGGTCTCTACTTAGATATATGTTTCAGCTCATTAATCTCCCTTCATCTCTAGAACAGATGGAACAAATGAGCTTTCAAGATTATGAATAATTAGTCCTGATTATTTCTAGTTTCCCAAAGCTAGCTCAATTTAAAAGTAACCACTTTATCTAAAGAAACAATAATAATAAAAACAACTTTTCATGTCACTGACAATAATGCTATACATACCCTCTCTATTCCCAATATCAGTTACGTAGCAAACAAAAACAAACAAAAGATGGAAGAAATTTTAAAAATCAATTGCTATGTAGCTATCTTCTGTCTACAAACAGATGGGAAACCCTTTATTTTTATCTTTACCCAATTATAAAAAATATATTAAGTAACACACAGTTCTAGCATTACCAAAATATAATGTGAATTGCTCCCATAATTCCAATATCCTGATGCAAAGACCTCCAACAGGACCTCAGATACTTTATGGTTTAATAATATACTATCCATATTATTTTGTAAGCACAGAATATAAACTGTTTCAAAACATATTTCTTCCCCTCCTTAACTAAATGCCTTGAATATTAATCATTTTCTCTATTAACAAATATTTATATTATTTCTTTTCTTTCTTTATGAACATTCTTATTTGTATGTTTCTTCACATGCCTATCAGTGTTTCTTAGGATAAATGAGTCAAAGAGGAAAGACATTTTACGTTACAGTAGCTAACATCAAAATGCTTTCTAATAAGAGTATATTCAATTTATAATCTCAACAACAGTGTATGAAAATGCTTATTTGCCTATAACTTGACTAACACTGGGTATCACTGGTCTATACCAATTACATAGGAAGAAAAGGGCATCTCACTGTTTTAAACTGTATGTACTTTATTATTTACCATTTCATACATATGCATTTCAATCCTATCATTTGTTTAAATCCTTCACTTTTTGTTTTGGGGTGCTTGCTTTATTTCTTATTAATTTTTATGAGGTATTTACACATTATGGATGTAAATCATTAAGCTACAAATACTTCATCCTAAATTGGGCAATTAGGTTTACATGAACGTAATTCATTTGCTATCCTCAAAATCTGATACTAGAACAGAAGGAATTTTAAAGGCATGTACTTGGCAGTGAATACATCTACAGAAAGAA
>CM053409.1:21853495-21901701 GCA_028644305.1 Xerus rutilus | reverse complement strand
TATGAAGAATGTAATCTGCTTATAATTTTGTGCAAAGTTAGAAAAATTATGATTGTAACAATTTTTTTTTCTATTTGCCTCAACAAATGTTTTCAGTGAATAGTGTGTACAGCTTCTGAAAATTTGTTTTTTTCTGTTATGTTCGATAACATGTATGAAAATGCAACTCTTGGGAAAAAAAATAAAGTAAAAAAAAAAAAAAAAGAATGTGCACAAAATCTTACAAACTTCATATAATCAATGTCAATGTCAGCAAGAGCTGAAAGTTCCAAATTTTAAAACTTCAAATGACTAAGGATTCTCTGGTCTCTACTCTTCCGTATTTCATTGTTAATAACAAAACTGTCCTTTTTAAATTTGCTGGACATCACCTACTAATAACAAAGTAGAAAACTTGATTTCTTTTTACATATACTACTGGCCTTAAATTAGTAAAGGATTAAAAAATAGAATTCCATCTTCAATCACACACTTCCACAGAGGCAACATTACTTTATAAACGTAGAACTTTGGAAGGGCCTACTGTGATTTGGACAGGTCCCTTGATCTTTTAACTGTGAGTTCATGTCCTCTGTTTCCTCCCCAGCATCTCTCTATTAAGTAATGGAGTCACTGCATTTGAAAGTTCTCTCTCTGGAAAATGGGGCTTTTTGTTTTATTATTAATTAGCTAAACACAACTCTTATAAAATAATAACAAGATAAACATAAACAAATGTACTAACCCCGTTTGTCATCTGGTTCTTGTTTGGTTTTAACAAGATCAACTTGTCTCCCAGTTATCCCTAAGGCTGCCAAGTCAATTACACCTTTTTGACTACTATCATGAAGATGGCTCTGGTCTACTATATTTGCTTTTGCTCTATTAGATTTCATCATGAAGTCTTTCAGTGCCAGAAGTTTGTCTTCTTCTTCCTCTGTCATTCCCTAAACCAAATAAAACCATACATTTTAGGTTATTTTCAAAAGTCATTAACAACAGGACTCAGAATGACTAACAAATGAAGCACCAATTTAATATCAAAAGAATCAGAATAATGAAATGATGTAAGCAAACAAAAGAGAAAAAGTATCACTACTGAACAATATGTCACTACTGGGATCTCCCAGAACACTCTTCTAGGGCACTTTCTACTTTGTACCATGATTTATATCTCAGCTTTTTCCCTAAATGGCAGCAAATATAACTCATCTTTGATGGAACTGGAAACTATGCTAAGTAAAATAAGCCAGTCCCAAAAGGTCAAATATTTTCTGCTACGTAAAGCTAATCCAAAATAAAAGGCAGGAGAATTTTAAAAAGAAAAGAAAAAAGATCAGAGGAATAGACAAAGGAGAATGAAAAGAAGGTGGGAAGAATGAGATAGGAAAAGTCAGTGAAATAAATCTGACCTAACGCTCCTATGTACAAACATGAATATACCACAGTGAATCTCACCATCATGTACATCCACAAGACACTAATTAAAAAAATAAAAACAAATATTGTAAGTAAAGAACAGAAAGATTAGGGTTGGGGTTGTGGCTCAGTGGTAGAGCACTTGCCTCGCATGCGTGAGGCACTGGGTTCGATCCTCAGCACCGCATAAAATAAAATAAAGATATTGTGTCCATCTACAACTAAAAAATATTTAAAAAAAACAAAACAAAACAGAAAGATCAGTAAGTAGAGAGAAGAGAATAGGCAGTATAACCAAGGGAAGGGAAATACTAAAGACTGAATTAGGACAAATTATATTCCATACTTTTATAATTATGTCATAGTATATTCTATTGTCATGTATAATTAAAAAGAACCAATAAAAAAATTCATCCTTTACATTTTCAAAAAACTTCACACAGTGCTTAATGTCCAGTAAATCTTTAAAATTTTAACCGTTGAATAAACATTTATTATCTAAACAAAAATTCTAACATACAATACGAAGCAAAATAAAGTATATCACTTCAACCTTGCTCCTGTTTGTGTTGAGAATATTAAATAAGACTGTAAGTGGAGGAATTCTGGTATCTAAAGCATTCTACATCATGAAGTGACAGAAAATCTGGCTGAACTACAAATGTAAGCATCACACCCAGGACCATTCTACATAATAGCCATGGTCAGAATGTCTGAGTTCAAATTCTAGCTCCATTACTGTGCAACCTTTGGAAACTTCCCCTATTTCTCTGTACCTCTATCTACAAAGTGAAGATAATTATAAACAACCATATTGTAAAGTTGTAGTGAAATTTTAATGCACTAATCCACCAAAGACAGAGGCAGACAAGAAACACTAATTAATATAAATAATTAATTCAATAAACAAGTTAAAAATTCAGGTAAATGTGGTCATTCTGCATTTTCTTCTTTCCAACCATCCACAGAATTCTATAGTATATCTTTATTATACAAATGAACAAAACACATGTAATAAAACAGCAGATTCCCTATAGCCTTAATCCACAATCCCACTATGGTTTAAAGCAATATTCACAATTCACTTGCACAGTGTGACAGAAACCAATCCTAGAAAGGACAGAAAGTTAAGATCACAAAATAAGATTATATTTAAGTATAATAATCATAAAGAGATCCTTGACTAAATTTTTAACCGGTATTAACTCAAGATCTAGTTTCTTTTCACTCTTCTTTCTAAAATTCAATTCAAGAGGACAAGTTTACAGGTATAGTGAGTTCTATTCTTTTTGTCAGTCTATGTTTTAGTCAACAAAAGGTAGAACCATAAAAAGAAATGAAGTACTGATACATGTGACAATACAGAAGAACCTTGAAAACATTAAGACCACTGAAAAAAGCCAGACACAAACGCCAAATATTGTACAATCATATTTGAAATGTCCAGAATAATTAAATCCATAGAGACAGAAAGCAGATTAGTGGTTGTCAGGGGCAGGATGAGAGGGGAGAAAGGGAAATGAGGACTAATGGGTATGAGTTTTCTTTTGGGGATGATGAAAATGTTCTGGAATTTAATAGTAGTGATGATTGCACAACTGTGGATACACTAAAAAACTGAGGAACTGCATGCCACAAAAGCATGGTATATGAATTATATCTTAATAAAAATGTTAATAATGCACCACTGGGGGAGGAGGGGGAAGTAGCAGCCAAGAATATTTCAAGAAAGGGCCAGATGCAGTGGCACGAACCATAATCCCAGCAACTCAGAAGGCTAAGGGAAGAGGATTTCAAATTTGAGGTCAGCCTCTTCAACTTAGCTAGAACCTATCTCAAATTAATAAATAAAAATAAAAAGAGAAAAAGATAAAGCTCAGTGGTACAGCACCCCAGGGTTCAAATCCCAATAATGGGAGGGGAAGAATATTCCAAGAAAGGAAAACTACAGGACAAAGTATTTAGGATCATGAACCTAAATACACAAATATTTAATAAAGTATCAGCAAACCAAATCCAAAATACATAAAAACATTCAACAAAATTACTTATTGATAATGTATTTATTATGTGTTTTATATAATAAAAACATATTTACATATAGATACCTATGACACAATTATGTTTATTCCAAATATCATCACATTAATATAAGAGAAAAACCATACAATAATCTCAATATATTAAAAAAAGACATTTGACACAGTGACTCAGAAAATTGAGGCAGGATGACTGCAAGTTCAAAGGTAGGCTCAGCAATTTAGCGAGGCCCTAAGCAACTTAGAAAGACCCTGTCTCAAAATAAAATAATTTTAAAAAGGACTGGGGATATGACTCAATGGTTAAGAAACCCTGGGTTCAATCCTAAGTACTAAAAAAAAGAAACCACACTGGGTATGATGGTGCATACCTATAATCCCAGTGACCTGGGAGCTGAGACAAGAGGATTGCAAGTTTAAGGTCAGCCTCAGCAACTGAGTGACACCTGTCTCAAAATTTTAAAGAAGGGCAAGAGTATAGCTCTGTAGGACAGTCCCCCAGGTTCAATTCCCACTACCAAATACATAAGTAGTTTTAAAAATTAAATATGATAGAAAAATTGTCTACAAAAATTAGTAGCAAAATCACATCAATTGTTATAATGTTGAGAGATTTCCCTCTGAGATGAGAAACATGGATATCTACTATCATCAATTCCATTTAATACTATTAAAGATCTCCTCAGCAACTTAAATAAGGCAAACAAAAGTATTTAAACTGGAAAAAATGAATAAATTATCACACTATGTGACTAAGAAGGTACAAACTCAAAAGAAAAACACAAGCAACCTATTAGCATTAATAAGTTTTTTCTTTTAGTTTGCTGGATGTAAGGTCTGTATAAAAAATTTTTCATGCCAGCTAGAAACCAAAAAAAATGCCATTTAAAAAAAAAAAACACCCAAAGGATTTATGATAAAAGATGTATAAAACTCTACAAAATAAAATATGCACCATTACTGAGATCAATTGAACAAGACCTAGTAATATGAAACATATACCATGTTTAGGGATTGGAAAAATCAATACTGTCAAAGACTTTAATTCTTTCTTGCAAACGTGGCAAAATATCAATAAATACGCCAACAGATATTTCTTATAAAGTGACAAGCTGATTTGAAATATCATAGAAAATATATATGAAAATATAAAGGACCAAGGAGAGCTGAGACTATCTTGAATAAGAAATAAAACCGGGCTGGGATTATGGCGCAGTGGTAGC
Source organism: Xerus rutilus (assembly GCA_028644305.1). Taxonomy (NCBI): domain Eukaryota; kingdom Metazoa; phylum Chordata; class Mammalia; order Rodentia; family Sciuridae; genus Xerus; species Xerus rutilus. The sequence goes on along the minus strand of CM053409.1, from coordinate 21,897,041 downwards.
ATGCTCGCCTAGCACGCATAAGGCACTGGGTTCGATCCTCAGCACCACATAAAAATAAAATAAAGATATTCTGTCACCTACAACTAAAAAATAAACATTAAAAAAAAAAAAAGAAATAAAACCAAGAGAGTTTGTTCTACCTGAGATTAAGCCTAAGTTACAGAGCAATAGTAGTACAAGCCCATAAACATCCCACAGACTTCTGCTTCTAGTCATGATGGAATAACAGGGACTGGATTTACCTTCCCACTTTAAACAACTTTAAAACTGAACAAAAATATGAAATACTTTTCAAGCATGGGAAAATAGGACTGCAATCTCCAAGATACCAATGAGTCCCATTACTGTTCCAAAATACTGCCTGGAGTGTTTCCAGGCCATGATCCTGGAGAAGAAACTAAAAGTACAAAAGAATTGAGTTCAAGAGACAGTTAAGAATTCAAGAAAGCCACAAAAGCTAAAATTTTGGGGGCAGAGGAATGGAGAAGAGGGATATGCACAGAGTGAGAGCTTAAAAGACTATATGTGTGTGCTGAAAATACCTGAAACAGGGAAAGAGCAACAGCAAAGCAGGGCAAACGATTCCTAGAACTAACACAGGGCTGGGAATAGTCCATGTTCCCAGAAGCCAGAAGTAAAAGAACTCTTAATATATACAGAGCATCATGCTCACAAAGATCCTCAGTAGCTGGGCTAAAGTGGCCAACTAAAGCGTGCTCTAAACATGGCCTAACAAAGCTTAAAAGTAAGGTTTAAAAGGATGAAACTAATTCCCAGTGACTGTACAAGAGAACAAATTCAACACTATATAAAGGTATTCAGCATCCAACAACATAAAACTCATATCAACAAAGAAAAAAATTGGATGACTAAGGGTCAGGGAATGGAGAGAAATTTACATTTTATCACATGTCTTCTTACACTTTTTCAGTTTTACATTTGTATTTATATTGCTCGAAAATTACTAAAAATAAAAATCCATTAAAAAGTTTAAAATGGGGGCTGGGATTACGGCACAGTGGTAGCGTGTTCGCCTAGTGCGCATAAGGCACTGGGTTCGATCCTCAGCACCACATAAAAATAAAATAAAGATATTCTGTCACCTACAACTAAAAAATAAATATTTTTTAAAAAAAGCACAAAATCTGTAAAAAAAAAAAAAAAAAGTTTAAAATGCCATTTTCTTACACAAGGAATGAAATTATTCCCAATTCTTTATTAGCACCTGATAAATGGATACAAATAAAACAAGAAGCTCTTGTAGATGAGCTCTAACTACATCACCCTGCCATGTATCCTCTCCTAATGGTAAGTCCTACTGAGAATCCGGAGTCCAACTTCCATATGGGTGATGTTCCATCTGGAACTCTAAACATATTTTCCTATAGCAACAATGCTAGCATAAAAAAGCCTATTTTACCCATGATATACCTCAAGTATAGAGCTTTCCAAAACAACTGGTAAACCCCAAGTTAAAAACAAAACAAAAACAAAACTATGAATGTTCAGAGTTACTGCTTGCAAAAGCTGAAAAATTATCTCTTCCCTCTGCAGAGCCCCGACATTAGGATCAAGAACTCAATTCCTTTAGAATTTCAAGTCATATCAAATTAACTCTTTCAGAATATAGGAAACAGAACCACTGTCCAAGAAGAGATATTCAGAGGCAGCCACAGTCTTCAGGCAAATCTGTATCTTTAAAGAAAAAATGCTATTGTTCAGTCTCCTGTAGGAGGCTGTTTCAAGATTCAATTACCCAACAATGTTTAGAAGAGTTGAGGATGTAGTTCCATGGTAAAGGGCTTTGCCTAACACGTGCAAGGCCTCGGGTTCAATCTCCAGCTCACCACCCTCAAAAAGGGCACTGGATATTCAGTGACAAGTACAATACATGAACGGATTTGTACTGCAAAACAGATAAAATTCTCTCTGAAATCGAATGTATTTTCTCATCTTCTTTTCTTGTTAGACAAGAGATGACTGACAAGTATTCTTTCCAAAAACATTCCGCAGAATTATAGTCATTAACATAGTTCCTCAGTATCTGCCATTTTTATTCCTCTTGCCTTGACTCTCTGGGTCCTACACATCACTCATAAAACAGGAGCCTAAATAGACACTTACTATTTCTAAAGCTTTATTACCAAAGCCAAGTAAAATAAAAAGATTACTTCCTAGTTCTAAGAACAATTTGTTAATTGATCCAAATTCACAGGGTTGGATATAGCAATTTATTAAAAGACATACTGTAAATCCAAGTTAGTTCAGCTTTTTGTATAAAAAAAGTAAGAAATTTTAACAAAATTTGGACTGAAACGGAATTTTTCCATATTGTATATATGTTTCAAAATGTTCCTTCTAGCTGGATTTCATTATATTTTGGTGAAATATAGAACTAAATCAAGAATATTACTTAAATCTAGGTTATTTCTACTTTCTCATTTACTTAGCTAATAATTACAAAAGAAACTTAGTAGTTCTCCATGACTCCTTATTTAGCTCAACCCAATGCCTTATCATCACCTGCTTAGGTACCAAAGCAAATGCATGATTGCCAGATTTATTTCTTTTGCTATGATATAACCTAATCAAAAACATTTTTAATATTTAAATGAATGCTTCAAGATTTTTTATATTAAATTTGCATTTAATAAAAAAAGACTTCAGGAAAGTGATACAACCTGTGAGAGCAATTTCTTCAGAAGCTGTGCTATGGCAGGATCTTCAGGTGGAGGGCAGTCAGGTAGAGACCCATTTCGTTTCTTCTGACGCATGTGAAGATGTCTAAACAAGCTACTAATATCTTTAGACCTCAAAGCATAATCAAATATAGAACGACTTACTGGCTCTTTTAAAACACTAAGAAGGACAAGTTTTCTTTCAATCTGTATTAGAAAAATAGAATCAGTAAAAAATACAACATTTAGCATACTTATTTTCAGATTCAGTAAATACAACCTATGTAAGCTAATACAGGTATTTATTTTCTAAGAAAATGGAAGATAGCAGCATTTGCAATATTTTCAAAAGAAAAAAGAACAGTAGGTATTTAAGGTATTTCTTACTTTTCATTATTACCACTGGAATACACATCTGTCTATCATGCTGAAAGATACCCATGCAAAAAATTTCAGAAAGTCAAAGAGAACCTTTTCTAGATCCAAACATGACAGAATACTTCCTAGATCTAAAAAACACCTGCAGTTCACAGGTCTAATACATGGATGCTAAACCAGAAATGACCAGTAACCACAGGTCTTCCCTTCAGTTTCCACATTTTCTCAATAGATTCAACTACTTAATTCGTTACTCTCTCCAAAGACGTCATAAAATTCTTCCTTTTATTATTACTAAGAATATTTTCCTTGTCAAAGCATATAATAATAAAAAGAATAAACACTACTAACATTAACCAAAAAGGATCTTTTTTAGATTTCTTCAACTAGCTGGTGAGTTGGCCAATGGAAATTTGGATAAAAGGTTATCTTTTGTCTAATCCAAACTATAAAATGAAAAAATTTATGTAGCAAATGGATAATCTTCCTCTCAATTCCTGATCCTTGCTTTCAAAATATAAAATAGTAATAAAATAAACAGAATAACTAGTAAAAAGGAGTAGGCACTCTATCCCTGATTTTCAAGAGTGCATAAAAAATATCCAAAATAAAAAGGCATATTTTCTAGTAGTGTCAACCACCTTCCAAATATATACAAATTGCTCTTATACATATAAATTGTAGAAAAATTCTACACATTCTGTAAAATAAAAAATGATGATCCCCAGAAATGGATGAATCTGAGGGAAGAAAAAAATGAAGGCACACAAAGATTCCTATGTGACAGAGTATATCCAATGTCACTTTGACAACCAAAGGAAAGACACACTGAGAAAAACATAGCAGACCAGAGGAGCATGTAAATTTCCAAATGGAAGATAGAGTTTTAGTAAAAACGGGATGCTGCAGTATGCTTTAATAGCCAGACTCATCCTTCAAGTTAAATACCTTTTTTTAGTTGGCTGTCCAGCAAGATGAAAGATATAAACACTAATAAGCAAATAAATTTGCTTTGCACAAACTAGAGATCCAAAGTTTATCACCAGACACCATAAGGCTAGAGGTGGGGGAAGGGAATCATTAGATTTTTTAAAAAGAAAGAAAAGAAACCAGAACCAGTTAATGCTGGTTTAAGGGAGGGGGGAGAAAGAGAGAGAGACAATTTACTAATTTACTGCTAATACTAAATTACTATAAATGATAATTTATACTTTTCACTTTAAGAACACATTATACATTATGGAAAGAAAATAAAGCATAAGCCACTTGCATATTATGTGTGACATAACATTCTCTTAAACTTTTCTCAGTTACAAAATTTGCTTAGTTCATGAACATTAACTAGCTTGAAAGGAGTATGAAGATGTTATAGTTCAATTTAAATTTTTAGAGAATTAGTCTTTCTGTTTTAAGAGATATAGTTGGTAAGGAAGACTGACTCCATGTTGGAACATGTATACCTGTATTATTGGTTGGGTAATATATGGATCAAGATAAGGCATCAGTTTACAGTAGACGTCAGCTGTACTTATTTGATGGGCTACCACTGTGATAAATCCCACGGCACCATAGCGTATCCACAGATTGGGATGACACAGGAAAGGGGCTACAGAGGAGGAAAAAAAAGTTATGGATCAAAGCAGTTTCACATATAGTTTCAAACTATCCAAACAAATTCTTGCCTTCTAACAAATTTGATTCAGATTACTACCCACACAACCACATACTCAATTCAGCTATGGCATAAACTCAACCAACCAAATGCACAGTTACCACAGAGATCAGCAATACTATAAAAGAATAAAAAGTTACCTACTTTCTAAGAATTTTACATTTCCATTTTTTAGCCAGAGCTGGAGATGTGTGCTCACCTGCTCACTTATAACACTGGATTAAAAACTATTGACCTCAGACATAAAAAGTGTTAACAACATAAAGCCAACAATTGACTCTCCTACTTAAACCCCCACAGAAGACCAAGGGCACAGTGTCTATCATACAAGGAGCAGAGAAACTGGGAAGCTGTTTCTTCTGCAAGCCATAGCCTTGAAATTAAGGGAACAATTTGATCTACCTAGAATTCTTTGCAGGGGTTTGAACAAACCTAACACATAATTCATAATTTCATTCACAAAGCATTGTGAATAGAAACTAAAAAGGTAGAAAACATCATGCCCATTCTTTTTTTTTTTTTTAGTACCAGGAATTGAACTCAGGGGTGCTCAACGACTGAGTCACATCCCCAGCCCTATTTTGTGTTTTATATAGAGAAAGGGTCTCACTGAGTTGCTTAGCACCTCACTGTTGCTGAGGCTGGCTTTGAACTCGCAATTCAACTTTCAAAGTGCTGGGAGTATAAGCATGTGCCACCGTGCCCAGCTACATCATGCCCATTCTTAAAAGTACAAAATAAAATAAACCATAAAATTAAATCAATGTCTTTTCATCCCATCAATGATTCCAACTAATCAAAATTAGACTAATCTGATTTAGAATAAAACTGAAACTTCTAAGTGCAAAAAAATTTCATTGGCTCTGAGTATGCAAAGATACAAACATCTACAGAATATTCCATAAGAAATTCACATTAACAAATAGCACTAATAAATAAAAAGAGGAAGTAGGGGGGCTGGGATTGTGGCTCAGTGGTAGAGCGACTGCCTCGCATGCGTGAGGCAGTGGGTTCAATCCTCAGCACCACATAAAAATAAAAATAAAAATAAAATAAAGATATCGTGTCCATTTACAACTAAAAAAAAAAATTTAAAAAAAAGAGGAAGTAGGAAAGATTCATTTAAGATCTCTCTCCTAAGTTCTCACATTTCCATTTCTTCTAAACTCACAAAAAGTTTTTGATTATTTTATAAACCTACAATTTGTGATCCATCAAACAAGGGAGGGCTGGTATTCTCTCTCTGACAAAGAGGGAAAATGAAAAATGAAAAACATCACAAACCTCCAGAAAGTAGCTAAAACCATATGGCATGAAAGGAGTTGGGCACTGTGTCATACTAAATTACTGCTCTTAAGTCTTAACCACACGTATGCAAGGTGTATGCCCTCAGGGTATGCAAGCATACCTCCCAGTCACTTGCTCTTTCAGCTCTATCATCTTGCTTGTTTTGGCCAATGCATGCTACCAAACGTTAACCCAGAAGGAAGCCTGAAATGTGCTGCTTAGCTAGGATCCCTTCTCTTGCTTCTGATATCCTCATGAGAACATAACCTCTTGCAGCCACAGTCACTATAACCAGAGCCTCATAATGAGACAGATGGATCACACTCACCTAAGACAATCTGGAGATGCATAGCCTGAAGCAGAACCACGCATACAATTCACAGATGCACAATACATTTATTGAAGTATTTACTGAGATTTCTGCAGTTGACTCACATACATTATTATATCAGTAACTAGCTGACTCATATAAACCATGTCAAATACTCAAAAAACAAGAAGCCTCAATCAAAAGAATTTCTTATAAACCAAAGTACTGAATCTTTTCTCTATCCAACACATTCTAATTCACTGAAGACAAGCATGAGAAGAGAATATTTACATCTAAGTGAGAAAAACAAAGCTTTTTAAACAGCTTCAAAGAAATCAAGATACTCTCTCTCAAAAACATCATTATCTTTCCCTTTAAAAATCACTACAACAGGAGCTGGGATTGTGGCTCAGCAGTAGAGCGCTTGCCTTGCATGCGTGAGGCCCTGGGTTCGATCCTCAGCACCACATACAAAGCAATAAAATAGAGACATTGTGTCCATCTACAACTAAGAAAAAATTAAAAAAAAAAAATCACTACAACAGGGATGTCAGCAAAATGGTAGAACAGAACAATTCAGCTTTCACTTTCTTGCAGAAAAATCTATTTTAACAACTATCCATACAGGAAATACCTTCACAAGATCCAGAGAATCTAGGTGAGAGATTACAGCACTTGAATACAGCACAAAAATAAGAAAACATGTACTGAAGAGGGTAGGAAGGACACTATCACATTACCCTATTCCAAGCCTGGGAAGCACAGCCTGGAGTGATACCTTCTAAGTGGGAGGAGAATTAAGAGAGCATCCAACTTTGCAGGACCACAGCACTAGGCTTACCCCAATAAGAGACAGTGCCATGGTTCAAATGTCTCCACCAACACTCATGTTAAAATTTAATAATCAAACTGTCAAATATTAACAGGGTAGACACTAAATCCAACTATGGTATTTGGAGGTGGGGCCTCTGGGAGATAATAAAGGTTCAATGAGGCCATAAGGGTGGGACCCTAATCCAATAAGGCTATGGATTTATAAGAAGGGAAGGCCTGAGGCAGTTGCTCTGCCTCATCATGTGATGCCTATTACCATGTCATGACCTGTCAGAAAGACCCTCACCATCATATGCCAAGCAGATTTTGGCACCATGCTCTTAGATTTCCAGAACCACAAACTAAATAAGCCTCTTTTTAAAAAAATAAATTATTGTGCCTGTGGTATTCAATTATAGCAACAGAAAACAGACTAAGACAGGCTGGGAGAGTAATCTCAGTGAAACAGGGCTTGCCTAACATACACAAGGCCAAGGGTTTGGTCCTAAGCACCACAAGAGAGGGAGAGAGAAAGGGAGCAGGGAGAGAAGGTCGGGTGGAAGGGAAAGAAAAGGAAAGGAAAATGGTTTGAAACCCAGGTTCCATGCATACCCTTACAGTCTCAGCCTCCAGGACAGTCCTTATTGACCCAGGGACCAGGCCCATCTCTGTGGATCCAGACTCCATATCTACCCAAAAAGGGTCCAGCATCAGGCTACCCTCTAACACCTAGACTCAGGCTCAGGTATAGGCCCAGAGTCAGGCCCAAACCAAACAACCAAGGACGTAGGCATAATCCAAAGCCAAAGGACCACAGTAGACATTTCTCAAAAGAATACATACAAATGGTCAACAGGAATATGAAAAATATGTTCAATGTCACAAATTAGGGAAATGCAAATCAAACCCAAAAGAGGTTATCACCTCAAATGTCAGGATGGTTACTATCAAAAACACAAAAGGTAAGTGCTGGTCAAGATGTGGAAAAAAAGGATCACCTGTGCACTGTTGGTGAGAATGTAAATGAGTACAGCCCCTATGGAAAATAGTATTAAGGGTCCTCAAAAAACAAATCAAACTACCTATGATATATCAAAACTACTATCAGAGTAAACTACTATCAAAAGAAATTAGATCAGCACCTTTGTAGATACATCTGCACTCCAATGTCCACTGTAGCATTCTGACAATAGCAAAGGAGATAATTAGCCTACATCCACTGAAGGCTGAATGGATAAAGAAAATGTGGTATATACAGACAATAAAATGCTACTCGATCTTAAAAAGAAGAAAATTTTGTCTTTTGCCAAGTCTAACTTCCATCCCTGCCAAGTTATTCTGCAGAAAGTAAGAATTTTATGTAAAAAGGGAATTTTCTAAGATTGCATGTCCTCTCAATACACAAAGCCTACTGACAATATTGCATTGCTTTCTTTCTTAAAGTGATAGTACCATTAAAAATTCAAGATATTCTTAATTTTAGCATTTGCCATATGTTATTTGTTTGCTATTCTGCATTTTAAAAGTTTGAGAAAGACAGATGCATGTATAAAGCTCAAGGAATAAATTCCTTTTATTGGTTCATAAAATTACCAATAGTCATTTCAATATTATGAACTATTTACTAGCAAACAATGCAAGGACAGATGTCATAAATAATCTTTCATATCCAATGGGCAACTTGAATAATAGTCACGTGCCCCAAAACTAAGGTGTTTTGGGGTTTTGTTTTGTTTTGGTGCTTGGGATTAAACCTAGGGCCTCACAACTACTAAGCATGTGCTCTACCACTGAGCTATAATCCCAGGCTCCAAAATATGTTTATCTTCAGAATAGTAAACACCTTATCCATATTGTGTTAAAAAAAAAAAATTAAAACCTCTGAGTTTTTTCAATGGTCACAAAAGATTTAACAACTGATGAAAACAAAGCAATACTTCCCAACCTGAGCTGAAGGATCAAATAAGTCCACCTGTCTCTTGCACACATGCATGCATAAATGTACCCATACACACACAATCAATACTTAGAATGATAAAGTTGTAATTCTTACTCTATATTACCTAGAAATTTTATGAAGTTATTCCCATATCCTAATTTTCACATTCTAAATTTCCAAAACAGAAACTCACCAATATCACTGGCAAATTCATAGACATGAGGTTTCTGTAGTAGCCCTAACTGGCACATACAAGTAAGGGCGTTAAGAGCTTTCACAATAACAAATTCTTCAGCATCACTGAGACCTTGTTGCAGCAGGGGCTTGAGAATTGAGGAGCTTTGCCAGCCAACATATGCAGCAACACCTGAAAATGAAGAGCAACATCACATAATTATTCAATAGCTGAAAGTACACATTATCATAAATAAAACATTAAAATTAATCAAAAGCCAAATATATTGATCAACAACCAAGGAAAAAACACTGCACTTCTTACCCAGCATAATAAATGAAAAAGACCCATACCAAAGCAAAACATCAAGAAATTCTCGGACACCAAGAAAAGCAAAGATCCTAAGAACTTACAAAAAGGAAAATATAGGCCTCCTAAAAAGGAAGAAGAATCAGACTGCCATCAGATGATCTTCAGCATCAATGGAGGCTAGAAGACAACAGAGCAAGACCTTCAAAGTTATGAAAGAAATTCTACACCCAAATTGTCAATTAAATAAGGAAACAAAAATAAGTCACTTCAAGACATGCAAGGACTACAGAGGTTTATTTCCCATGCAACCCTTCCTAAAAAAAATGTTTGAGGATAAATTCCACGGAAATAAAGAAGATGGAAAATGTGAACAATGGTAGATGTAGGCTAGGAATTAAAATACATGATAACTAACAAAAACCTAGAACTCAGTCATCCCAAATTAAAAATAAAAGCCAATAAACTTCAAGAATGTCACAAAGAAGAAAAACAGAATAGATTATAAGCAACAAATAAAATTGGTAAGAATGAAGCTAAAATATTACAAATATGAAGACAGTATATTATTTGTCTCTCAAAAACAAAGACAAATGAACCTAAAGCCCATGGACAAATAAAAGAAACTAAATATTAAATAAATTAAAATGTACAATATAGTCACAGAAAGAGGGAAAAAAGTAGAATCTATTGACATTGGTACACATAGCTCAAGTTAGGGAAGATTCATGGAACTGGAACTGTGGTGAAATAAATATACTATTTTGCTCTACATTCAAACAAGTTTACAGGGCTGGGATTGTGGCTCAGTGGTAGAGCACTTGCCTTGCATGCCTGAGGCACTGGGTTCGATCCTCAGTACCACATAAAAATAATAAAGATATTGTGTCTACCTACAACTAAAAAAAATTTTAAAAAAAAGGTTTACGCATTCATTATCATGTAAACTTTGTCCTCAACCTTTAGAATCAGTCTACACAAAGCACAAAAGATATTATTATGATTACAAAACAGAAGGTAAATATTATCACCCATGACAATGAAATTGCTAGTTGAGAAGTTAACTGAATAAAAAAAAGGAAAGAAAGAAGGTGGAAGAAAGGGGCATTAATCCTGTTGTAGTACAAATCAAAAGTAGGACAATAAAAAATAGTCTGAATTACTTAAAGTTGTAACAATAACAAAATAAAAACTAAAGCACTCTGGAAAATAATGATCAACTGACCAACTGACAAAAAACTGACAAGAGAAATCAAGGAATGGTTATGAGTCAGTTCAATCTTCATCTGGCATAGAAAAAAATTCAAGAGACAGCATTGAAAATTTATAATACTGAAAACAGTATTATTAAAATATTATTTAGAAATATTGGTGACAAATCACCTGAAGACACTAGCTCCAAAACACAAACCTGAGTAGCGCCTCTGGAAATTACAACTCCTGCTTTCCATATATTACATTATATATTTTGAATAAACTAGATAACTTACAAAAGTATATTTCCCTTGTGGTAAAAAGTAATTTCAGAAATGTTTCCTTTAATAAAAGGAAAAATATACCTAAATTTCCAGCAGTGGGTTAATTAGGAACTTGACCAGCTAAATGTACCATGAGTTTAAACATCTAAAAATATTATGGAAATGAAGAAACAACATCTGAAAATTTACTGTACCAGATACTAAAGTTGATTATATAATAATGTAAATATAATATGGGTATGAGTATAATATGTGTACAAGAATAGAGGCCAATGGAATAGAGTATATACCCAGAAAAGTGATCCTAACAGAGGAATACAACAGGTGATAAAGAAAACTTCACAAACCAGAATAAAATGATAAATACTAATGAGGAAATTGGCTTGGTTTCTAAGAAAATAAAATTTAGATTGTGCCTTCTGCCATAGCCAAAAAAAAAAAGATTAAACCAGCAAATTTCCAAAATAAAGCAGAAAGAAGAAACACATACATAGATTAATTAATTCTGGAATGGGAAAAAGTACAAAAGTAAAAAAAAAAAAAAAAAAAAAAACTCACAAAGCAAAAGATGAAATAAGTTGACTACAGCCGGGCGCAGTGGTGCACGCCTGTAATCCCAACACTTTGGGAGGCTGAGACAGAAGAATTGCAAGTTCAAAGCCAGCCTCAGCAATGGCGAGGCACTAGGCAACTCAGTGAGACTCTGTCCCTAAATAAAACACAAAATAGGGCTGGGGATGTGGCTCAGTCGTCGAATACCCGAGTTCAATCCCTGGTACCAAAAAAAAAAGTTGACTACATACAAATTGTTTTAAGAAAATACATGAAAACACGGGCTGGGGTTGTGGCTCAGTGGTAGAGCGCTTGCCTAGCACGTGTGAGGCACTGGGTTCAATTCTCAGCATCACATATAAACAAAGTCCATTAACAACTAAAAAAAAATTTTAAAAAAGCAAAAACTTTATAAAAATAAAAAGAAAATACATAAAAACAAATACCAAGTTAAAACAAATTGAGAGAAGTATGTGCCTTCAAAATGATAAGAAGTTAATGTTTATTATGTACATATAAAAGACAAAAAACAACACACATAAATAACTCCATCAGAAAAAAATGAGTCAAAATAATAAATTAAAAAACATAAAATAAGAAATTAAAAAATTTTCCAATTTGATAGGTAAGCAGAGAAATATGTATGTACCAAACAAGTTATCATTTTTTTCCTTCCAATAAGCACAGATTAAGGAAAGCCTGTTCTTTGCTGGAAGGATGTGCAACATTTAAGGCTGATGGGAGTGGAATGTGATATAATCTTTTTGGAAGACTTTTAAATTGTGACAAGAGTTTTAAAAAGATATTAGTATTTTTAACTCAGAAATTAAAATCTTTAATTTCTATCCTGAGCAAATAATCAGCAATATAATCATGTGGCAAAAATAATATTTTAATCAACAACAACTTATGCAACAGTAATCCCATAGGATTATATCACCTTGTAACATTACAGACACCCTTTAGTTTATGTATAAATACCCATTTGAAAATGATGAAATCACCTAAGGATGCATTTCTCAGAATGTAACTCCATTAAGAGGCACATGACTCTACTTAAACACGTATTTTCTTTTTAATATTTTTTTAGTTGTTGATGGACCTTTATTTTATTTATTTATTTATTTATATGTGGTGCTGAGAATTGAACCTGGGGCCTCACACATGCTAGGCAAGTGCTTTACCACTGAGCTACAATCCCAGCCCTAAATATCTAAGTATTTTATTTAATTAAATAAATACATGAAAGACTATCTGCATAACATGATTAAGAATAAAAATAGGGGGGAGGGGGCATGGGGACAGTACAGGTGGTGGAATATGATGGTCACCATAGCCCTAACTTTATGTATGACTGCATATATGTTGTGATTCTATACAACTTACAGCTAGAGAATTGATATCTATATACAATGTACAATGTATGTCTATGTACAATTGATATCTATGTACAATGTATCTATGTACAATGAATCAAACTGCACTCTGTTATCATGTAAGCCTAAATAGAACACATAAATAAATTAAATATGAAAAAAAGAACAAAATTAACTTTCAATAAGGGTTAAATGAATTGATAAAATTATACAATGGAATACTTTAGATCTATTAAATTATAGTTTCAGAGAATTTTAACAACATTTAGATAATGCTTAGAATGTTGCTAGAAAAGTTTTAAAAATAATAAATTGAAATTAAGAAGTAATAGTATACATAGCACTTACATGCCAGGCACTGCTACATATGTAAATTTACTTTATCTTCACAACGACCAATGAAATGGATATTTTTATCCCCATTTTACAGATAGGGAAAGTAAGGCACAAAAAAACATTTAAATAGCTTTCCCAAGAACCACAAACTAATAAAAGACCAAGTTAGAACTTGAACCCCCAGTCTGTTTCCATAGTGCCTGCTCTTGACCATTAGCATATACAGAATGGGACAGATGGGATAGAAAGAAAAAAAGACAGACCTGAAGGGAAAAAAACACCAAAACATTAAAAAGGTTATACGCGGGCTGCAGCATTAAAAGTATTTGCTTCCTTTCTTGGTTTCTGTATTCTCCAAACTTTCTATAGCATGTATGTATGGCTTTATAAATAAATAATCAATGAAGATTATTTTTAAATGAAAAAGAACTAATATATATTTCAAAACACATATGAATTGACTGATAGATGGGGAAGTTCTGGAAACGACCTTTTTCCAAGAAAAGAAATAAGATTATCTGGAAGGAGGAAAAGAGAGCAAGAAAGACAAAAAGATGTGAGACGCAAAGTATAATATATTCAGGAAGTGAGTTGGATAGAGTCCTAGATGCAAATCTGATATGCATCAATGAACTAAGCAAAAAATAAAAACAACCAAAGATGTCAGAAAAGAGAATTACAGTTAGTTCCTCCTAATAACAACACAAAAGAAACTAGCATTTTCAAAAGTTTTCAAAACAGAAAGTATCCTTTTTTCCAAAACATTATATGAGAGTATTTGCAGAAATAACATGATTTCTTTCTTTCTTTTTTATTTTGATTTTACTTATTTTTAGGTTTTGGTACCAGGAATTGAACCTAGGGCACTTTACCACTACATCCCTAGTCCTTTTTTATTTTATTAATTTTTATTTGTTCTTTTTAGTTATACATGATAGTAGAATCTATTTTGATATATTTACACAAGCATGGAATATGTCTTATTCTAATTTACTTTTAGGGAAAAAAAAATCCAACAGCAAACCTCATAGCACTTATTTTCCTATAATTATTAGAGGCCAAAACTTAAAGCCTTAGCTTTCTGCTACCTCATGAAAGAGTTTGGATAACCAGCCACAATTTCCAATGTAAAAGAGTCTTTAATCTTTTGGAGGTAACAGATAAGCTATTACAATCATGTGGGAAGTAAGAGTTGATACATTAACATGGATTTAACATATATCATAACTGACCTAACCTAAAATTGCAAATAGAAAACTTAAAGGGATTAGTTATTCTTCAAAAAATATTATCTCAAGCATGATTTAACCCACTCCAAACAAAATCCACTTCATTTATTTATAATTTGAATATAAATGTAATAGGAGTTATTACTAAAACATAAGATGCCCGTCTTCTCTGATAATTTGAAAATCAAGATTGCAAAATGAAAGAAAACAGAGTTGCTTAATTTTTCAAAAATTTTCAGTTTACACAAAGCCAAGCCTATAAATTTTAATTTTCTAATAGACTGATTTTTCAACCATAATTATATTTTAACTATTCTCTGATTCTAAAAGTAATGTATATCTACTATAGAAAATGTGACATAGAAAATAGAGAGAGCCAGGCACGGTGGCGCATGCCTGTAATCCCAGCACTTTGGGAGGCTGAGACAGGAGAATTGCGAGTTCAAAGCCAGCCTCAGCAATGGTGAGGCGCTAAGCAACTCACTGAGACCCTGCCTCTAAATAAAACACAAAATAGGGCTGGGGATGTGGCTCAGTGGTCGAGTACCCCTGAGTTCAATCCCTAGTACCAAAAAAAAAGAAAAAAGAAAATAGAACAATAACCTACTATCTCACACCGAGAGAGAATCACTTTTATACCTTAGTATAATTGTCTTTCTTACAAACATAATGTTTTTGTTATATTTACACAACTGGGATTCCACTTTAAGACTTACAACCTACTTCAGATACTTTAACAATATTTCATGCTATTTCCCAGGTGGTTATTCTTTTAAAACACAGATTTTAATAACCACATACTTCACTTGGATTGATAGTTCAATTATCAGCCCTTTGATTACCTAAAATACATCATCCAAATGCAATATGAAAACAGAAATATTAAGAATTCTCATTACAGCCAGGCGTGGTGGCGCAAGCCTGTAATCCCAGCACTTAGGGAGGCTGTGACAGGAGAATCCCAAGTTCAAAGCCAGCCTCAGCAACTGGGGAGGCGCTAAGCAACTCAGTGAGTCCCTATCTCTACATAAAGCACAAAATAGGGCTGGGGATGTGGCTCAGTGGTCGAGTGCCCCTAAGTTCAATCTCCTGTACCCCCCCAAAAGAATTCTCATTAATGAATTTGGTAATATCATTATCTATCCTTCAGCTTGAATACAAGTATTTAAAAGGATGATTTATTAATCTTAAATATTAATTTTATTTTATTTTTGGTACTGGGGATTGAATTCAGGTGCTTATCCACTGAGCCACATCCCCAGTCCTTTTTATTTTCTGTTTTGAGACAAGGTCTTGCTAAGTTGCTTAGGGCCTTGCTAAATTGCTGAGGCTGGCCCCAAATTTGTGTTGCTCTGGCCTTAGCCTCTCAAGTCATTAAAAATGAATTTTTTTAAACTTTTAGGAATCATCTTTTATCATTGTGGAATTCTATTTAATGTTACACACCAATATCTTTCCTGCAAAAATTTCCCAGTTGCAGAGTTAGCAATGAATTTATATTAAACAAAAACAATCATATTTTAAAATTGAAAACTTCATTGACAACAAAAACATACCAACTATACTATCAAAGAAAGCTCCACGCAGATGCCAATCATTCTTATCATTAAGGAAGGTGATCATATGGGACAACAAAACATCATTGGCTTTCTGACGTCCAAAGAATACACACAGCCTTGTTATTCCATTTTCCATTAAAGTTTGTTTCACAATATTTTCTGGGTCACTTAACAAAGTGACAACTTTCTGCTGGACCATTTCATGTAAGGCTTGGAGTTCTGAAAAAAAAAAAAATGTCTCCTTAATATAGACTGAGCCTTCTTTCTTAACTATCATTTGTTCAGCCGCCTTCTCTAACCTTATCTTCTACTCATCTAACCCTTCTCATTTATCTATTTACTCAGTCTATCTTCCATTTACCAAAATGTTAAGTTCAAACTACAGATCATTCTTCTATTCACTACTACATTCCCAGTGCTTAGAGCAGGTTCATAACTGGTTGATGCACAGCATTATGTTTAATAAGTAAGTGCTGACTAAATGAAAGAAAGTGGAGACTACTCCTGCTCCATCCAGCTACTACCAAGGGAAAAGGTGACCAGGTTGCTATGCAGTTATATGCTCACAGTAAGAAAAACTTCGGATTAACTCCTCCGAAGTTTTAATATCTAAATTCATTATCTAAAAAGGTCCAATTGCTTAACAGTTTCTATTAAAAAAATCCATAAGCAAGATTTCTCTAGTTGTCTTCAACTAAAACCACTTTGGAGGAGATATTTTACTTCTAAATCTTCCACTCAAACACTAGCTAAAAATCTGTTAGAAATTGTGTGAAATCTAAAACCAAGTATGGTGATACATAACCATACACAACCATACATAACCATACATAACCATAATCCCAGGTACTTGGGAGGCAGAGGCAGGAAGATTAAAGTTCAAGACCAGGCTCAGAAATTTAATGAGACCCTGTTACAAAATAAAAAATAAAAAGGGATGGGGATGTAGCACAGTGGGAGACGACCCCTGGGTTCAATCCTCAGTACCAAAAAGAAAAGAATTAAATTATTCAGCTAGCTTTACTATTCACACACTCAATTCTAGCTGAAAAATAACTAATTTTGGAATCTATAGTGTCAAGCTGATCATTTTCCAGCTAGATAACAATGTATGTATGAGGTTAAAAAAAAACAATCACCAGGGACCTTTCCTATCCAAATATCTGCAATTTCTTCATCTTCCATGAAAATTATAAATGACGGTTTATGCAAGTTAGCATTAGCAATTCAATCTAATAGGAATTCTAGGCAAAAAAATTACACAACCTGTGTCATAATTCCCATTTGAATGTGTAACTTCATCTATTTCTTCACTATTAGGGTCATTTTCCATGTTGAGATTCTTTAACTGTACTAATTCCAGGAATCTCAGAGCTGTTTCTGCCAGTAGAGCTATGTTTTCTGTAAGATAAAGAGGGAGAAATTTTTAATAATTATAATCTTAAATCTTTGTGATGTTTATAACTTTTCCTAAGTCTTTATAATTATAAATAATAACCATAAAACTAAGGGGAAACTTAAGACTTTTCAATTTAACACAATCCAATTTTTAGTAACTAATTTCATAATCTACAACTATCTCCAAACTGCCAGTTTTAACAATGAAACATCAGCTTTATTTAAAACTATAAAAACAACCCAAAATATGGCACCCAAATATAATGAGGAAAAAAAAAATGCTTCATCCTTCTACAAAGACCTTACCCTTTAAAAATTATCTTAACAAGTCAGAGATATTTATTAGACTAACATAGAAACATTCACATTAAAATAACATCAAGCAGGGCTTTGGAATCAGAAACACCTGGGCTCAAATTTGTACTCTGTCACTTATTAGCTTGCTGTTTAAATAATCTGAATCTCAGTCTCTTCACACATAAATGGGAGTCACAGCTACTATAAAGAGCCACTGTCAAACTGAATCAATGATTGCTTTGCAAGTGATATTCTGCAGTTCTCAGTGGAACAAGTCATTTCTTCTGTCACATTTACTATCAATTATATCTGCTCTTCACTTGTATTTTCATAGTCCTTCCATTTTTATTTATTCCTGTGTCTGTATCCTCCCTTGCATTCCCACTTCTGTGCTTAACATGACACAACCAAAGACTCTACTTTCCCTTCTTAGCAATGAATAGAACACTGAACATAAAGTTTAACTACCTTAAACTTAAAACTGACTTCTTCCCTACTTTTTAAATCTATGAAATTAAAAATGCACCCTAGTGTTAAATAGTAAATCACTATGTAACAGATCTTTGTCTGTTACATAGTGATGATTCTCTTCAACTTGGGCTCTTACTCCCCACCACTCTGGGTTCAACACTACCCTGAACAGATCCAATACTTAGCGTTAAGTATGCAAGACTTTAATGCCCTATAATGCCTGCTCACCCTGAAGACAAGGCATTTCTAGGCCATACACTGATAATAAGTCAGAATTCTAGATAAATATCCCAACTGTAAAGAGTACAGTTGTTCCTTGGTATGGTACTAGAACCCCTTTTGGATCCCCAAATCCGTCCCTTATATAAAGTGGCGTAGTACCAGTATAAATCTGCACATCCTCTCATATACTTTGTCATCTCCAACAACTGTAATGCCTATATAATGCTATGTAAATGCTATATAAATGGTTGTTACACTATTTAAGGAACACTGATTTTAAAGTCTGTACACATTAGGCAATCAATAGTCAGTTGAATCCATGGAGGAGGAAGCCATGGCTCTGGAAAGCCAAATATACATCTTTATCAGGAAAAATCTCTTACTTCATGGACACTTTTAAAATCTGAGTAGATCTATGATTATTTCCCCATGTATACCCATAAACACAATACACTTAAAAGTTCACTTTAAACAAGACAGAAATCTGAGATAAAAAAAAATACATTGATTTTAAACTTTATAATAACTGGTTTAATTACACTTAATCATACAAGTTCAAATAGATTACTGACTCTTCCTTTAAAAGGCTTCTTTATCATGTACTGGGCCATGAAGGAACAATACAAGATGCTGACAATGACCCTGGGTTATCACGGACAGTCACCATTAAGATCCAGAAGACTAGAAACACAGGACTGCTTTGAAATCAGTATCTAGTCTGGCAGCTCTAAGAACTGAGAATTAGACCACATAGAGTTGGGTCATGTTATTTAGCCTCTTCTAACCCAAATTTCCTAACCTTCAAAATGAAGATACTATAACATTTATTGCTTGAGGCTGCTTCAACTCACAACTAATCCTTACAACAACCTTGAGAAGTAGGTTCCTTGACACCCAGGAGGCTTTGTAATAAATAGCAGCTATTATGCTATGGTTAACAGTAATTAGATATCAATATGTTAATATGGCACCTATACATCAAAACACATGGAATATACTAGGCCAAAAGCAGGATCATAGAACCCTGGTGAAGGGTTCTTATTTTTAAACATTTATAAACTCTTCTTCTATCTAACTTGATTTTATCTGTTCCATTATTTACATTTGCCAAATGAATTATAAATATGCTTGTTATAAATAATAAGCTCTATTGTGTCTTAAAGAAATCCTAAATTTCCAGACCTAAAGTTTATACCTATACAATTATGGGAACCAGAAATAAACAAATAGGCAGAGATAAGTATAAATAATTATATAAGTATGTAAAAAGAAAAACACCCAACAACTACCAATCCTTCTGTGGATGTGCCTAAAGATAAGAGTAGCATCTAAAGACCTTTTTTTACATGTTCCATTAAAACAGTGGCAGGCAAATCATAAAATGAATAAACTAAGTAAGTTTCTTGCAAAAAAAAGTGACAAAATTATGACTATATACAACCTATATACTCTTTACAAAGACTTCAAAACAGAAGCTCTAATTTCCATCAAAAAACAAAATAAATTATAAAACTATATCTATGTTTCGGTGACATTTTCCATGATAAAATAAGCATTCAGAATTAATTTTGGGAGCTAAAAACATGAATCTGCATCAATGCCTTTGAGTAAGAATTAAAAGTGAAACAGGTTACAATATAACCATCTCATCACAAAGAAACTACACATCTTAAGCACTAGACTAACTGGAAGAGGGACCTTAAAATTCAGAATGTATGGGGCTGAGGTTATGGCGCAGTGGTAGCGTGCTCGCCTAGCACGCGGGAGGCACTGGGTTCGATCCTCAGCACCACATAAAAATAAAATAAAGATATTGTGTCCACCTACAACTAAAAAATAAACATTTAAAAAAAAAATTCAGAATGTATGCTAGTTTCTTTCAACACAAAATTACTCCAAAAACCTAATCTTTTTCAATAGTAATAGACTGTTATAACCTAAAACTGAGAGCCAGATAAGTAGATTTGTTCTGAGAAACATCATAAAGGCCTAAAGACACTAGATCAGAAGCACAGATGTAAACATTAACTTTATTCCAAGTTAGCTATAACACTACCAGTAAAAGCACATGATTGTGTATTGTATACTTTTTCACTTGATAATTCTAACCACTTCAAAAATGAAAGAACACACAAAAGTTGAATCCCAGGAATAAGATTAGCTATAAATATATTAAAGTTTACAAAGATAGTTCAAAGAGTCAAGCTTACACTTGGAATTTCCAAAGAAATATATTCTAACACTAACTTTAAAAATATCGAGTAGCTACAATCTGGACAATAAAATCTTACCAGCATAGGCTAGTCTAACAATAGTAGCATCATCTTGGGCTAAGTGGGCTATGCCTGGCAGAATGTATTCTGGATAGATATTGACATCATTGCGAGGAACCTCTTTGACAAGAGCAAGAACTTTGGTCAGCGTCCTCAAGGCTTCAGCCCTCACTCTAGGAACAGAGTCATTGCTGAAATGCAAAAGATATGGAGTAATACGATCCAAAAGGATTTCTACACTTAATCTTGGGGCCAAATGGAGAATAAGTTCCAAAGCAGCAAGTTTGGAATCACAGTATTTAAGAGTCTGTAGGCAGGATGTTATAACAGACACCAGGATAACGAGCCCATTTTCCTTAGGCTCTCCTTCTGTTTTCTCTGGTAGATCATGTCCACAGAGATTGTGAATAATGTTGCCCAAATCCTTCCGTATAACAAGAATACGTTCATCTGCAGAGAGAAAAGTTTCCTTAGCAAACTGAGCCATGTAGGGCTGCAGGAAAGTGTAAAATATTTCAGGGAAGGCATTGCCACGCTGCTGCTTTAAGTAATCTTCAGCCTCTAATCGCTTATCTGGCTCTCGATGAATCATCTGAGTTACCTATACCAAGGGGAGAAAGGGAATAAAAATAGACTTAAGAACAAGAAATTAAACCAGATGAAAGTTATAAGGGCAATTTACATGTGATTGAAAGGGTTTCTGAGGTAATTCTTACTATCCTCAATCTTTATCTTACAAACTACTTCTAGAACCTGAATACTAAAAAATACGCAACTCTACTATCATCCTAGAAAGTAACAGGAAATTACATACAAATGTGTTAGACAGTCTTGACATATAAAGAGGAGGTTATACCCAGTTCAACATTCCCCATTTACTAAAATAGGGTAATAATATATTGACACCTACAACTCAAAGATTCTTAAAACTTTTCTGAGCAGATGATACCACTGAAGATGTAAGAAAAACAATGGATCTTCTCCACAGAAAAATATATACACACAATTTTTGCAAATAAAAATCATACACAATTCTGGAAGGAATCACAGAACCTCTGAAATCCATTTACATATGTCAGGTGCAGAGCTCTAGTTTAAAACTGTACTGTCACAAATCCACATAAATAATACATAGTGTAAGTGTATCTCTAGGATCTAGTCAAAAGGAGAATATGTGCAGAGCTTTTCTTCTGTTTACTCTGCAGTACTGGGAATTAAACCCAAGGCCCTGGGCAAGGCAGGCAAGTTCTTCACCACTGAGCTACACATCCCAGTGGAACCAGCAGTTTAAATTTTTCAAATAATGTAAAAGATGAACTGGAGGTATAGTTCAGTGGTAGAGTGCTCACCTAGCACATGTAAGACTCTGGGTTCAATTACTAACACCACAAAAAATAAAAATTAAAAAAATGTAAGAGATATTAAATTCTGTGAACACTAGAAATGATACATACCTAATCTGAATTTATCCTATATTTTCTAGTATCATAAGGAAATACATTTTTTAATTTATTTTTTATTAGAGCATTATAATTATATATAGTATTTGGGTTTACTTTGACAAAATCATACATGGAAGGAATTTGATTTCAATCTCCATTTCCCGCCCCCTCACCTTTTCCTCCTCTCCTCTACTAAACAGGAAACAAAATGTTTAAATAGAATATAGTTTAAACTTTCCATTAAAGAGATAAAATATCATAAAAATGTATCTGGTTATTTGAGCTTTCTGTTGTATTCTAAATAAAAACCTAGCATTGAACTTGGGGGAATCATATGTACTATATGGAAAAGTAACCTCAAATAATTCCTTTCCATTTGGATTAAGTCTTAAAGATTAAACAAATAAACTCCTTTGACAGTTAAGAAAATGTAGGCCCAAACACATGAAGTTACTTAGCCAAATTAATAAGACAACTGCCACATACAAAGACTAGAACAGTTGGGAATGCCAACTTCTAATCCAATGTATTAATCACTGCACATGAGCTAAACTGTCTTCCTCTGAAGCATCTTGTTTTTTAATATTTGCCACTTTTAAGAGAAATTAAAATATATATTATATATATATTATATTATATATATTATATATATTATATATATTATATTATATATATTATATATATATTATATATATATTTCCCTACTGTTTTAGAGTATCCCAAATTCACCATCATCTTTTCCATGACTCACAGTCATTATTGCAAGCATCCGCTACTATATGACTAACTTAAAAAATATGTCCTCAGCTGGGTGTGCTGGTGCATGCCTATAATCTCAGTGGCTCAGGAGGCTAAGGCAGGAGGATTGCAAGTTCAGAGCCAACCTCAGCAACTTAGCAAGCCCCTAAGCAACTGAGCGAGACCCTGTCTCAAAATATAATAAGGGCTGGGAATGTGGCTCAGTGAATAAATGCCCTGGATTTAATCCCCGGTACAAAGAAAAAAAAAAAAAAGGCGTCCTCAAACAGTAATGCGCATATATATATGTTTTAAGCAACCTCCCATAGAATTCCTCACACCTGTTCTGCTACACCAATTTTTGATTCTACAGCTCCTCTTCCAGGCTTGCCCTAATTCAATTCTATATGAAATGGCCCTATACTATTGTATTATATTCAAATTGATGTTTCCCATATCCTTCATTTCCTACTTGCAAGTTCTATGTAGGATAATCTCTCCAAAATCTAGGCACCTACTTGCAAATCTATCCAAAACATAGCTGAAGATTATAAAAGAAGATAGATGGATAACATATTCTTTTTTTTTTTAAGTCAAATGATCTCTGCACATAACAGGAAAAACAACAGTATATTTCTCCCTAGCAAAGTAACAATAGGCTGTTTGTACTATTCTATATGTATTACTGCTTTTTTCCAAATTTGTACTTTCCAAGAGCAGACAAATGCAAAAGCAGGGACACGGTCCTATTTAAAAACTCTATGGCAAATATTTGTAGCATAGTTACCAATTCTCTGATACTGCGATCTTCAATTTTATTTAGCACTTGTTCAGGGAAAAAATGTCCATTTCTATAAGCCAAAAGTTGAGAGAGATCAAACAATGGTACACCTTCTGTAAAAAGCTCAGCTATCACACAACCTGAAAAACAGCAGATATAGTTCCATTAGAAATAAGATCATGCAATATATCAGAATTCAGAAAATTCACAAAACTCAAAATGCCAAACCCCAGATAAAATGAATTAAAAATTTTAATGCAAAATATAACTAGTCAAGTAGATATCTACTGCTTAATCATCAGTTTCTAAAGCATAAAGTAAAAAAAAGGTATTTAATTTTTCTCCCTTTAATGCAAACTTACGTAAAATTACTTATGTAAATATAATTTATGTAAAATTATTTCCCAGTTCTATAATTTAAAATGGTGACATCATATAATGTATTTTATATACACACACATACATAACAAATAAAAGTCACCAGAAACTGCTTCCAAGTACAGATTTATGGACACGAAGTTTATAAGGAACTGCTAAGAAGTGATATCTGATGATTCATTTATTCATCATTAAACAAGAAGTTATTAAGTGTCTACTATAAACTAGGTACGAGTAGTATAGAAAATCCCTGCCCTCATGAAGCCTTCATTCTAGGAAGGGAGAGAGAAAATGAATCAATGAACAAATATAAACTGTGAAGTACTAAGACATGTGGCAGTAAAACCAGCAATTTTAAAAAACATCTATATTCCCAGAAGAACAAAACAATTTGGGGCTGGGATTGTAGCTCAGTGGTAGAGCGCTTGCCTCGCATGTGTGAGGCCCTGAGTTCGATCCTCAGCACCACATACAAAGCAATAAAATAAAGACATTGTGTCCATCCACAACTAGAAAAAAAAATTAAAAAAAAAAAGAACAAAACAATTTCATTGAATCATTACAAGACGTGCATTTAAGTCTTAAAGAGACTCTTAAATAGCCTAACCTCACAGTCTTCATATTTGCGAGTGCCTCTGCATGAAAATTATTCTCCCAAGTATGTGGGTGGCTTAAACCTCCACCCCAGATCTTAACTCAAATATCATCTTAGCTCCCTTTCTTGATTGCCTGTTTAAAACTGCAAAACCCACCACCACAATTACCTCATTCTCCTCACCTGGCACATTTCTTGTTCCCTGTAAACTATTATTTTTCCCCACAACATCAACTGATACATTATATGGTGTTTCTTCTTCATCTATACACTCACTAGAATGCAAACTCCATTAGGAAGAGATATTTATTTTGTTCACTGAAAAATTCACAGCAAATAAGATAGTTCCTGATGCATAATACCCAATAAATCTGTCAAAATTAATTTTTATCTCTACAGTGTTGAATTTTAGAAAAAATTCATTGTTAGATTCAAAAATAGCTATGCTATTAAAAACGCCATAATTGACAAGGCAATAGAAGACCTGGCCAATACTGTATACCAGCTGGATCTAATAAATATCAATAGAACACTCCACTCAATAAAAGCAGAATACAAAATTTTCTCAAGGGCATGTGGAACACTCTCCAGACAAAACCCATACAAGGCCATAAAACAAGGCTCAATGCTATGGTTTGGATATTAGTTTAAGTGTCTACCAAGCCTTTGTGTGTTCAATTTCAATCTACATTATGAGGTATTAAGAGGATGAAAACTTTATCTGACTGTGATGTTCAGAGGTGGAGCCTCTGGGAAGTAATCTGGATTCAAGTCATTAGGGTAAAGCCCTCACAATTAAATTTTGGTAGCTTCAGAAGAAAAAGGAGAGAAACCAGACACACACAGACACATGTGCCAACTCCCTGTCTCTTGCCATATGAAGCCCTGCACCACCTCAGGACACTGCCAGCACAGGATATGGCCCCTTGACCTTGTATGCCCAGAATCATGATCAAAAGTAAGCCTCTTTTTTTTTTTTTATAAAGAAGCCTGCTTCATGTGTTCTGTCAGAGTAGTGAAAAATGAACTAACACACTCAGTAAATTTAAAAGGAATGAAATCATTCAATGCCCTTCAGACCATGATAAAATAAGAAATGTGTAACAGAAGAAAATTTGAAAAATTCACAAATATATAGAAATTAACATACTCCTGGCTCCCTTCCACACGGTCACGCTGAGCCAGCGCCCTGGCCTGGGAACAGGCCGCACCCACCTCTGCCTACTGCTCCCCGACCATGGACCCCCGCAAAGTGAGCGAGCTTCCGACCTTCGTGAAAATGCGTAAGCAGGACCAGAGAGTCCTGCACACCGAGGAGATGCACTTCCTGAGAGAGTGGGTGGAGAGCATGGTGGGTAAAGTAGCACCTGCTACTCATAAACCTAAATCGGAAGAAAAAACAGATAGCAAAAAGGAGGAAAACATAAAGAAAGATGAGCCATTAAGTGAGGAAAGTGATCTAGAAATTGATAATGAAGGTGTAATTGAACCAGACACTGATGCTCCTCAAGAAATGGGAGATGAAAATGCAGAGATATCCGAGGAGATGATGGATCAAGCAAATGAAAAGAAAGGGGCTGCCATTGAAGCCCTGAATGATGGTGAACTACAGAAAGCCATTGACTTGTTCACAGATGCTATCAAGCTAAATCCTCGTTTGGCCATTTTATATGCCAAGAGAGCCAGTGTCTTCATCAAATTACAGAAGCCAAATGCTGCCATTTGAGACTGTGACAGAGCCATTGAAATAAATCCTGATTCAGCTCAGCCTTATAAGTGGCGAGGGAAAGCACAGACTTCTGGGACACTGGGAAGAAGCAGCCCATGATCTTGCCCTTGCCTGTAAACTGGATTATGATGATGATGCTAGTGCAATGCTAAAAGAAGTTCAACCACGGGCCCAGAAAATTGCTGAATATCGGAGAAAATATGAGCGAAAAAGTGAAGAATGAGAGATCAAAGAAAGAACAGAAAGGGTTAAGAAGGCTCGAGAAGAGCATGAGAGAGCCCAGAGGGAGGAAGAAGCCAGATGACAAGCAGGAGCTCAGTTTAGCTCTTTTCCAGGTGGCTTTCCTGGGGGAATGCCTGGTAATTTTCCTGGAGGAATGCCTGGAATGGGGGGGGGGCATACCTAGAATGGCAGGAATGCCTGGGCTCAATGAAATTCTTAGTGATCCGGAGGTTCTTGCAGCCATGCGGGATCCAGAAGTTATGGTGGCCTTCCAGGATGTGGCCCAGAACCCGGCAAATATGTCAAAATATCAGAGCAATCCAAAAGTTATGAATCTCATCAGTAAATTGTCAGCCAAATTTGGAGGTCAAGCATAATGACCACCTGAGAAAACCCTTGCTGAAGGAAAGGCAACCTAGATCACTTAATGGATGCTGCAATAATACAAACCAGTGTACCTCTGACCTCATCAGGAGAGCTGGGGTGCTTTGAAGATATCCCTACACCTTTGCAGCAAATGCAGTTGAAGCATTTTACTATGGTTTGCCATTAGGGTATTCATTCAGATAATGTTTTCCTACTAGGAATTACAAACCTTAAACACTTTTTAAACCTTAAAAATATTTAAAACAAAGAAGAGTGTTATTTCCTACATTTTTCTTTACTAATCATATTCGATTTTTTTCTTTGATATTGGGCAAGGCAGATACTAAGTATGGAAAATACATTGCTGTAGTGTGAGTGAAATACTTACTAGTGGGAAGTAAATAAATCTCATTTACATAAAGTTTCAGTTGAATATATGGTTACTGAGGCATTGTGATTTGTCCTTAAAAGTACTTTTTAAATAAATGATTCATTTCAATAAAACTATTGGGACCACCAGTATTTCACTCTAACCTGGATAGGGACTGGAAGTGCTTGGTAAGGCATCAGCAATCTTACTATTTTATGAGACATGCACCCTTGTGCAGGTTGCATTTAAATCTTACACTGTGTTGAAAGGGTGGTTGTTTTTTTTTTTTGTTATGCTGCAGTGAAGTTGGATTACTTAGCTCTGTTGTTGTTCAATATATCAAATAAATGTTTCATATTATTTCCACCATGGGGAAAGAAAAAAAAAAGAAATTAACATACTCCTAAATGGATCAAAAGAAAATTATAAAATACGTTGAGATGAATGAAAACAAAACATAAGAAACTTAAGGGATATAACTAAAGCAGTAGAATAAATGTACCACTGTAAGTACCAATATTAAAAAAGAAGAAAAGAGCTCAAAACAACCTTAAGACACAGAAAAAGAAAAGCCAACATAAACAGAAAAAATCCTCAAAATATTAGCAAACTGGATCTAGGATTAAACACCATAATCGAGTGGATTTTATTCTAGGAATGCAAGCAATCCCTATATATGAAAGTCAAGAAATTAATATATCATATTAGTATTGATATAAATTAATAATAGGGAGACACAAAATCATCTCCATAGAAATAGAAAACACATTTGCAAAACACAACACTTTCGTGGTTAAAGTACTCAACAGAAACAGGATACCTATAAAAATCCCACAGCTAATAACACACTTAGTAGTGAAAAATCAAATGCTTTCTTCCTAAAACCAGGAACAAAACAAAGATGTCAGTTCTCACCACTTCCATTCCTTGTTATACTAAAGGTTTTAGCCACTGAGAAAGTGAAAAAGAAAAGATACACAATGGGAAAAAATACTTGCCAATCATTACTTTGGAAAAAGATTTGTATCCAGAATACATAAACTCTTACAAATACATAATAACAAGATAAAAGTTTTCAAAGGATCAAGGATTTGAACAGAGGTTTCTCCAAAGGAAATATGTGAATTGTCAACAAGCATATGAAAACATGTTGGGCTGGGGCAATGATAGAGCATTTGCCTAGCACGTGCAAGGCGTTGGGCTTGATTCCCAATACCACAAAAACAAAACAAAACGAAAAAAGATGTTTAACATCATTAGTAATTAGGGAAATGCAAATCAAAACCATAATTAAGTACTACTTCACATCCACTATGATTGCTATTTTAAAAGATAAGTGTCAACAAGGATGTAGAGAAACTGGAGCTTCACACATTGCTGGTGGAAAAATAAAATGGTACAACCACTTTGAAAAAGTCTGATAATTTCTCAAAATGCACATAAAGTTATTATATGATCCCACAATTTCCCTCCTAGGTAAGTTTCACGATGTTGAAAACATTTAAATCCACACTAACATCTATATATGAATATTTGTTCACAGAAGCACTATTCCAAAAAGTCCAAAAGTGGAATCCACAATGTCCATCAATTGAAGATTGGATAAACAAAATGTGGTGGTCCCATATAACAGATTATTATTATTCAGCCATGAGCCCTGGAAACATGCTAAATAAAAAAGCCCAGTCACAAAAGGCCACATATTGTATGACTACATATGTATGAAATGTCCACACAGACAAATCCATAGAGAGATTTAGTAGTTGCTAAAGGCCACAGAGAGAGGAAATGAGAAGTGAGTACTAATGGTTTTCTTTCTGGAGTGATGATGATTATACAACTCTATGAATTGATTGAAAACCACTGAATTGTACAATTTAAAAAGGTAAATTTTATAGTATGTAAACTATATCTCAATAAAGTTGAGATTTTTTTAAAGAGCATGTATGATATGTTACCTTTTGTGTAAGAAGGAAAATTGAAAAATATGTATTATGTGTATACATACACATGAGTATGTATGTGTGCTTGCACATGTATATTTTCTCCTTAAAGAAATAAAACACCAAAGGGTAAAACAGAAAACAATGAAGTTGGTTACATACACTGAGAAGGGAAAATGAGGTAGAAGGGATACTTAACTTTCACTGTAATTTTGACTTTGAAAAGCATACCGATGTTCCCATTCAAAAAATTAAATCAATAAGAATGGGAATGAAAATAAACTGAAAAACAGAGGATCTAAATGTATTTCAATGGGATACCATAACCACAATAAAACAGGGTCAAAATGGAGCTAGCCATAAAGAAATTCTGACCCATTCTTATCCAAGAGTAGGTCATAAGACTCTCCTCATTCCAAAGGGATTCTGCCTCATAACCTCGAAGGAAGAATTCTACACAGAAGGACCAAGAATAGGACCAGTACTGAAGCAGCCAGTCCTTCCTTGGTATCCCCACGTGATCTATTTTAGATCATACTCTTTATCCAATCATGTTTTGACACAGTTTCCGTGCTTCAATCATGCCTATGCAATGAACTCTCCATAAAAAACCAAAAAGATGGGGTTCAGATAGCTTCCCAAACATGCAAGATTCCTGGAGGATGGCAAGGCCCTTCTCCCACACCTCTGTCTACTCTAAGACCGAAGTAACAGAGCACTCTAATAGCAATAAGCACTATATGGCAACTTCTAACATCATTCATTACACACTAAAAGAGCTAGGGTTCCTTGGAGAAATATCTGGTTCCAGCACTGGGACATAGTAGATTCAGTATCTTGTGCCAGAAAGAAATGGTAGGGAAAAAAAACAAGATAATGAGTATGAGTATGTCACAAGGACACAAGAGTCAGCCTGAAAGGGAATTCCACTGGCCAAATCTGAAAAAACCAGCACACAAAATAATTAAGTACAGTAAAAAATATTCTTGGCTGAAAAATTAGTAATTAATGAGTCCATGCCAATTATAAATAAATGGGAAGAGAGGATACTTAAGTAAAGTATTGAGGTCCTATTGGTAAGTGTAAAGGAAATGCTTGAGTTGGAAAATCATCCTTTTTGTACCATCATTGTAAAGACTATATCAGGCAAGAATCACCAGTGGATACTAAACAGAAGTTAAGGTTCAAATTGTAATGATGGGCAGGATATTACTATGTTCTTAAATTTCTCCCCATAGGCTGCTTATTAGTTGCAAAGGATTGAAAAACAAAACTATAGAGGGAAGAAACTCAGAAAGACTTTGATCCAATTTATATCACCAGGAGACATCATTTATCTCCAGATATGATACTGAAAAAATATCATCACCTAGGCAGTATTCCTACTGAGAATAACCTGAATCTGGTCATTAGGAAACATCAGATAACACCCAAAGAAGGAATATTTGATTAAAAAACAGAGGGGGAGCCGGGCGCGGTGGCTCAAGCCTGTAATCCCAGCACTTAGGGAGGCTGAGTCAGGAGAATCGCGAGTTCAAAGCCAGCCTCAGCAACGGTGAGGTGCTAAGCAACTCAGTGAGACCCTGTCTCTACATAAAACACAAAATAGGGCTGGGGATGTGGCTCAGTGGTCGAGTGCCCCTGAGTTCAATCCCTGGTACCCAAAAAAAAAAAAAAAAAAAAAACAGAGGGGGATCAAAGGGGGAACCGGGCACCATAGTGCATGCCTGTAATCTCAACAACTTGGCAGGCTGATGCAGGAGGATTCCAAGTTCAAAGCCAGCCTCAGCAAGTTAGTGATGCCCTAAGCAACTTAGCAAGACCCCGTCTTAAAAAATAAAAAAGGCTGAAGACGTGAGTCAGTGGTTAAGCATCCATGGGTTCAATTCCTAGTATCAAAACAAAAAAAAAAAAAAAAAACCCACAGAGGTTATAGTTTATAGTTCAGTGGTAGAATGAATGCTTAACATACATGAGGATCTGGGTTCAAACCCCAGCACCAAAACACACACATCAAAGGAAGAAAAAGGGGGTCTGGGGTAGTGGCTCAGTGGCAGAGTGCTTGCCTCACACGTGTGAGGCACTGGGTTCGATCCTCAGCACCACATAAAAATAAGTAAACAAATAAAAACACTGTGTCCATGTATATCTAAAAAATATTTTTTAAAAAAAAGGAAGAAAAAGGGATCAGGAGTGGAGAATGGGGAACAGGAGGACACAGATAAATATAAAATCTAGTGAAAACCAAAAAATTTCAAGGCTCTACTCATGTATATGACCAGAGTCAGCAGAATACATACACTTCACTTCTCCCAAACCAGCAGCCAGGAGCCATGTACACAACTTCAGATGGGGGGGAAAGTAACATTCCAAACCCAAAGATTCAAGTCTTAAGAGTTCTGGAAGGTAAGACAGAAGCCATCCACCTATTTTTCAAATGAACAGAAAGGGCTACCTTTAGCCAACATAATATAGGGCTCTTCAGTTTGGAAAAACAAGCCCTGAGTTAAAAATTCTGTTGAAGTGCAGAATAGTGAGTTCAAAGCCAGCCTCAGCAACGGCGAGGGGCTTAGCAACTTAGTGAGACCTTGTCTCTACATGAAACACAAAATAGGGCTGGGGATGTGGCTCAGTGGTCAAGTGCCCCTGAGTTCAATCCACAGTACAAAAAAAAAAAAAATTCTGTTGAAGTGTAAAAACTATAAAGCACACAAAAAGGATCAACCTGCCAGCCCCTAAAACTTTAAACCTATGAATGATCTCCTGAAGTTAGAAACTGATCGGTTTCTAAGCTAAAGGAATATTATTTATAGAAGTTAATAAGTTTAAAAAGTAAAAATGGTTCAAGAAAAATTTAGATAAATGTATTAGTCAACAAGTTGGAACTTTGATGAATTCAATTTATATGTATATACACACACACAATGTGTGTGTGTGTGTGTGAGAGAGAGAGAGAGAGAGAGAAATGGAAGTATGTTCCACATGGAATGGACTAGGTCCTCCCAAGAGACAAGTGGTCCATCCATAATTTTCCACACAGTAGGTTTTTATATTTGGTCTGGAAACCTCCCTCTTCATGTTAAACTTCTAATCCTGTTATACATGTTCAGTATCCCTAACCAAAATGCTTGGAACCAGAAGTGTTCCAGATTTAGGAGGGTTTTTTTTAGAGCTTGGGATATTTGCATAAACTTTACTAGCTGAATATCTTTTATCCAAAAATTCAAAATTCACAATACTACAAAGATTTTGGATTTTCATATTAGAAAGGGTCAACCCATATTTATATCCTGGAGGCTGAATTTATCCTATCAAGAACATTTTCAGGGTTATCTTGGGAGACAGATGAGTGAACTAAATGGACCAAGAGAGGTGCAATTCTAAGTAACCACTGTTACTCATTCTCCTAGATGAAATAGTCTTCGTTAATTATATTACTTCATTAATTATATTTACTTTTCCTAAATTATCTAAAATTTGGCTCAATTTATATTTTTCTGTAATAAACCTATGGATAAAAATAAGGTTATATCAAACCATCAGAAAATTTACCAGAAATTACACTGATGCCAGAGTTTATATGGAGTATTAGAATACTATCTTAAACCCACTTCCGCTCTCTATCCCAGAAGTTCCTAGATAACCTGGAGTCCCTGGCCCAACTTCATGGTCTGTGTACGTGAAAAAAAAAAAAAAAAACATGAATGCATGGTACATTTTTCCAGGGACATAGTCCTGATTTCACCAAAATTCTTTAAGGAGGTCCAAAAAGAGCTCAAGAATCATTTCTCTACAAACTCATTCCTTTGACTACAAACATTCTTTCTTAGTAATTCCCAAATATCCACCTCCATTTCCAATTTATTCTATTCACCAAACTTTCACAGCCCATTGCACATCTTCTCCTGACACCTCCAACTTAACATATCTAACAAACAGACCTCATCATCTTCCCACCCTTACCTATTCTTCCTAGTGTGTCTCCTATCTCAGGACCAACACTGCCATCCTCTCAGTTTCTCCAAGAGGAAAGGGGATTGAATGTTCATGACTTTGTCTTCCAATCACAAAATCCTAACAATTCTATTTACTATCCCCTAAACATTACCATTTCTGTCTATTCCCTCCTGTTCTGCCATAATCTTAAGTCAGGCATAATCATGTCTTACCAGGATTGTGACAGTTTTGCCCTAACTTGTTTTTCTGTCTCCAGTGTGGATCCCCTGCAATCTACTCCCCATGGTTTATCAAAGTTTTGTCTAAAATACATACCCAACAGACTAGCATGAGCATGCCACACCCTTTCTTACCTATATTCCAGATACAATAATCTACTTGAAGTGCCCTAGCACATCAGTACACCAGGATCTGGTCTTTAAGCCTTTGTATAAACAAGACACTCTGCTTGGAAACAAACTACTCTTCCAAAACTAACCCCTAATTATCTCGTGGGTCTCAATTTAAATGTCAGTCTTCTCAGAGAGAACTTCCCTGATCTTAACTCTCTACCTATCAAACCTCCATGAGGAGTTATTTAAGCACCAATGTATTTTCAGTAACAACACCCTATGCTTATCACCACCATAGCGAACACAAAAGTGAAATGTCATCTTGAAGGAGGGATATATATTATCCATCCACATCAAAAACACTATCTGAGCCAGACGCGGTGGCTCACGCTTGTAATCCCAGCACTTTGGGAGGCTAAGACAGGAGAATCGCGAGTTCAAAGGCAGCCTCAGCAAGAGCAAGGCGCTAAGCAACTCAGTGAGACCCTGTCTCTACATAAAACACAAAATAGGGCTGGAGATGTGGCTCAGTGGTTGAGTACCCCTGAGTTCAATCTCCAGTACCAAAAAAAAAAAACAAAAAACACTATCTGACACTACACTAGAATTATAAAAATACTTTTAAATATTTAAATGAATGAAATGCTCTTTGCACTTTCTGGGTACTTAACATGGCCAAGGAAGGAAAGATGCATCTATTTGAAATAGTGTATGAGGACATACCAAGAAATTAATTTTTGAACATCTGGCAACTTAAAATAAGCTACATTTCAATGTTGGGCAGTTTAAGTTTAAAGAGCTCAGTGAGCTTTGAATTTGCAAATGAGTTGTTAATTTGCAAATAAGCAAATGTGACCAATTCAAATACCTGCTGAAAAGATGTCCATTGCTCTCTTCAATTCTCCTCTTGTTCTCTGATTGCTATTTAAGTCTACAAGTGGAGTTGAAGGATCTCTCATATATTCTAACTCAGTAGCAAACATACCACCATCAACAAAACGTTCAGGAGCAATGTAGCAAGTCCTCCTCCGTGAAGTATCAAAGAAATAGTTGAAATCTGCTGGGTTATCCTCTGGAAGATAAGTGGGTTTAAAACTGGCAAAATCAGTTAAAAGAACCCAATTCCAACTGGTAACCATAACATTTTCAGTCTTGATGTCCCCATGACGGACTCCAGATTTGTGTGCCTGGTCCACAGCTGTCAGGATCTGGAAAGCGATCCAACGTTTCTCAATGTTATTTAAGAATGGACGGGTACTGATGCGGTCATAGAGGTTGTCTCGCACATATTGCCTAAACAGCATAGCTGCTTTCTCAGACGCTTTTTCTGCTGCTTTCTGGAAAGGCAGACAGTTCTGTGCCGAGTGAAGCCTGATTTTGAGTTCCTCCAACTCTTGTTTATAGCTGGTTAATGGCAATGTGGGATCCTGAATTGCAAAGACCTTCACAACCACTAGGCCTTCTCGATGCTTTGCTCGAGCAACTTTAAAAAATCGAGTACTTCCCAGGCTCTTATCATATTCAAAGTCATGGATGTCTGAGAAATAACTTTCCACAGAAAGGATCTGGGAAGGAGCAATGCCAGCAAGTTGATTTCCCATGATGGCAAGTACTTCTGGGTCAGTAAGTTAGGATACAACACCTATTTAAAAGAAAACAAGAGGGAGAAGAGAAGAAATAAACAAACAGTAAAACAATATTTGATCTCTTCCAGAAAGACAGATGGACAATATTTTTCTTCCACTGAGAGCATGATACACAGCCTTCTGAGCCATCTCTGAACTTCAGAGTTTATCTACACAATCTCTTACTATTTTGTCTAAAAAGATGGTGTTATTTCATGTTGTCCTTTCCAGGAGCTCAAATGTACTTAGATAGGTCCCTTGAAAACTAAGTTGAAAACATTAAAATGTGTATTTACTGATACTTGGATTTAAAACATTAACTTTTATTGTGCTTGGGGCTATGAAGGTCACAAAAGTACCATACAACACAGCCTTTGTCAAGAATGTGCAGTTTTCCTGGGGGTAAGAAATAGGCACATTAAAAACTCACAAGTAAGAATCACCTAATACAGGTGGGTCACCTGTATTAGGGTAAAGGTAAGAGCCACAAAATTATTACCTCCTGAGCCCTTCCAGCCTAATTCCAGTGTGTCCTCCTACCTAACACAAAGTACAGAACCTGGCATGGTGGCACACCCCCGGGAATCTCTGCGACTCCATAAGCTGTAGCTGGAGGATCAAGTTTCAGTCCAGCCTCAGCAACTTAGCAAGACCGTGTCAAGAAATTTAAAAACATAAAAACGGCAGGGATGTAGCTGGGTGGGTTCAATCCCCAATACCAAGGGGAAAAAAAATCAAAGTGCCAACTCCTCTAGTTTGCAACAAGAAACCAAGCCAACCGGGCGTGGTGACGCATGCCTATAATCCCAGCAGCTGAGAAGGCTGAGACAGGAGGACTCTGAGTTCAAAGCCAGCCTCAGCAATGTAGTAAAGCCCTAAGCAACTTAGAGAGGCCCTGTCTCTAAATAAAATATAGAAAGGGCTGGGATGTGGCTCAGTGGTTAAGTGCCCCTAAGTTCAATCCCTGATACCAAAAAAAAAGTAAGCCAAAATACACATTTGCCCAGGGTTATCGGGTTTGCAGAAAATTAAAGTCCCCCAACTGCAGCTTTACACATAGAAACATTTACCCCAGGCCTCCGGGAATTGTCCAAAATCGCTGGATAGCTCACAGTGAAGTCATGGCAGTACACTTGGGGGGCGCGGGAGTGAGAGGGCGTCAGCAACTGGGAAAGCTGTCTGAGGGGGTCTTCCTTCAAAGGGACAAGGTTGGAAGTTAGGGAAGGAACGCAGAAATGTCTCAATCTCCTCTCCGGCGGTCCGCAGAGGAAAGACCAAGGCACACCGAAAAAAGACTCCACAGACAGCTAACTACTTGCCCCCACCAGCCCCGTACCCTGCCCGCCCTGGGGGGCCCGGGTCCCAGAGCCTCGCTTCCTCTCGCACCGGTCGCTAAACCCCTCCGAACCCTCCTCCAAGGCCTCACCACCAGGCCGGGAGGTGGAACTCGGGAAGTGGGGGCGCGGAGTCGGTGGCCACCGCCAGCCAGTTCCAGGAAAATACTACTTCACCGACTTCAGCTTGCAGCAAACGCCGAACTCCCGGGACAGCAGCCGGTCTGACCCCACTTCCTGTCATAGAGCGGAAATGACGCATGAGGCTTGAGGAAGCGCACACTAGGAAGCTGGTTGCTAGGACACGAGGAAAGGGGATGGGCTCAGGGAAACTAGAAGAGCGAGGGGAGGGTGTGCTAGCTGAGGAAAGCTAGAGGAAGAAAATAAGATTCTTTTGTTCCCAAACGCTGAGAGTTTTGACATACTCCACAATCTACTCGGACGCCTTTTCATTCCTGGGACACTAGAACAGAGTATTTTTCCCAAAATTTTTATTGGTGCATTCTAGTTGTAATGATGGGATTTCTGTTACATATTCATATATGCACACAACATAACAATATAATTTGGCCAATAGCATTCTCCAGTACTTATGCCCTCCCTCTTGTCCTCCCACTCCCTGGGCCCTTTCCTCTTCTGATTTCCCTTTGATTTTCCTGAGATTGGCCCCATCCCCATCCTCCTGCCCATTTTCCTTTTTCCTCTCTAGCTTCTGCATATGAGAGAAAACACGTCCCTTTTCTGAGTTTGACGTATTTTGCTTAACGTAATGGCCTCTAATCCCATCTATTTTCCTGCAAAATGACATGACTTCATTTTTCTTCGTGGCTGAATAAAACTCCACTGTGTATATATACCACATTTTCTTTATCCATTCATTCATTGATGGACACCTAGGCTGGCTCCATAGTTTGGCTATTGTGAATTGTGCTTCTATAAACATGAATATGCAAGTATCACTGTAGTAAGAATTGTTGAATTCTTCAAGATAAATACCAAGGAGTGTATAGCAGAGACATATGGTATTTCCATGCCTAGTCTTTTGAGGAACCTCCATACTGATTTCCATAGTGATTGTACTAATTTACAGTCCCACCAACAGTGTAAAAATGTAGAACAGAGTTCTTTAAGAAAACTCACAGGCATGTTTAGGAAAATTAGTATATCCCAAAATGAAGTTTTAAGAGGCTTATTGAGATAGAATTTACATACCATAAGCATACCTGTTTAAAATATACAAATCAGGGCTGCAGTTGTGGCTTAGTGGCAGAGTGCTAGCCCTGCACATGTGAGGCACTGGGGTTCAATCCTCAGCACCACATAATAATAAATAAACAAAACAAAGACATTGTGTCCATCTATAACTAAAAAAAAATTAAAATAAATAAATAAATAAAATATACAGATCAGGGGCTGGGGCTGTAGCTCAAAGGTAGAGTGCTTGCCTAGCATGCGTGAAGCACTGGGTTCAGTCCTCAGCACCACATATAAATAACGAATGAACAAAATAAAGATCCATCAACAACTAAAAAAAACTTTAAAAAAATATATATATACAGATCACTGTTTTTTATCTGGATATTTCAATATTTAGTGTACAAAAGGTAGTACTAGTGACTTTTTTTTCCTTGTGCTAGGGATTGAAGCCAGGGGTAGTCTGAAAGACCCGAGGTAAATAAACTCCATGACAGGCTTCAGGCCCTCCAGAAAGACTAGTAGGCCTGAGTTTAGATCCCAGGAAAAGCCACACATTGCTCAAGGCTAAAGCCACTCTTGGACCACCCTCAGAGCAGCCAAAAAAAGAGGTTAAAAATTATACACCTGGCATTCCTGAGGTCTGAGTCAGGGACTAGGAGACTATAGATAGTTACTTTGTACAAGTAGCCAATCACTCACGCTTGCCCAAACCCCACATGGGCCCTTTAAACTCACCTGTAGTTGGTCATTTTCAAAAGATTCTCTAAGGTCATGATTGGGTCCCGCCAAATGTAATGAATACCACCCAGATTCTGAATGGTCAATATTGTCACCATAGGTGCTGTATAACTGTAATTGGTGCTTGTGTAATGATGTGATGCGTATGTCATGTCCACTGCCACTACCTGTCTCCTCCCCCTATAAAAACCTGTTCAGCATTGTTCGAGGGGCTGCGGGCTTAAGCCCAAATAAAGGCTCTTCGCTTTTACATACGTGCCTCGGTCTCCCTGGTGGTCTTTGGGGACTCCATGATCTGGGCATAACATTCTACCACTAATCTGCACTCCCAGGCTTTTTTATTTTTTATTTTGAGACAAGGTCTTGCTAAAGTGGAAGAGCCTGGCTCCACACTTGTGATCCTCCTGCCTCAGGCTCCCAAGTCTGGGATTATAGTCACCACACCCAGCTCATGACTGACTTCTTTGAATTTGCCTCACGTTTTTGAGGGTTATCACTGTTATGACTGGTATCAATGGTTCATTTCTTTTTATTGCTGATAATTCATTGCATGTATAGATTTAACACCATTGTGTTTATTCACTTGTCAGTTGAACGTTTGGGTTGTTTCCACTTTGGAGTTATTATGAACAATGGTAGGAATATACATTTATGTCTTCAAGTGGTCATATGTTTCCATTACTCCAAGTCAAAAACCAAGGAGTAAAATTGTGGGCTCTCTTGGTAACCTTATGTTTAACATTTTGAGAAATTGCCAAACTCTTCCTAAGTGCTTGCACTGTTTTGTGTTCCCACCAACAATATAGAAGGGTTCCAATTTCTCTATGTCCTTGCTGACCTTTGTCATCTTTTTTATTATAGTTATCCTAGTGGGTGTGAAGTGGCATGTCATTGTGGTTTTGGTTTGCGTTTTGCAAATGACTAATGATGCTGAACATGTTTTCATGTGTGTATTGGCCATTTATGTATCTTCTCTGAAGAAAAGTAATGTCCATTTAAATCCTTTGTTCATGTTTAACTTGGCTTATTCATCTTTTAATTTTTGAGTTATAAGAATTCTTTATATACTCAGGATACAAGTGAAGCAGAATTAAACGGGCAGTCAGTATAGATAGGTAAATCAAGTCAGCTCAGATCAAGGAGGCCAATCTGGGTCTGGGAAGTTGGAGAGATATTGAAATGTTAATGCTTT
The DNA here is from genome assembly GCA_028644305.1 of Xerus rutilus. NCBI lineage: Eukaryota > Metazoa > Chordata > Mammalia > Rodentia > Sciuridae > Xerus > Xerus rutilus. The sequence continues at coordinate 21,857,350 of CM053409.1, read as the reverse complement.
CAGAGCCCTTCCTCCACCCTTATCAAGAAAATGGCCCCTGCTCCAACCTGTTGCTAAGGTAACCTGTCTCAGGGATTGTTCCTCCCTACAGGAAGTTGTTAGTTATGCCCTTCCTGCCCAGATCACTCCATCTTATCCATCTACTTCTCACCTTTTGGAGCATCTCTGGGGCCTAGTCACCTAAGCAGCAAGGAGAGAGATTAGAGCAAGAGAGCAAAGGAAACCTAGAACATATAAAAAGGCAGAATACCTGTACTTCTAGGGATACCAGGACACCAGCTATGGCCCCCTTCTCCCTCCTGGGAGAAGTCTATGTTACCCCTTTTTAAATAAACCCTGCTTAAATGCTTGCTTCAGTGTGGTTCTCTAATGCTGTACTTCAGCATTTGAAGAAGCAGAACTCGTCACTGGTAACTGGCAGTATCACCGACATGTCCAGGCATGTCTATGGCATATGCTCCTTACACCAACTTTTGTGGGGTTTTGTTGTTTTTTCTTTTTAGAGAGATACTCAGTTACCCAAAAATGTTAACAAGTAATCCATTTCCCCCTACTTATTTGAAATGTCCTATTTACCATGTACAAATTTCCTATATATATTTGGATCTTCTGGACTTTCTCTTCTATTCATTGAACTATTGAATTCATCTTTCAGTGTTGTTGTAATAATTACATAGTATTTTAATATGTGATGGGGCTAGTCTTAGAGTGACCTTTATTTAGAATACAACTATAATCATAAAACATGTATGCTTATACCATTCTAGAAGCTGGCCCTCACTTTCAAGCTGAAGTTTAAAATCCTTAGCTTAGCCTACAAACTCTGAATGATCTGATCCCTACCTAACTCCCCAGCATAGCTGGTGTCACTCACTATCCCTCTCAATCCCCTACTCTGACCTTCTTTTTATTCTTAACCTGTCAAACTTCTCCACACTGCCAGCCCTTCACATTTACTCTTCCTTCTGCTTATAATGCCTTCCCCCCCCCTTTTTTTTTTTTATCAAAAATCTACTCATCTTTTAAATTCCAGATTAAATACCTACTATACAGGAAGTTCTTTCCTGGCTGCCCTCCATTATACATTCACATGGACCCTATATTCCTCATAGCACTTATCAAATGATTTTAGGGATAAAACTATCCTAAACTATCTCCTTTATGTCTCTTTTTCTTCCAGACCATAAACTCCATGAGGGTAATGATTGTGTGAATCTTATTCACCAGGGTATACTCAATACCTAAAAGAGTACCTGACATGTGGTAGACATTGAACAGATAGTTTGTCTTGCCTTAACTGCATTCAGCTGCCTAGTCATCCCCAGCTGTCCTGAGCTGCTTGTAATCATGAGGTGTCCTCTGGGACTCTGTTCTTTTTGCATCCTAAGGAAAAGAAATAGAGGGAATCCCCGATGTAAAAAACAACTTCCAGTTAAAAGTAAATATTTTCCCTTTTTCTAAAAGAATGCCAGCCCAGCCAGGCACAGTGACACAAGCCTGTAATCCCAGCAGCTTGGGAGGCTGAGGCAGGAGGATAGCAAGTTCAAAGTCAATCTCAGCAACAGTGAGGCACTAAGCAACTCAGTGAGACCCTGTCTCTAAATAAAATACAAAATGGGGCTCAGTGGTTGAGTGCCCCTGAGTTCAATCCCAGTATCCTCTCCCCGCCCTCCACACCCTGCGCAAAAAAAAAGAATACCAGCCAATACATTTAAAATGGCATTTTAACCATTTTTTGCCTGCAGGGTAATAATTGATTCCCACAAAGATTGTAGATTCTAAACTCTTCCTTTGAGAGGCTGTGGGGCAATTCTCGTGTCTCAGCCTCCTAAAGTGCTGGGATTACAGGCGTGTGCCACCATGCTTAGCTCTTCAGGTGTTCTTTAGGCACCATGAGATAAACTCCTTGCCCCACCATGCCTTTTACACTGAAAAGCTATCAGTAACCCATTAATCAAAGCTCAAACTTAATGTCACTAGTAGTAATTCACAGATACTATGAGGTTCCTAATCTAACATAATGGGAAGTACACATCACTCATGACACATTCTTGCCAAGAATGCTAGACCTGATACTTGTAATTCCAGCCACTCAGGTGGCTAAAGCAGGAGGATCCCAAAGTTCAAGGGCAGCCTGGGCAACTAAACAAGACCCTATCTCAAAATAAAAAGTGCTAAGGATGCAGCTTAGTGGTAGAGGGATTGCCTAGCATGTGTGAGCTTCTGGGTTCAATTCCCAGTACACAAAAATCAAAAAAGTTTAACCTGGATCTAAGTAAGACCCAAAAGCTCACTGTTCCGTATGCTGACCACTAGCCATATTTGACTATTGAGTACTTAAAATGTGCCTTCTCCAAATTTGTGCTTTAAGTTTGAAAAACATATTATTTTAATAAACTTTATACCAAAAAAGGAAAAGCATCGCATATCTTTTATTTTATTTTTGGTACCAGGGATTGAACTCAGGGGTACTTGACCATTGAGCCACATCCAAAGCCCTATTTTTTGTGTTTTATTTAGACACAGGGTCTCACTGAGTTGCTTAGTGCCTCGCCATTGCTGAGGCTGGCTTTGAACTTGCAATTCTCCTGTCTCAGCCTCCTAAAGTGCTGGGATTACAGGCGTGTGCCACCGCACCCAGCTTCATATCTTTTCAATATTGTTTACACAGGGCTGGGGTTGTAGCTCAGTGGTGGAGCACTTGCCTAGCATGTGCGAAGCACTGGGTTCAATTCTCAGCACCACATATAAATAAATGAATAAATACATAAGCAAATGAACAAATAAATAAATAAAGGTCCATTGACAAATACATTTTTTTTTTGGTACCGGGGATTGAACTCAGGAATACTCGACCACTGAGCCACATCCCCAGCCCTATTTTGTGTTTTATGTAGAGACAGGGTCTCACTGAGTTGCTTAGTGCCTCGCCATTGCTGAGGCTGACTTTGACTCGAGATTCTCTTGTCTCAGCTTCCCGAAGTGCTAGGATTACAGGCCTGAGCCACTGCACTCAGCTAAAAATTCTAATATTATTTATATGTTGAAATCATATTTTAGATATGTTAAGTAAATATCTCGTTTACATTAATCTGTTGCTTTTTGCTTTTTCAAAAATGTGGCTGCTAGATAATTTAAAATTACAAATTGGGCTTATGTTGCATATTCATTAGATGACACTGCTCTAGACCTAATTTTCCAGCTTATAAAAAAATGAAAGGGATTAAAAATTAAGTTTAGCAATACTACCAGGAAACAATCTGACAAATCTAGAAAATAGAACATTAGCCTAGATTCTTCCAAGAGTCAATATCACACTAAAAAGGAGGGACTTTTCTACATTAAAAGACTCTAAAGAGACCTCAAATTCAAATGCAAGATAGATGAGCCTCAGTTGGATCTAGGATTAGAAACGGCTCTAAAAGACATTTCATGCATAATCAGGGAAATTTGAATATGGACTGAATATTTCAAAGAAATAAAATGGCAAAAATATTTTAAAAAATAAGTACTTATAGATCACTTCCGGCAAGATGGCGGCTTAGAGGGACGCAGCTACCAGTCTCCCCAAACAAAAGACCAGAAACTGCGGTACAACCTTCTCCCACCAGGCTTTTGGACAGCACAGAAGGAAATTTCACTTGCGCGGTTTTGGCTGATTTTTATGACTATTCCTGAGAGAAGTGTTCCTCCAGTACAGCAAGATTCAAAACTCGGGGCAGTTCCAAGATGGCGGCCTAGGCAGACGCTGCGGTCAGTCTCTCCAGAGCCAGAGATTGAAGTTGTGGAAATACCGTCTCCCAGCCAGCTTCTGGACATCATCCTACAGCTGCCGGGGCAGGAATTTCACTTGCG
>CM053409.1:21834977-21852995 GCA_028644305.1 Xerus rutilus | reverse complement strand
CTGGGATTACGGGTGTGCGCCACTTTGAATCTTTATAGAAAAGACTTTAGTTAACATGTAGAACATCATGAGCAAGATTTTTGGACCCAAACAAACATTTTTTATAGCCATTTCTGTTTGTTTTATTACTAGGGATTGAACACAGGGGCACTTTAACACTTAACTACATCCCCAGCCCTTTTTATTTTTTATTTTGAGACAAGATCTTGCTAAGTTGCTGAGGATGGCCTTAAACTTGTAAACCTCCTGCCCCAGCCTCCCAAGTTGCTGGGATAACAGGCATGGGTCACCATGACCTTCATGAGCAACATTTTTCTATGGAATTTTTGGCAATCATGGTGCCCACCACTTAACACCAATTTAATAATATGTTTATAGTACTTTCTTTTGGCTTTTTAGGTATTTGATGTTCATCTAAATTCCCTCCCTTGGTGACTTTTTTCAATTCTGTAACTTTAAAAATGATCACTTTGCTGATCATGCCAGTGTTTTTCTATTCCCACTCAAAACCCTGGTTGGGCCCTGGGCTCATGTACTCAATATCTATTTGACCTTTATTCTTAAATATGCAACACTAATTTTTAAAGTCAACATCTGTACAGGGCTTAAAATGTGGTAAGTAGTAATTTATTTAAACAACTCATCAATTCCACAAGGTAGACACTTTACTACATCCATTTTCCAGATGCTAAAATGAAGACAGAGGTAAATCACTTATCTGAAACCACATACCTAGTATGTCAAAAGTAGTAAATGAAATACACAAAAATATTTATGCATTAGATAAGAATATATACTAGTTTTAAGTAAAGAACAATGTTTGACCAGACACTAAGTTTATTGATGGTTTGTTGATTAGTGATTATTTTGATTTTATTACTGCTATTTCCATATTCAACATTTCAATAATAACTATTTGGAAAATTAAGGCTTTTTATAATAACTTTATCATACAATTGTCTAGGTTAAATGAGATAATACAAACATATTAGAATTTTGACACATAAAGTGATCAAATGTATGTGTGCTTATGTATATATCTATTTGAAAGAATAAATATTAACATGTTAGAGATTTTCTGTCATCAGTTTACATTTTTTGAAGTTATACCTTAAAATGTTAGTTCTATATATGCATTACCAATTTTTATTATTCACACTTAATATATTTTTATTGTAGAAAAGAAAAGGCCATATAAAAAGGGTCAAAGAAGCACAATTCTGCCAATATTTTAGGGTATAGTCATCCTTCCATATCTGAGGGTTTCACATCCATGAGTTTAACCAACTTCATATTGAAAGGATATATATATAACATATATATGTATATGTATATATATATTTTTTTTTCCCGTGCTTGGGCTTCAACCAAGGCCTTATGCATGCTTGCATGTGAGGCAAGCAAGCACTTTCACATTGAGCTAGACTCTCAAGCCCTGAAAATACCTTTTTTTTAAATGTAATGTATTCTTTAATTTGAAGGAAATTTTTGCAATCATTATTTGAGGTAAGTCTTAAAGACAATGCATGAATAATAAATTATGTGAGGGAAAAAATGAACATTTCCATGAACAATCCACCATTTCCTTTCTTACAATATTTACTATAGTTCTTTATCATAGTCTATTCCAGAGAGAATTATACATACAGAAAAAAAGCCACATCCTAAACCTAATAATCATACAATATGTACAGTCAATATTATTTGGGAAGAAGTTGTGTTTACTTTTGCATTAACCACACAGAATATATTTTCTTAATATTTCTCTTCAATGCATTTGTTGGCCAAAGTAATATTCTCTAGTCAGAAATCACTAAATAAGCATATGTATTTCCACAGTGCTGAAAAGGGTTCCAATAAGGTGATCAAGGTCCCTGAAGGAATAGTCTTAGAACTGACATAATATCATTTTCATCACATCCTAAAGTGCAAAGCAAGTCATAAGGCCAGCCCAGATTCAGAGGTGGAGAAATAAAACCCACCTCTTGATGGCAGGATCTGTCACGTCACATTACAGGGAACATGAATAATAGGAGAGGAAGTTTTGCAGCAGGTTTGCAAATTGTTATATTTCTATAGCTGATACATCTTTTTCTTTTTTCTTTTTTGGTATTCTTTTTTAAAAATTTTATTCATTTATTTATTCTACTTAGGTATACATGATAACAATGCATTCTGATTCATTATACACAAATGGAGCACTTTTCATTTCTCTGGTTGTATGTGATATAGAATCACAACATACATGCAGTCATACATAAAGCTAGGGCTATGATGTCCATCTCATTCCATCTTTACTGTCCCTATGTCCCCTCCCCCCTCCCACTCCTGTGACCAAAGTTCCTCCATTCTTCCTATGTCCTCCCCCCATTATGGATCAGCATCCACTTATAAGAGAGAACATTTGGCATTTGGTTTTTTGGGATTGGCTTACTTCACTTAGCATGATATTCTCCAACTCCATCCATTTACCTGCAAATGCCATAATTTTATTCTCTTATTGCTGAGTAATATTCTATCATGTATATATACCACAGTTTCTTTATTCATTCATCTATTGAAGGGCATGTAGATTGGTTCCACAGTTTAGCTATTGTGAATTGAGCTGCTATAAACATTGATGTGGCTGTGTCACTGTAGTATGCTGACTTTAAGTCCTTTGGGTATAGACGGAGGAGTGGGATAGCTGGGTCAAATGGTGGTTCCATTACAAGTTTTCTTAGGAATCTCCATACTGCTTCCCAGATTGGTTGTACCAATTTGCAGTTCCACCAGCAATGTATGAGCTTGCCTTTTCCCCCACAACCTTGCCAACACTTATTGTTGTTTGTATTCCTGATAATTGCCATTCTGACTGGCATGAGATGAAATCTTAGAGTAGTTTTGATTTGCATTTCTCTTATTGCTAGAGATGTTGAACATTTTCTCATATGTTTGTTGATTGATTGTACATCTTCTTCTGAGAAGTGTCTGTTCAGCTCCTTGGCCCATTTATTGATTGGGTTGTTTGTTTTTTTGGTGTTAAGTTTTTTGAGTTCTTTATATATCCTGGAGATTAGTGCTCTATCGGATGTGTGTGTGGCAAAGATTTGTTCCCAGAATGTCGGCTCTCTGTTCACTTCATTGATTGTTTCTTTTGCTGAGAAGAAGCTTTTTAGTTTGAATCCATTCCATTTATTGATTCATGATTTTACTTCTTGAGCTATAGGAGTCTTGTTAAGGAAGTATGGTCCTAATCCGACATGATGAAGATTTGGGCCTACTTTTTCTTCTATTAGGAGTAGAGTCTCTGGTCTAATTCCCAGGTCCCTGATCCACTTTGAGTTGAATTTTGTGCTTGGTGAGAGATAGGGGTTTAGTTTCATTTTGCTGCATATGGACTGAAAATACCCTTTTATTAATTGTATTCTTAGTGAACATGAAAAACCCTTTTTACTTATCATCATTTTCTAAACAATCAGTATAACCAGTATTTACATAGCATTTACATTGTATTAGGCATTATAAGTAATTTAGAGATGATTTTAAATTACAGGAAACTTTGTGTAAGATATATACAAATACCATGCTATTTTAGATAAGCACTTGAGTGCCCACAGGTTTTGGTATCTGAGAGAGGTTCTGGAACCAATCCTGCATGGATATGGAGTAGGAACTGTAGATTTATCTAGCCTTCCACATTTTCAAAGTTCTGTGTTTTTGTATTTATTTTTCAAAAATGGGACTATACTGTACATATTGAAAGTTCCATGCAGTTTTAGAACTTGGGACTTGTGTGTATATATACATACAATCAGGATGATCCTAAGCATATATAGAAGCTATGTGCCTATGTAGTATACATTCTATTGATTAAGGTTTTTATGAATATTTCACCAAGATAAATTTTGTTATTTTTGTAGTAATTTCAGATACTTCAGGCTCATCCACCAGCCCCTGGCCTGCTTCTGTGGTAGAGAATGTGTAAGCAAATACTCATTTGTCCAGTCTCATGAAGCAAGGTCATAGCATACAGTTTTGCCCAATGAAATAAAAGGATAAATCTGCTGGCATCGCCCATTTTTCCCTTTGACCTTCTACCAGCATTGAATGCAGATATACTATCCAGAACTGCAGTAGCCATAATGTGGCCACAATTCAAAAGACATGAGGAAAAGGTAAAGAGAGTAACAGAAAGGCTGGCCCTGATAGTCAAACCTCTGAACCAATGTCAACAGTGCTGATCTCAAAATTTCCTCTGAGATGAGAAAAAAGAAACATTTGTTTAAGCCATTTTGTTGGTTGGATTTTCTGCAATCTGTAATTGAAGATCTTCCTTAACTGATTCAGTGCTGTAAAAAGCTAACTAATTTATCTTGTTCTAGTACTTTGAAGTCACTTAATTCTAGGGGACATCATTGTGCATGGTTTGCAATTATACTGGAGATGGCTTTTATGTTATAGTCTGACCTTTATAGGTCTCTTGCTTGTAGCAGGTGGTTAAGCCCATGTGACTTGAAAAATAAAACTAAATCCATGGCCTTTAGTTCATGTGTTTCTAGCAGCTGAAAATGGTTTGCTTGTAGGAATGAAAATGCCCCTAAAATGTTAATTGATTCAGTTTGACAGTGCTTGCCATATCATAAATCAATATCATGATTTTTTTTGTGTGTGAACTAATGATAAAGATGGTAGTATGAGGGGCTGGGGTTGTGGCTCAGTGGTAGAGCACTTGCCTAGCATGCGTGAGGCACTGGGTTCAATTCTCAGCACCACATATAAATAAATGAAAAAAATCTTCTGGTTTTGGTTCTGGTCCACCAAAAACTTAAAAAATATTAAAAAAAAGAAAGATGGTAGTATGAAGGAAGAGCATGGTATTTAGGGGATGGGGATGGTTGATCATTTTGTTTTATTTTTAATGGAACTCAGGAAAGATTGTGGTCTCTATTCTGTTGGAATTCTTGTGCATTGTGTGTGTGGGGGGGTAACATCATTTTTCTGGAGTAACCAGAAAAATTTCTAAATTACTAATTTATTACTGTTAATAAATTAACAGTATTTATTACTGTTAATAAATTAATTACTAATTAATTACTGTTGAGCTCTCCTTGTTTTTTTAAAAAAATATATAGACAGATATTCTTTTTGGCAAGATTTAACCTACATGTTTTAGTCATCTATTGCTGTAGAAGAAATCACCCCCAAAATTTAGTGGTTTCAATTAATTTTTTAAAAATTACTATTTCTCATGATGTCCATGGATCTGAAACTCTGATAGGGGCAGCTTGGCTCTGATCCATGATGTCTGATTCCTTAGCTGAAGACTGGAGGTTGAAATCACCTGATAAGATTTTTCATAGATCTGGAGGTTTGTGCTGGATATGGAAGAAGCCTAGCTGGGATTGATAGCCACAATGTCTATGTATAACCTCTCCATGTTACTTGGGCTTCTATACAGTATGGTAAATGGGTTCCAGTGGGTTCTACTGTCTCCAGAGAGTCAGATGGAAGCTATGTTTCTCTTTTATAACATAGCTTCAGTAACACAATATCACATCTACTGCCTTATGTGGAGTGAGGCAGTTACAAATCCATACCAAAGTTCAAAGGACAGGGAAATAGACCCTCTTTCCCCGACACATCTTTTAATTGAGGCGTGTCAAGGGTACATTATAAGAAGAGCAACTAGAGCCAGGTGTAGTGGGGCACAGGAGGCTGAGGCAGGAGGATTGCAAGTTCAAAGCCAGCCTCAGCAATTTAGTGAATCTCTAAGCAACTTATCAAGACTCTGACTCTAAATAAAATATAAAAAGAGCTAGGGATATGGTTCAGTGGTTGGGTGCTCCTGTATTCTATCCCTAGTACCAAAAGAAAAAAGAAAACAAGAAAAAGGCAACTGGAACAAAATATATACATAGGGGCAGCCACCTTTGCAAAGTATGATCTGTCATATTTACCCCAACTTTTTAATGAACAGACATGCCATATACACAAGTACACAATTGTTTTGATTTTATTGGTATTGTCTAGATTTTTTTTCCCTGTGGTACTAGGGATTGAATCGAGTGCTTTACCACTAAACTGACCTAAGTTACACCCTCAGTGCTGCTTTTTTTTTTTCTCCTGAGGCAGTGTTGCTAAATTGCCCAGGTTGGCCTCAAACTTGGGATAAGCCACCATGCCCAGCCTAGAGACTTTCTAAAAATTTTCTTCAGAGCAGAGGATTGAACCCAGAGCCTTGCACATGCCAGGCAAACACTCTGTTATTGAGCTAAATCCTCAACCCCTTAGAGACATATTTGATTATAAAAAATGGGAGAGGAGGTATTATTTGCTACTGGAATGTAGTCTTTCATGGTCAGGGTGGCTGCTAAACATTCCACAATGCCCAGAACAACACACACACACAATTATCCTCAGTTTAAAGTACAAAATTTCTGCCTTAGAATATTAACACTATACAAGTATTTGGAATAATTAAACAGCAGGGAAACAGACCTATAAAAAACATTAAGAGGGCTGGGATTGTGGCTCAGCGGTAGAGCGCTTGCCTCGCATGCATGAGGCCCTGGGTTCGATCCTCAGCACCACGTACAAAGCAATAAAATAAAGACATGGTGTCCATCTACAACTAAAAAAAAAAAAAAAAAAAAAAAAAAAAAAAAAAAAAAAAAAAAACATTAAGACCCTGAAAGTCTTCCAACTATTTGATATTTGGTATTTATGTACTATACAATCTACAAATAGCAAAGATCACTACCAAGGCAAATTTTATTCTGTGTGTTATATGCTGAATCTCATTTCAACTCTGTGTGGACACAAAGAGCTGATTAAACATGTGTTCCATGATTTACACCTATCTTACCTATCTTACATTTTTATAGTTAGAGGCCCATTTTTATCATGGCGGTTTTTTTCACCCTTTGTATGAGTAATTTATTCATGCTCTATTTGAAAGAGTATTTGTCTTAAAAATTGCTTTTTTGTTACGTTTTTACCATCTTCTCCCTCATCCTGAAATATAAGCAATAAACAATTTTAATCCAGGACGTGAAGAGAGGTGATTTTCTTGGGAACCCTTGGACAATTCTGTCTTTTATTAGATAATATATATACCATAATACCCTGTCTTGGCTGCTGCTTAAAAAGGGATATTTAATTTTTAAGAACTAGCTCTATAATAAAGATGAAACTAGCAGGATTCCCCTCCTCTCCTCAGCATGCCCCACTGACTGCACACAAAGCAATTATAACTCAACAGTCAGCCCTTTTCCATGTGATAGCATCAGCAATTTTGCCCAGGGCTGCTTTTTTTATGAACAATAGCAGAAATAATGGCCTAATTCACTTAAAAAAATCTATCCCTGTTGCTGCAATACAATACAATATTAACCCAAGTCCTTCCTAATTAAACCCAAGCCATCCAATTACTCATTTTAACACTATGATGATTTTTAACAGTACCAAAGTGAAAGAGATTCATTTGAAAGGTATTTAAAATTAAGGAATTAATGCAAGCTAAGAGGAAAGCAAATTTTCATCTATTTGAATTTTCTGTATTTTAAACATATTCCCAAGCTGTCTGTGGATCCCAAGAGAGACGTTTGTTTGCCTCAGTGCTGGTCCTAACACGATTTGACATATCCTCCATCTTTAAATGTAATTTGAGGGGAGAAGCTTGAACTATCCTATTAACTTCTAAGAAAAGTGTAGCCATGTTGATTTCAACAGACCATGAGCAATGAATCCTTATTTCTTAGAGAGTATTTTGAATGACTCTTGAGTTTTCTACGCTCTCTCTCACCTTATAATAAATTTTTCTCTACATTAAAAAGGAGATAGGGAAAGACATCTTCCTACATTTTATCATAGTTAATAAAATAGTAACAACAAGTAGTTGTGTAAAACAAAACAAAACAAAACAACAAAAACAACAAAATCACAACCATCTCTTCATCCTGGAGGATGGGGGACCCGGGAAAAAGGTCTTTATGAGCAGAATTCCACTAGAGGGCAGGATAACCCAGCAGAGGTTCAGGGCCATGTTCACAGAATGTCCGATCCATTAAAATGGTAAAGCAGCCAGATGGTGCACCCCTGTAATCCCAGCGGGCGTGGGAGGCTGAGGCAGGAGGATTTGGAGTTCAAGGCCAGCCTCAGTAATTTAGGGAGACCCTCAAGCAATTTAGTGGGACCTTGTCTCAAAATAAGAAGGACTGAGGATGTTGCTCAGTGGCAAAGCATTCCTGGCTTCAACTCCCAATACCAAAAAAATTAAAAAATAAAAAGGAGTGATTAAATAGCTCAATGGTGGAGTGCCCCTGAGTTCAATCCCTAGTACTAAAAATCAAAAACAAAACAATAGGAAAAGAAAAGAGTTTAGGGTTGAAAACTTTTGTATATTTGTGAGCAAATAGAGCTTATTCTTGGTCATAGTCATACCTGGAATTTATTCCTGTCTTTATTGCTTCATGGCTGTGTGTCCTTGGATGAATTGTTTAAAATCTCTTTAACCTCAGTTTCTTTATCTGTAAATAGAGACATATGCCTGGCACAGTGGCATGTATCTGTAATCCCAGCAGCTGGGAAGGCTGAGACAGGAGGATTGCAAGTTAGAGGCCAGCCTTAGCAATTTAGGGAGGCCCTAAGCAACTTAGTGAGACTCTCAAAATAAAAACAAAAAAAGGCCTGGGGAGGTGGCTGGAGGTAAAGCACCCCTGGGTTAAATCTCTAGTAGAAAAAAAAAAAAAAGCCTTAGGGCTGTCGTAAGCACTGAAAAGGAGTGTGTATGTAAAGTGTCTGGGGCGTGGTATCTGCATCTGATATTGCTCAACAACAACAACAACAAAAGAAAAACAACAGGATAATGATAAAGACAAAAAATACTGCAAAAGGAACATAGGAAACATAAAACAGTTTTTATCAGAGAGAGTTATTGCATTATTGCATCATCTTATCTTGTTAAATTTACATAGGAGAATTTGTGATGGGCTATCTATTATTTTTAAACTTTATTTGTTTATTTTTATTAATGCGGTGCTGAGGATCAAATCCAGCACTTCACTTGTGCTAGGCAAGCGCTCCACCACTGATCCACAACCCCAGCCGGGGATATCTGTTTTTCATTGACCTTAAATTATATTATTTTCTTCCAGAAGCCCCTTGTTTTTTTCCCCCCAACATCCAATCTTCAGCACTTTAAATTCCAAAGAGGAAAAATTTTCATGTTGTTACATAATGTTATTTTTGTCATTTTAATGTCTAGAATATCATTATCACATTTTTGCTATTTATTTTCATTGCCTAACTGAATGATCTGTCAACACCCCAAGAGGGAAAAATGCAGTAGAGAAATAATTTTTTAGTGCTTTTAAAGAATACTCCTTATAAGCTTTGTAGTCTCAGAGATGGCAATGTATTTCTCCTAGAACTCTCAGTATAAGATTATTTCATCTGATAAAACAGAAATATTTAATACACTTTCACATATGACAACTAATCTTTATAAAACGATCACTTAAAATAAATTTCATTCAGTAATCATTTAGTTCTTTTACAAAATAACCATATTTTACACAGGCAACAGGGCAGAGGCAACTTAAGGCTAAACTATTCCATCACTGACAGCAAAAGGTCATTCAGAAATAAAGATTTAATGCCTCAGAAATTATAGTGTGAGTCAAAATTGAAATATTTAATTTATAACACTTGATTTATATATGTCCACTCTGTTCTTAGCCTTTTAAAAGTAGCTGACTCACTCACCCATCATGTGAAAAAGATCAATTAAAAGTCAGCTCCAGGCAACAGCTGCCGTCTCAGGTACTTGCCTGGATTACAACTGCTATTCCTACATCATGATCATTAGCATTGTCACCAAGATCACCATCATCACCAACATCTCCACGATCATCCATTATTTCCAGCCCAGATGAACTCATTGCTCCCTCTTAATTAATGAATGAATGAATTATTTACTGGGGATTGGGTGAGCTATATCCCCAGTCCTTTTTATTTGTTTATTTTGAGACAGGGTCTTACTAAGTTTTGAGGCTGGCCTCAAACTTGTAATCTTCCTGCCTCAGCCTCCCGAGTCACTAGAATTATAGGCTCATGCCATTTCATCTAGCCATTGCTTCCTTAAAAAAAGAAAGAAAGAAAGAAATCTTCCTATTGGCAGACCCTGATGCCACATACCTGTAAACCCTGCTACTCGGGAGGCTAAGGCAGGAGGATCAAAAGTTCGAGGCCAGCCTGGGCAACTTAGTGAGACCCCATTTCAAAATATAAAATAAAAAGGATGGAGGTTGTAGCTTGATGGTAGTGTGCCCTTGGGGAAAATAAAATGAAATAAAAATCTCCCTACTTATTTGATCCCACCTGGCCAATTAATAGAAAAGTGGTTAGGGATTTCCTGTACCTTGTTGAATTCTAACCTCATTCTTATGAAACTAAGGGTGGTAAGTGCCCACTGCCATAACTAACCCATAACAGACTCTTGGAACATTAAGTTTACTATGACTACTAGGAAATACATTCAGGAAGCCAAGAAGCTGTCCTCCCACCTACCCACCAATCACAAATGTGTTCTGATGAACCCCAAGGCAAGTTCTTATTACTAGGGTATACTCCAAAAACAAGGGCCTCCAAATATAAGAATCCCTGATTCATAATGGTGTATATGAAATGTAACATAGCTCCCACTTATCCTCTAATACTTGCTTTTCTGGCAGCCCTGGCCTGCATGAAGCTGTGCCTCCAGGGCACCTTTGACCTCGCTCAGTTTAGCAAGAACAATAATTTGCCAAATTACAGGATTCTGTTCAACATCCTGAATCCAAAAGTTATTGCATATAGGTAGTTTCTAAATCTGAAAGATAACCCGAACTGCCTGAGGAAAGGAAATTTTTTTTTCCCCTACAATTCAAGCTCTAGAGGATTTGAATTCTGCAATTCTGAAGGCTCCCCAGGTGATTCTGATGATTCTCCATGCTTGAGAACCACAGGGCATAGATGGTCTCATCTCTTCACCAATCATGCATGGCAAACTCCCTGATCTGAGTACTCTTTGATTGACAGAACCACAACTTAAGTTCTCGAGAGTCTAAGGTGAAATCTTTGGGTCCTCTAATAGCTCAGCTCTGATCCTACCAAACAGAAAACTCAATCTAATATATATGGCAACAGATGGCCCCGAGACACTATTGACACATGAACTCCTTGGCTATCCAGACCCAATTTCCACTGATCAAGATGGTATATCAGCATCTGCTAGAGCTCCAGAGCTATGCAGAGGAGAACCAGAAATTGAAGTCTGCAAAGGCTCCTAACTTAGTAGGGTGACTTACTCTGTTTCATAGTTTTAAAGACTGTCATCCAGAACTACCCTGGATAACTCCATTCAAAATTTTAACACAATCTTCAGAGATGAGAGTCAAATAGGCCAAGGGGATGTAAGAGTCTGATATATTCTTTCCCAACTCATAATACAAGCAGGACATTATCACAATGGAATTCAGTTCAGGCTGTCCCCCCTGCATTTACAAGGAAACTATCCTATTTGTGAAAAATCCTTTAAAAAGTGGATAGATCCCCTCTCCATTCTTGTCTTTCTTCATTATATGTATCAGGTACTGCCTTTTTGGTTGTCAAAGAAATCATCTTTCTCTATGAAAGAGCCAAGCATACCATCTCTGATTTTAGTAGCTGATTATATTTTTATTTTGTAGGATGCTACTAAAGATTTCCAAAAATTTTGTATGCCTTTCCACTTCTACTCTTCTGAAGACCATTTACCTGACAGAAAAAAAAAATCTAGGTTCAAGGTTCAACCATTCTACAGTTGCTGGGATAATACTCCTAAAATCAAAAGCTGGTCTGGTTAGCATGGCATTTCAGATATAATTTGTAGCAACCTTCCACTCAGAAAGTTACCTTTCACAGCACTCCGTACCAAGCCAATCTGTAGCAAGATGAGGTATCTACAGTTCAAGAACAGCATGCCAAAGAATATTCCTTCCTATAGGCATAGAGAAGGTCAAAGTGGTAGCTTTCATCTAATTCCTCTCCCATTGTTGACCAGAGGATCTCTACTAGAACCCCTTCCAGATGACAGAAATCATTTTCCCCATCACCTGCATTCCAACATCCACCTTTGACATGCCTCTACCAAATTTTCTCCAGCTACTAAGAGTCTATCCTGTCTTATACCTCAATGCCAAGCCCTGGTGAACCAAGATTTAAAAAGATATAGTGGGTTCCTGAGAACATCAGAGTCACTCCATCCAGTGTTTGGTTCACTGAGAAGGAAGTGGCTAGAATGACAGTCATGGAATTCTGCCTTATAATTAGAAACAGTATACCAGAAAATGTAAAACTAAATGAATAAAGGCAATCAGAGAAACACACCCTACATCAGTACCTCAGTCCCTTTAAATGAGTCTGACTTACCTTGTCCCACCTATGTCAAAGGAGGTTACTGGCAACTGCAGAGCTCAAGATTTGCCCGTAATCTAACACACATGCATCTGACATTTACCTAGATGTTCCTCTTCATGTTGGGTTCTCATTCAACCATATTGAGTACCACACCATGCCCCTCCGCTCCCCCGCCCCCGCCACCACCACTTGCCTTCATCTGCCAGGTCACAGGGACTTATGCAGGTTGAGCTGGCCTCTCTATTCTTTCCTAAGTTTCCACACTAAGGGGAAAAAATTGAGAACATATGGCTTTAAGAATATCCTTCTGTGAACAAGTTTCTTCCTTCCTTGTTTAGTATCTTAGATTCAGGGTAGTTACATATTATGCCTGACTTCAGATTCCAGGAAAGATCTAAACCACAAAGAAGCTAAATTTCCTCATATCCAGGAAGGCAAAGGACTCTTATGGCAGCAATTAATATCCATCTGTGTTCTTTTATTAATGTGGATCCAGTGTGTAGGTAAGGACTTGGCAGGGTGACAGAGGACATCTTTGTCTAGGGGCAAAAGTAATTTATTAAGGGGATGTGAAGAGAGACAGGCAGGTGTTCCTTGAATTAATGAAAACAGCACTCAAGAGGTTTTATTAGGAGTATTGTTTTAAATGTGGCTGGTGTGGATACTCTGACTTTTCAGAGGGTGACCTTTGAATTCAGCCTCAAATCTTGAAGCAGAAAGGAACCTCATGGGATGCTTTCAAAGACTTTTGAGCTTCATTCCTGGGCTTAATTATCTCTCCCCAGTTGTGAACTCTGGCAAAGTTACAGAAGCGGTACTGCCCTGCCAGAAAGCTGGCCACTCCTGTAGAGTCTGATAAATCATTCTTGATCTGGCCAAAACTTTCATCACGCTTTACAGTCATTGATCCACGGGAAGCAAATTAGTAGCACAGGCAGGAGAGCGAGGCATGTGTTGTGAGTTATTCGCCAAGTGGGCCACTGCTCTGGCATGCATTTGGTGATAAATGTCAGCACTGGACATGCTTTCGGCATTCAAATCTGACGCATTAATCCAGTAGCTGGGAGAGTGAGCAACTCTCTCTTCTGGGCCACCACCCTTGACATTGAATCATCAGTTTGGTCCCTATTTCCCGAAATCCCTCATTAAACCCTTAAACGGGATGATGTAATTTTCCATCTACCTTAGTAAACACAATTTCCAAAGGACTTATTTCATAGAATACAGATTAATCATATTTGTACTGCTTGAATATGGGTCTTTTTGTAAGCAGGATTTTAAAACTTTAGCACAGATTAGCAAAAACTGTGCTAAAGATGAGAGTACTCACATGGACTAGAATAAAGGGGAAAAGTAACCAGAAAACCAGAGATATGAGCTGGCAAAGAGGCGGCATCTGTTCAGCTTGGCAGAGTTCCTTGAAATAGCTTCACACTCCCCCCCAAGGCTGACGATCAGCATAGTCAGTCTCCTGGATCAAGTGAGTCTAAATCTCCAACCAGATCTGGACAATAAACTTCCTGTTTTGTTTCTGGGCTGGACAGCCAACTTCTCTGCTTATTTTCTAGATGGGTCTTAGCCCTGGATTGAAATTGACCATACCTTCACATTTCTGGTTGTGACTTTGGTTCCTCCCAAAGTCTACCTTGCATCTCTTTCCTGGCGAAAGATCCGTAGACTACCTGGTTCAAGTATCCTCCCTGCTTGACCACATTCCCAGGCCTGTTTTCTCCAACCCCACCCGTAACCATGAAGCTTCCTCCTGGCTTGGTGCATTGACAAATACTGAGCAGTTCTCTTTTTCTCATTGCATACTGCTCCACAGAATTGGCAACTTCCTCCTTTGTGCTTCCAGTGTTTTAAAATTTGTTAATTAGTTTTGTGGTTATTACTCTGCTCAATACCTTAAGAAGAGATATTGTCTTTTAACTTTTTATATACCACTGTCTTCTATGAGGTATTCATGGCATGTGGGGGGTCTTCAATAAATGTTTTGTGAATGAATGAATTTGGTAGTATCAGAGTTGAAGATACATGAAACATGCCCTAGAAATTCTGCTTCTGGTTATCCTCAAAGAAACTCTCTAACATGCAATATCCAAAATGTTATTTGAAGCATTGTGTTATAATGGGGAAAACTAGAAACATAAGTGTCCATAATAAGGGAATGAACAAATAAATGTGTATTCAAACGATGGACTCCTGTGGAACATTAATAGACTTAGTGTATCAGCATAGATCCTCAAAACAGAATGTTTGGTGAGAAAAGCAAATCAGTGGAGGAGATGCCATATGGGATGATGACATTTATATAAACTTTGAAAACACAATTCTAAATGCCTTTCATAAATATATACATATAGGGAGTAGGCATAAAAACATACATAAGAAGGATACATATCAATATCAGAATAGTGGTTGCTTCCACAATGAGGGAGGTAAATAGGACTGGCTTAGAAGATGAAGGGGACTATATATTTTTCTTTCTTCCTTCCTTCCTTCCCTCCTTCCTTCCTTCCTTCCCTCCTTCCTTCCTTCCTTCCCTCCCTCCCTCCCTCCCTCCTTTCTTTCTTTCTTTCTTTCTTTCTTTCTTTCTTTCTTTCTTTCTTTCTTTCTTTCTTTCTACCCCTGCTCTTTCTTTCATTCTTTTACTTTTGATACTGAGGATTGAACCCAGGGGCATTTTACCACTGAGCAACATCCCCAGTCCTTTTTATTTTTTATTTTGAGATAGGGTCTCACTAAGTTGCTGAGGGTCTCCCTATATTGCTGAGGCTGGCCTTGAACTTTAGATCCTCCTGCCTTGACCTCTCCAATCACTGGGATTATAGGCATGTGCCACCATGCCTGTCTTAATATTTTCTTTCTTTTTAAAAAGAGTCTATCATACTTGTCTCTTTCCTTCCTCCCTTCCTCCCTTCCTTTCTTCCTTCCTTCCTTCCTTCCTTCCTTCCTTCCTTCCTTCCTTTCTTCCTTTCTTCCTTCCTTCTTTTTCACATATTAGACATGTGCTCTACCAATGGGCTACATCCTCAGCCCTAAAAAGGATCTAAAGCAAATAATAAACTTGTGAATTCTATGTAGTCACTATACAGATATTTATAAAATTGATCTTTTTGTTTGTATTTAAAATATCTTGATTAAAAAAAACAAACAACTTTCCTATACTAAGTAGTTTCAAAGGAGTTCAACAGAATTTGGTAAGGAAAGCTGGAATTAGAGACAAAGAGGCTTAAGGAGGTAAATGGACCCAGATACTCCAGTGCTCCAGAGACTGTGGAATTACTATCAAAGCCTAGCTGTGCACCATCTAGAATGAAAGGTGGATTCCTCTTCAAGGCTAACCATAGTGATTGACCAGGAAGAACAATAGTTTGGACCTGTCAGACAATTTTTATTTCTTTTAAAGTCAGGTAGAGGCTCTGTGATTCACATTCTAATACTGTTTGTCTTTAGTAAATCCGCCACCCATACAGGTGTCAGACTGATGACATTAAAGCATAGTTCAATTTCTAGTAAAATAAGGTACATACAGGCTACAAAACAAAATGCCTTAAGTGAGTTGATCCGATCCTCTGTGGCCTGTTCTTACATCCATATTCTTATTAAAAGACTAAAAATATATCTTTCGAAGTTAAAGATGTAGCTCAGTGGCAAACTGCTTGCCTGACATGTGCAAGGCTCTGGGTTTAATCCCCAGGACTGGAAAAAAAAAAAAAGGCGGGGGATACAAAGGCCTTTTGAGGACTTGTGAGCCAACTTGAACAGTTGTCCCAAAGATGGATAATTTTAGCATAAATGCAGGTAATATTTGTTGGAGGTCTTACATCAAATATATTTAAATCCATAAATTCATTAGCAACACAGACACACAAAGCTGATTGATCACCTTGGAGGTGCTAGCAAACCAATTATTTTAAGAATTAGTTGATAAAAAGAAAGAATTATCTTGCCTTTTCTGTATGATTTATATCACTGTAAAAGAAAATAATAGAAAGGGCAAAGTTTTCCATTATAAGTTTTCAAACCAGAAATAAAGGAGGAATGTGGGAATTCCTCTTAAAGAATTCAATCATCTGGGCATTAAGCAACCAAAGCTGCTCAGGGCTCAGACAGACACTGGACACTGTGTGCGCCCAATGAATTGCACACCACCACCTGTGAAATAAATAGTCTTGCTAGACCACAAACCTGAATCTGAATAAGCTTCAAGATTCAAATACGAATTTATGGAAATACAGAGACCAAAAGGAACATGTTAAAGGGGAATATAATCAGCAAACCTAAGCTGTGGCAAATTAAAGGAGAAATAATCATGTATCTACAACAAATAATTGCAAAGGAGTAAAATGAGAGATGAAAAGGAAAACCGTAAATTAGAAAACTAAAAAGGCAGCCCCATGCATTGGGGCATGCCTTCAATCTCAGTGGTTTGGGACGTTGAGGTAGGAAGATCGTGAGTTCAAAGCCAGCCTCAGCAAAAGTGAGGCACTAAGCAACTCAGTGAGACCCTGTCTCTAAATAAAATACAAAATAGGGCTGGGGATGTGGCTCAGTGGTTGAGTGCCCCTGAGTTCAAACCCCAGTACCCCTTCCCAAACACACACACACAAAAAAAACCCTGAAAAGATGAACCTTTAAAAAAACAAGAAAAACTGAATTACATAGTTTAGTGATACACATTGAGTTATTAAATTGTACAGAAAAAATAAGTAAGTATAAAATCAAGATAGTGCTTACTTTGGGGGCAAGATTGAGTTGAGATTGGAACAGATCATGTGTAGGGTTTATGAAGTGTCAGGGGAGTGTCTTCCAACATGAAGGATGGTCTCATGGATATTTGCTTTATAGTAATTAGTTAAATGGGCCCCCAACTAAAGATTTAAAATTCTATTGAACATAAGAATTGAAATTCAATTACTGGACGCATTAGTGCATACCTATAATCTCAGTAATTCAAGAGGTCGAGGTAGTAGTATTGCAAGTTCCAAGGCCCACCTGAGCAACTTAGCCAGACCTTGTATCAAAATTAAAAATAAAAAGAGCTGGGGATGTAACTCAGTGGTAAAAGCATCTCTGGGTTCAATCTCTAGTACCAATAAAAAGGAAGGAAGGAAGGAAGGAAGGAAGGAAGGAAGGAAGGAAGGAAGGAAGGAAGGAAGGAAAGAAGGAAGGAAGGGAGGGAGGGAGGGAGGAAAGAAGGAAAGGAGGGAGGGAAGAAGGGAGGGAAGAAGGAAGGAAGGAATTTAACAATGTGATGAAAAGAAAAACTGCTACTATTATTAATTTACACCAAGGGGAAATTACATGAGTCTTAACAAAAGGTTTGAGAGCACATGAAGCAATTACAAAAACAGTGTTAAAAAGAAGATACCCAAAAGACTTAAAAACAGCGTACCACAGTGCTGCAGCCACTTCAATGTTTATAGCAGCTCAATTCACAATAGCTAAACTGTGGAACCAACCTAGATGCCCTTCGATAGATGACTGGATAAAGAAACTGTGGTATATATACACAATGGAATATTACTCAGCAATAAGAGAGAATAAAATTATGGCATTTGCAGGTAAATGGATGGAGTTGGAGAATATCATGCT
>CM053409.1:21788525-21834877 GCA_028644305.1 Xerus rutilus | reverse complement strand
AGTTGATAAGTGGATGCTGATCCATAATGTGGGGAAGGACATGGGAACAATGGTGGATCTCTGTTCACAGGGGTGTAAGGGGAAGGGGCATGGGGACAGTAAAGGTGGTGGAATATGATGGTCATAATAACCCTAACTTTATGTATGACTGCATATATGTTGTTATTCTATACAACTTACAACTAGAGAATTGATATGTTATCCTCTATCTATGTACAATGAATCAATTTACACTGTTAACACGTAAGCCTAAACAAAACAAAACAAAACAAAACAAATAAATAAATTAATTTAAAAAAAAGAAGAAGAAGAAATGGTGCACACTTGTAATCCCAGGGGATTGGGAGGCTGAGATAGGAGGGTCACAAGTTCAGACCAGCCTTAGCAATTTAGGGAGGCCATGGGTAATTTAGTGAGACCCTGTCTCAAAACTAAAAAAAATAAAAAGGGCTATGGATGTAGCTCAGTGGTAAAGTGCCCCTGGTTTCAATCTTCAGTATTAAGAAAAAAAGATAGAATGCTAATTATGTCCCATTGGCTGTTAATTTTTGGACATAAACACCATACATATCCACCATATGTCATTTACCAAGATAATTCTGAAACCATATTTTCTATCATGCATTAAGAAGCAAAACTTAAAAAGATAAACACAAACCTGTTGATATCTTAGCACAAATTCCAAATATCCGATTATGAAAACAATTTGAAATCTTTGGATGCCATAAACAAAATTTCACTTTCATATTTTAGTATATTCTTGGCCCCAAAACCAAACACATTGTACTATATCTTAACTTTCATTTTTGTTTTTGTTTTGGTACTGAGAATTAAATCCAGGGTCTCACACATAATAGACAAGCACTCTGCCACAGATTTACAGCCCTTTTATTATGTTTTTATTTTGGGGTTTTTTTTTTTTTTTTGAGACAGAGTATCTTTAAGTTGCCCAGGCTGGTCTAGAACTTCTGATCCTCCTGCTCCAGCTTCTTAAGTAGCTGGGATTACAGGTATGCACCAACATACTAGGTTCATATTTTAATTTATTAGCTATAAATCACACTTATTAGAGAGCTTAATGTAAATTAAGCAGCATGCATTCATTGTTAATTGAGGAATAGGCAAGTTTTCCCTCCATATATTACTGATATTAAAGAGTGTATTTTAAATAAACTTCACAATAAATAATTTATTTTTGCATCACTCAAGTACCATGCATATGAAAATGATAAAATGATAAGAAATAAATCCCAAAAGGGGTTTTAAAATTAATATTTCTGTGAAAGTGGTTCCAGAATTTTTTTTTGAAGGCAGGTGGAGAAAAGGCTTGTCAAATGCTGAATTATAGGATGCTAGCCTGCTAACTTAACTCAGACATATGATCCCCCATCACCTGACCCCTCCTATCCTTCTACATAAAAGCATATTGAAACATGCCCCAAATAACTAGTATTTAGACCAATGCAAATTAAAATCACAATAAGATATCACTACATATCTCCTAGAGTAACGAAAGTCGAAAAGTCTAAAGTGTTGGTAAGAACATGGAACAATCAAAACCCTAATACAGAGCCAGTGGGGATGTTAAATGATACAACCACTTTGGAAAAATGTTCAGTAATTTTCTTACAAAATTAATATACATCTGTTAAACAATCATATATTATATGTAGGTATATATGTATATACATGTGTGGATATGTGTACAGATATGTGTATGTGTATATATATATATATATATATTCTTCTGTCCCACCCCCTTATTGTGTGTTATTGCATCCACATCTCATATAGTATTTATATGAGAAATGAAAATATATGTTCACATGATCTTTTAAAAAATCTATCACACAGTCTGATACAGAAAGCAGAACAATGGGAGGGAAGGGGAAGAAATACAGAGTTATAGGTCAAACAATACAAACTTTTAGTTACCTGGGATGAATAAGTCAGAGACCTGATGTACAGCATGAGGACTATAGTTAATAATATTGTATTATATGCTAAAAATTTGCTAAGAGAGCAGACTTCAGGTGTTCTTACCACACACACACAAAAAGATAACTATGAGAAATGATAGATATATTAATTTGTTTGATTATAATAATCATTTCGTTATGTATATCAAAATATGTTTACACCTTAAATATATACAATGAAATAATTTTTTTTTTTTAGTACTGGGCATGGAACTCAGGGGTACTCAACCACTGAGCCACATCCACAGCCCTATTTTGTGTTTTATTTAGAAACAGGGTCTCACTGAGTTGCTTAGCGCCTTGCTATTGCTGGGGCTGGCTTTGAACTCTTGATTCTTTTGTCTCAACTTCCCAAAGTGCTGGGATTACAGGTGTGCACCACCATGCCTGGCTGAAATAATTAATTTTTAAAAAGAAAATACGTCTATACAAAGACTGTACACAAATGTTCATATAAGTTTTATGTACAGGAGCAAAACACTGGAAATATTCAAAATCACCAACAAAAGATGAATAGATCAACTAATTGAGGTATATTTGCACAATAGAATATAACTTGACAATTAAAGGAAATAATATACTGATATACACAACAACCTAGGCAAATTCAAGAATGTTATAATGAGCTTAAATGCTAGACACCAAAATTACCAACTGTATAATTCCATAGACAGAACTCTAAAGTAGATAAAACTGATCCATAATGACTGAGCAGATCAGGAGTTGCCTGGGGCCAGAAGTGGTGGTTTGGTGGGGAAATCAATGGCAAAGGCTATTAGAAAAGTTTTTGAGGTGATTGAATTGCAGGTGTGTGCCACCCAGCTAGAACTGATATTTAAAAAAAAATTTAGAAGAAACTGTGCATTAAAAATGCTAATAGGGGGCTAGGGTTATGGCGCAGTGGTAGCGTGCCCGCCTAGCGCGCGTGAGGCACTGGGTTCGATCCTCAGCGCCACATAAAAATAAAATAAAGATATTCTGTCTACTTACAACTAAAAAATAAATATTTTAAAAAAATGCTAGTAGGATTCAGGATTCAGGATGGGGGAAAAGTTTAGCATGCTGCAATCCCCAGATATTACTTCCTAGAACAAAGATTTTCTCCTCCTCCTCCTACTCCTCCTTCTCCTTCTTCTTTTCCTCTTCCCTTTTCTCCTCTTCGTCCTCTTCCCCTTCTCCCTCCCCTTCATCCCTTTCTTCCTCCTCCTCTTCTTCTTCCAGTTCCCATTTTTTTTATTGGTGCATTATAGTTGTATATAACGATGAGTTTTTTTGTTACATGCATGCACATAAAATAACAATATAATTTGGTCAATATCATTCCCCAGCAATTCTGCCCTTCTTCCCCTCCTTGGTCTCTTTCCTCTACTGATTTCCCTTTGATTTTCATGAGATTCCTCCTTCCACCTTTTGCTTTCTAGCTTCCACATATGAGAGAAACCATATGACCCTTGTCTTTATGTGTTTGGTTTATTTTCTTAACATAATGGTTTCTAATTCCATTCATTTTCCTGAAAATGACATCATTACATTTTTCTTTATGGCTGAATAAAACTCCATTATGTATATATACCACTTTTTTTTTTTTTTTTGGTACTGGAGATTGAACTCAGGGGCACTTGACCACTGAGTCATGTCTCCAGCCCTATTTTGTGTTTTATTTAGAGACAGGGTCTCACTGAGTTGCTGAGTGCCTTGCTGTTGCTGAGGCTGGCTTTGAACTCGCAATTCTCCTGTCTCAGCCTCCCAAAGTGCTAGGATTACAGGCGTGCATCACCGCATCTGCACATTTTCTTTATCCATTCATCCATTGATGGACATCTGGGCTGGTTCCATATTTGGCTCTTGTGGATTATGCAGCCATGAACATGGATATGCATGTATCACTATATTATGATAACTTTATTTCTTTAGAATAAATACTGAAGAGTGGTATAGCTGAAAAATGTGGTGGTTCCATGCCTGGTCTTTTAATTGTAATTTTTTTTATTTGTTATTTTTAGTTATACATGACAGTAGAACATATTTTGACATATTGTATACACATGGAGTGTAACTTCCCATTCTTGTGGTTGTTGTACATGATGTGCAGTTACACTGGCCATGTATTCATATATGAACATAGGAAAGTAATGTCTGATTCATTCTACTATCTTTCCTATTCTCATTCCCACTCCCTTCCCTTCATCCCACTTTGTCTAATCCAAAGTACTTCTATTCTTCTGTCCTGCCCCCTTATTGTGTGTTAGCATCCACATATCAGAGAGAACATCTGGCTTTTGGTTTTTTGGAATTGCATGCCTAGTCTTTTGAGGAATCTCCATACTGATCTCCATAGCAATTGTACTAATTTACAATTAGACCAACGGTATAAAAGTGTTACTTTGTCTTCATATCTTCTTCAGCATTTATTATGGTTCGTATTTTTAATGACTGCCATTATGACTAGAGTGAAATGAAATATCAGTATAGTTTTTTTTCATCCTTATTTTTTTTATGTTATTTTTTATGTGGTGCTGAGGATCAAACCCTGTGCCTCAAATGTGCCAGGCAAGCACTCTACCACTGAGCCACAACCCCAGTCCTCAGTGTAGTTTTGATTTGCACTTCCCTAATTGCCAATGATATTGAACACTTTCCATATACTTGTTGGTCATTTGTATTTCTTCTTTTGAGAAGTCTCTTTAATTCATTTGCCCATTTATTAGTTAGATTATTTGGTGTTAAGCTTCTTGAGTTCTTTATATATTCTAGGTATTAATCTGCTGTCAGAAGAGTATCCATCAAGGATTTCCTTCCATTCTGTAGGTTCTCTCTGCACATTCCTAATTGTTTCCTATGCTGTGCAGAAGTTTTTCATTTGATGACATCTCATTTATTACCTCTAGGCATTATTTCCTGAGCTTTAGAGGGCCTTTTGAGAAAGTTGTTTCCTGTGCCTATATGCTGGAGTGTTGACCCTATGTTTTCTTCTAGGAGTTGCAATTTCTAGTCTAATTCCTAGGTCTTTGATCCATTTTGAGTGATTTTTGTGCAGGGTGAGAGATAAGGGTCCAGGTTCATTCTTCTACGTATGGATAACCTGTTTCCCAGCACCATTTGTTAAAGGTTGTCTTTTCTTCAATGTATGTCTTTGGCAAGGGTCAGATGACTATATCTGTGTGAGTTGGTCTCTATGTCTTCTATTGGGTACCATTGGTCAATGTGTCTGTTTTTATGCCAGTACCATGCAGTTTTTGTACTATAGCTCTGTAGTATAATTTGAAGTCAGGTATTTTGATGACTTCAGCATTGCTTTTTGGCTTAGAATTGTTTAGACTATTCTTGGTCATTTTCCTTTCAAATGAATTTTAGGACAGCTTTTTCTAGTTCTGTGAAAAATGTCATTTGTATTTTGATGGGGATTGCATTAAATCTGTATAATGCTTTTGCTAATTTGGCCATTTTGACAATATTAATTCTGCCTATTCATGAACATGCGAGGTCTTTCTATCTTCTGAGGTCTTCTTCAATTTCTTTCTTCAGTGTTCTAGAGTTTTCATTGTAGAGGTCTTTCACCCCCTTGATTAGATTTATTCCTAGGTATTTTATTTTTCTTGAGGCTATTGTGCATGGAATTGTTTTCCTGATTTCTTTCTCAGCAGATGCATTGTTGGTACATAGGAAAACTATTGATTTTTGTATACTGATTTTGTAACCTGCTACTTTGCCAAATTTGTTTATTAGCCCTAGCAGTCTTATGGTGGAGTTTTTTGTTCTTTTATGTATAGGATCATATCATTTGCAATCAGTAATAATTGACTTTGTCCCTTCCTATTTGCATCCCTTTTATTGTCTTCTCTTGCTTAATTGCTCTGGTTAGAATTTCTAGCATTATGTTAAATAGGAGTAATGAGAGTGGACATTCTTGTCTTTAAAACAAAGATTTTAAAGAGACAAAGCCCAACCAAGGAGAGAGGACATCAGGAACAAAACACAAAAATGGGAATTCACACAGTGAATATTTTAAAAATAATTTTTACTGTGTTTTGAAGGTTTTTGTTTGTTTGTTTGCTTGTCTGTTTGTTTTTGACAAAGTACTGTTGCTGAGGATTGAGGCTTTTCTTCTCCCAATGTTATTTATCAGCAATGAAGCACTTTTTAAAGAATGCACTAATGATTAAATACTGCAGCTTTTAAATAGTGTTCCTCAAGCTTTTGTCTAATGGATTTTCAGGAGGTTGAGTGGTTGTGTCTAGTCCTTGACCTACACACTTTAATTATCCTTATCGACTGACTCATGAAATTCTATCATGTGCAGTGGTATGCTATAAATGAAGCTTTGTTCCTTTCATGAAATTGAGAGTTCTCTGCCTTTCCTTCTGGCTCAGGATCAAGATTTGGGCTACATCTTCTCCCATTGCCCGAGACAGAAATTTAACAACAAAAATGACCATGGAAAAGGTATCTTGATATTCTATCAGGATCCACATAAACACCTCTCATATGAGATTCTTTTTAATTACATCATGACACAGAATTTCATAATCAAGGTCAGCCATGCCAGCAGAAAATAGGTGGCTGAGATGGGGTAATCTGGGGGACATATGGAAGAACAGGCTGTCTCTTAAAAATGACTGTCCTGTGCTGACCATTGGCCAGGAATTCCCCCAAATAAAGTGCCATTCCTATAGCCTGAGGCCTTTCTAAAATAGATGACTTTTGAGATTGCTTTGCAAACCAACATTTGAGAATTCTAAAATAATGCTTAAAAATTTGAGCTTCTTAGTCCAATAAGGGCTTGCATACATATTTTACTCAGACTGCCTAGTATTAAATTTATAAGTATGCCCAGAAAAAGTATAGATTCTGAAAGGTGGGTATTCTCTCTAATTTACCCATACAAGTAATCTCTCTTCCTGTCACTGTCTGAATTTTTAAAATAATTCTGCAATTTGGAGAAAATGCATAATATGTGGTTCTTGCATAATAGATAGATTCATTCATTTTTTTAGATAAATCTGTTTTGCCTCTATTTGAAAAGTTATTTAAGAGTTATTTATTCCTGAATCAGGAGTCTGAGGCCAGACAACTGCAAGTTTGAAGCCAGCCAGGGCAGGTTAGGGAGACCCTGTCTCAAAAGTAAAAGAAAAGTAAACACTGGGGATGTAGCTCAGCAGTACAGCACTTACCTAGCATGCACAAGGCCCTGGATTTTAATCCGTCATCACACAAACACACACACACATACACACACAAAGGAATTTTTTCCCCTTATATAAGTCTCTGCTCTTTGAAGTGTTTTTTGCATTTGTATTAACATCAGTTTTCCTCATTGATGAATTAAAATATTTGACACATACACATTTTATATTTAATTTTACCCTATAAAATGTATCTTTTAATATGCATAATTTTGGATCCAAGGAGGAGAGACTTCAGTGCATTATTATACTATTGTAGTTCTTTTTGTTTGTTTTTGGTACCAGAGATTAAACCCAGGGGAACTTAACCACTGAGCCCCACCCCCAGCCCTTTTTAAATTTTATTCTGAGACAGGATCTTGCCCGAGTTGCTTAGGGCCTCACTAAGTTGCTGAGGCTGGCCTTGAATCTTCAATCCTCCTGCATCACCCTCCTGAGCTGCTGGGATTACAGGCATGTGCCACCACACCCAACTCACTGCAGTTTCTGATGCTTTGTCACCTTCAATTCTGGCAAGACAAGGTCCCTTTCATATTTATTTTCATAATATCCTTTTATCACCATAGCTTACTCTCATTTTCTCCCCACCCCACCACAAACAACTCTTTCGATGTGTATTTTTATTTGAATGTGTTCTTGTAGAATGGTGCTGTTTTTAATTGAATGGTGCAGAATGTCGTATGCTTTTAATTGAAATAAGACAATAAGCGCATTTAATTATGCTAATTTAGGTATTGAGCTGAATGACTGCATGGAGATCTCTCTCTCTCTCTCTCTTTCACACACACACACACACACACACACACACACACACACTGACCACTTAGATGTAGAATATTTCCAACACTGTGCCGCTTCCCAAATATCATTAACTACCAGTTGCCCCACCCCTTCGGAAATAATCACTATCAGGCTCCTGTCCGTATACCTCTATTTTGTCTGTTCTAGAACTTTATGCAGGCTCTTGAACATATCAAACAATATGTTCTCTGTTGCATTTGGCTTCTTTCACTCATCCCTATGCCTGCAAGATCCATTCATGCTGTTGTGTATAGGAATAGTTTGCTCATTTTTATTGCTGAGTGGTATTGGTTTTTAAAAATATACTACAATTTGTCCTTTCTCTTCTTGAAGGTGAGAACATAGACCATCTACGTTTGTACAGCTTACTGTGTTAATATGACTTTACTATTCCACCAGCATTATCAGTATAATGACCATTTTTAAAAACTCTTACACAGGAAGACAAGTCACAAGCCATTCTATTATTCATTCCAGGAACTTCCTGAAAGAAATTCTTAGTAAAAAGCATCAGATGAAAACATATACCCCTAGTCTCTTTAAACTTCTTGCTTTTCCTTGCTGTGTCTATCAGTCCTAAACTACTACATCATGTTCTTACCCAGGCCTAACCAAAACCCAGCCCCTTACCCTGAGACTCACTTTAAAGCCAACTTCAAAATTTCAGTAATCCTGACTTTGCCCTAACCATTCTGAGACACTATGGAGACTGTCAAGATTGTCCTTGTTCAGCTTTGTCTTATCAGCCAGTGAGTTTGGTGATAATTTCAGGAGCCAGCATTCAACAAGAGGCATTTGATCTGTCTCTAATTTTTTCTTTTTCTATTTTTGGCTTTTATAAATAAACCTGCTATGAATATTCTTGTACATTTTTAAAAATGAACCTATCTACTTTGTTTCAGAGGGGATTGTATGCTTGTATTCTAGTTTACCTAAATGTTATCATGAATTTCATTACAAAATTTGGGGATTTCATATAAAATTGAACTATCCAGATTTTCCTGAAAACCAAAAGGCCTGCCAGTCGCAATAGCACATGCCTATAATTCCAGCAACTCAGGAGGCAAAGACAGGAGGATCCCAAGTTCAAAGCCAGAAGCAGCAACTTAGCGAGGCCTTACACAACTTAGTGAAATGTGGTCTCAAAATAAAAACTAAAAAGGGCTGGGGATGTAGTTCAGTGGCAAACTGCCCCTGGGTTCAATCCCTAGTACAACCCTCTCCCCTAAGAATCCCAAAGGCCTGACATTACTGGGCCAGCATTCCCTCATTGTCACAGTCAGCCAGAGCTGAGCAAAAGCTCTTTGCTGTAGACAACCATGAGCTTTCCACTCTGCCTCATCCATGCACTTAACCTTGTTAAAGCTTATCTGTCTTTTCCAGTGGGAGTTTTAGTTGGTAATCTCTGTTCTAACCACAAGCTTGGGAAGGGTAACTCTAAGCTCTGATTCCACTCTACCTCAGCCATCCAAGAGCAGATTTTACTGGAGAAGATTAGGACCCAGAAGATTCTGAGGAATGAGGATTCTCTGCCATTGATGAAGGGAGGCAGCAAGCAAAGGTGACTTAGGACATTTTTGTTGATCTATTTTGAAATTCAATCCAGAACCAGTGCTCTTCAGAAAGAATCTGGCAGCAGAAAATTAGAGGAATAAATACAAAAGAAAAGCCCAAATCAACCAGATGTGATGATGGCACATGCCTGTGGTCCCAACAGCTTGAGAGGCTGTGGCAGGAGAATCACAAGTTTGAGGCCAGCCTTGGCAACTTCATGAGGCTCTATCTCAAAATAAAAAATTTTAAAAAGGGCTGGAGATGTAGCTCAGTGGTTAAGCACCCCAAGTTCAATTCCCAGTGCTAAGAAAAAAAAAAGAGGCCAAAATCAGTCTAACTCATTACCATCATAAGTAACATTTGTGAAACATATTTTGCAGTTAGGGTGTTAAGGATGCAAAGAAGAGTTAAGACAAGAGCCCATTGTGCTATTCAAAGAATTTAATGTAATCTGGAGTTCTTTATGTCATGAAAAATAATTTAGTCATTAAAGGCCAATGCAGCTTTTTTTTTTCCTTTGAGAGACATAGGAACAGAGTAGAACAGAAATCAAATGTGTTTCGGCAAAATCGATAGGGACCCATTGACTCCAAGGACTGAGGACAAGACTCTTTGCTAATTCAAGAAATTTTTCATTCCTTACCAAGTTGGAGGGGGGTGTTGTTTGTTTTGTTGTTGTTGTTTGTTTGTTCCAGGTTGGAAGGAGCATGTGTTTGGGAGGCACACATGACTTGATATAATAGGCCTATTGTTACGGTTTAGATATATGAGACAATGCAAGGTTTGGAGAAGAAATGATTGGGTTATAGCCTTCAACTAATCAGTGAATCAATCCCTGATGGGATTAACTGAGTGGTAACTGGAGGCAGGTGGGGTGTGGCTAGAGGAAGCGCCTCATTGGAGGCGTGGCTGTGGGGTATATACTTTGTATCAAGAGTGGACACCCTCTCTGCCTTCTGATCATGATGTGAGCTGCTTTCCTCTGCCATACTCTTCTACCATGATTTTCTGCCTCACCTTGAGCCCCAAGAAATGGTACCAGCCTTCTATGGACTAACACCTCTGAAACTGCAAGCCCTCTAACAAACTTTTCATCCTCTACAATTGTGCTGGTAGGGTCTTTTAGTCACAGCAGAGAAAAAAGCTGACTAAAACACCTATTAGCCTGGCACGGTGGCGCACGCCCGTAATTCCAGCACTTTGGGAGCCTGAGACAGGAGAATTGTGATTTCAAAGCCAGCCTCAGCAATGGCAAGGCGCTAAGCCACTCAGTGAGACTCTGTCTCTACATAAAACCCAAAATAGGGCTGGGGATGTGGCTCAGTGGTCAAGTACGCCCAAGTTCAATCCCCGGTACCAAAAAAAAAAAAAGCATAAGAAAGTGAGCTGTGTTTCATATAGAGAACTGCATAAAGGAAGTCAGGGCTTTCCACCACTAAAATTGTTTAACCTTTCCCCAAACAAAATTCACCTCTATCTGCTTGCTTCATGTGATGGTCTTAGAGGAACTGAGTGGTTGGAGGGGCAAAAGAAAAGAGGCTGAATCAGTCTGTTCTCTTACTGCCTCAACCCATGGTGTTATCAGACTTCAGCAACAGCAGCAGAAGGAGAAGCGTGGCTAGTGGGGAGCTAGGAACAGAAGGAAAGACACGGGACGGTGGGACCAGCTTCCTGGAATCTTCTGTGTCTCTGTAGCTAAAAGAATACTGTCTTCCAAAGGGAAAGAGAAGGAGACCATATATTTGGGCTATATTCGTATTGTTTGAGAACCAAATAAATCATTCGTCAGAGTTTGATGTGAATTAATTGACTCCATCAGATGTCAGCCATGAAGACAGATGAGAGTGTTTTCTAGACCAAGCTAATTGTTAGCTGCCCAGAACAACCTTGGGTTTTGTAGGTGGCACTTGACCTTCCATGCTTTCAGAATGTGTGATCCTCAGTTATTCAGACCAGAGGCTATTGTTTTTATCCCCTTCACAGACCAGGACAGGTCTCATTCCACAAAAACACCTGGAATTGGGAGTCCTGAGTGTTTACTCTCATCTGTACTTTAGCTCTCTTTCTCTGATCCCCTGAAAGTCCTTTCCAGGTTTCCTCTGCTCCCACCCTATCTCTAGCTTCAGCCCATCATTGAACTAGAATCTTCATGTTTCAGCCCACACTTTTGTCTTCCAGATTATCAACCATCTCTCTCCTTTGTCCTGGGCTCAGGTTCTAATAATGCCCACTTGTTGGCCTGGCTTCCCTGCATCTCCTCTGAAGAATTGTTTCAACAAGCAGCCAGGTTAATATTTTTTGCTTCCTATTTAGATGTTGGAAAATATTAAAATGAAAAGCATTCAAGATATTCCTCTAGCCTAAATTAGAAGCCCTCCACCATTTATAAAATTTTTGTTGTTTAAAAACTGTTGCTGGGTGTGATGCTGTATACCTGTAATCCCAGTGATTCAGTAGGCTGAGGCAAGAGGATAGCAAGTTAGAGGCCAGCCTCAGTAACAGCGAGGCCCTCAGCAACTTAGTAAGACCCTTTCTCAAAATAAAAAATAAAAAGGGCTGGGGATGTGACTCAGTAGAAAGTGTCCTTGGGTTCAATTCATGGTACCAAAAACAAATAAATGAACAAACAACAACAAAAACGAATTTATTGAAAGATTTATTTGTGCCAAGCACAGTACTAAATGTTAGTTTGGTCCTTATCCCACTGAATTGACATTTCCATGTTTGTAGGGATGTATCCTCAACAAACTGATGGTTGAGATAGTTCATAAGGTTACAGTTATGGAATGATTTATGTTTTAAAACTATGAGGTATAAGCCAGTTTTCATAGCCACCTCAGTTATCTGCTCCAGTGGACTAAAATCAAGCAAGACCTTTTCTGATGAATTTGTGGAAAATGTTAAGGATATAAAACACATTTAAGAGATATTAGAAAGACATCATAGAGAGAATTAGGTTTAATG
Source organism: Xerus rutilus (assembly GCA_028644305.1). Lineage (NCBI taxonomy): Eukaryota > Metazoa > Chordata > Mammalia > Rodentia > Sciuridae > Xerus > Xerus rutilus. The sequence goes on along the minus strand of CM053409.1, from coordinate 21,822,396 downwards.
ACCTCCATTTTCTGTGTAATAACCTGTAGCTGCCGTCCCTCAAAGCACAGCAGTTGCAGCAGGAAAAGAGATTTCTTGAGGTCATAACCACACTTAAACATTTGCACTATGGTCTACAATCTAATAAGTTCGTCCAACCAGCCCTCTCTGTGAAGTCCTCCCAGTAGTAGCCCCCATGTAAAAGCACAGGAGGACACTGAGCCCTAGGCTAAGCAGCCCTGCAGGAGTCAGGAGTCATCAGTGGTACATTGTCTCTCCCATGATTAGCTCTGTAACCTTATGAGAGTCATAGTTTCTTGGAGCCTCTTTTCATAATTGTGAAGTTAAGGAAGAAGTCCAGATAGTATAAGTCTCTTTAGGTTGAACATTGCATCATCCCATTAATTTTCTATCACACAAATTATGCAATTATCAAACTGAAATGCCTTGAGGGGCCAGGCCAAATAAATGAAGTGATTAAATGTGGTGATGAAGACAAAGGGAATCTTGAGTAGGGAGGACTTCAAAACAAACTCCCACAATCCTCTTTGCATGCTCAATTCTCAAAAATGGTCAACTGATGTTTTGTCACAGTCCAGAGATAGCACCCTCTTGGGTACAGTGCTGGGCCCAAGCACCTCTGTTATAAAAATTCTTTTTTTTTTTTTTGGTACTGGGGATTGAACTCAGGGGTACTCAACCACTGAGCCACATCCCCAGCCCTATTTTGGGTTTTATGTAGAGACAGAGTCTCACTGAGTTGCTTAGCACCTTGCCGTTGCTGAGGCTGGCTTTGAACTCTCGATTCTCCTGTCTCAGCTTCCCTAAGTGCTGGGATTACAGGCTTGAGCCACCACGCCCGGCATTGTTATAGAAATCCTTGAGCTGCAGCTTGCCTAAGCTACATATTGGGAATAGGAATGGTAGTAAACTGTAAAGCATGCACCCCATGTGTCGTGGACCTGGTAAGTGCCCCATTTGAAATTCTCTGGTCACTTTTTCCAGGTGTGTACCAGCTGTGTGCTTGATCCCAGTTCCTACATGCTTGGCTAATATTTCACCCCTGTGATATTCAGAGGCTTGTTTGGGGGCAATAGAATTAATCAGTGATGAGGGAAGGGGAAGAGCCCTCCCTTCTTTGTGTCCATCCATAGCCACTGAGCAGAGGATAGAAAGCCCCCTTTCTCTACCTTTAGGCAGGTTAACCTCCAAGGTATTTTTCAGCTTTTAGTTCTCTTTATGCAATTAGGTTGAATCTGGGACTTGATCTGAAATCACAGTCTTGCTAGACTTCTCCCTTTTCTTGTCCCTTTTCCTGAACCCCTTATCAATTTCTGTTGGGAGTACTTTCTTAATAAATCACTTGCACCCAAATTCTTGGCTTAGAGTCTGCTGACACAATGCCGTCTAAATGCATTCATGTGTAACTTTTTAAATAGGTTACTTCCTTTTAAATGAAGTATATTAGAGCACCAAATTTAGCCAATAAGTCACCAGTTTCCAATTTCTGCCTTAATCTAAGAAAAAATTTATTCCCATCCCATTGAAGAAAGCAGGGAACTTGACAAGGGTGTTGAAGAATTTGACAAATATGCTGAGAAGCTCCAGAGACTTATGTATCTAATGCCTATGGCCATTATAAGCTCTTAGGTTTCCTAATGCATTCAGTTCTTTTTTATCTATATATCAACACCTGCAGCTATAAAAATTGGAGAACATGAACAGCGAGGTAATTCCTGGACTGGTTTATGGTGCAGAGTAAAAATCACTTACTGTTTGTAGTGTTCTTTGTACTAAAAAGGCCCAATGTTTGTCCAGTATAATATAGCTTTCAAAGCACTTTTGAATATGTGATTCTCTTCAATCCCTACAATGTCTCTGCAATGGATATTATTATCTCTATTTAACATATGAGGAAGTTAAGGTGCTGAAAGTTGCAAATCAGATAAATAGCACTGTAAAGTAGGGATGTTTTTCTAGCATAGAGAGAGTTGGGGGAATAAATGATTCCTTTAGAAAATTGCTAATTTCAAGCCAGATAATAGTAGGAGAAGAACATGTAAGAATTGAGATAAACAAAGAAAATTTGAAGGGAATATGAAAAAAGTAAATTAGTATGCTTGTAGGAGAAACCAAAGAAGGTGACAGATAGCAGAAATGCAGGAGCTCTGGGTGCAGCAGGAGGAGGGGGGAGGAAAGAAAGGGAAATGGGTATAGTAATGATGGTTGATCAAGAGGGTCATTACTGCCCCTGGTGTATGTATGAAGACACAAATAATGTGACTATGTGATTTGCAACCAGAGAAATGGAAAAACTGAGCTATGTTTATGTACTATGACTTGAAACTCATTTAAATAAAATAATTAAATTAAAAAAAAAGAGTTGGCAAAACAAGCAAAACTGAGAAAAGACAGAAAATGATGTGGCTCATAAGAAAGGTGGAAAGGTAGAGAGAGGAATGTCTGACAGAGGTGGATGAAGATCCCCCTCAAGAAGAAAAACGGGAAAGAGCAAAAAGGGGTCAGAATGAGGCTGAGTGACCAAAGCCATAAATAATACAGACTCAATAGGTAAGTACAAATATCTTAAGACTGTCCCAACACAGACAGGAAGGAAGTCCAGAGAGCTGTCCTGCCGACGCTGACAGAGGGAGGTAGCTAACAACTGGGCAAACACTGGGCCAAGTCAGGCGTAGAGGTGTCCAGTGATAGGAAACAGGCAGAAGCGGGTAGCAGACTCTGTCTGCAAGCTGGTGAGGACACCGTGTTTTGCAAGCTAGGAGCAGGCACTTCCAACATCAGATCTTAAGGATTCTGTCCCAGACGTATACATCAAAAGATTAGCTATATCGGCAGGGACTACGTCTGGGGGAAAGAAGGAGGTGATGTTAAAACACAGACCAATTATGGAAACTGAGGTACAAGGCAAAGCAGATGGAGTTTCAGACTGGCAGATTGCTGATCTGGAGTTACAAATTTTCCTCTTGATCCCAGGATCTGAGGTCAGTAGGAAAATGGGGAGCACAGTCACAAAACATATAAACTCCTAGCGATGGTTTGCCTAAATTTAAATCCTGGTCCTGCCACTTAGCAGCTGTAGGACCTCAAAACATATTACTTAACTTTCCTGTGCATGGATTTTCCCATCTGTAAAATAAAGATAAGAATAGCATCTTCTAGCTGGTCACAGTGGTGCATGTCTTTAACCCTAGTGACTTGGGAGGCTGAGGCAGGAGGATAGCAAGTTCATGGTCAACCTTGGCAATTTAGTGAGACCCTGTTTCAAAATAAAATAAAATAAACAGGGCTGGGGATGTATGTAGCTCAGAGGTAGAGTACTCCTGGGTTAAATCCCTAGTACCACTAAGAAAAAAAAAGTATACTTTTTATAAGGTTGTTAGGAAGATTGAGTAAAATATATAAGGTAACTATAATAGTAGTTAATATATAGTTTACATCATATAAGTGTGGGCTATTATTTAGAGTGGGGACTGGAACTGATATGGGGAAAGGGCCTTTGTAGTCAGGAAACCAGTCAAGTTAAAACAAATGGGGAGCAAGGAAAGATGCTCAAGGAAATAATTAGTATAGCATCTTACCAATCACTGCTAGATAGCTTTGGAAGAGAATTGTAGACAATATGATAAGAAATCACTGTCAGAATTTGATAGTTTTATTTTTCTCTGTGGCCTTGAATCCTCACTATGTTGAGAACACATGCTCATTCTTGCAAGCCTTTGAAAGGTCATGAACTTGGCAATAAGCTTGCCCTTTGTCAGCCCTTGCTCTTTATTTGTTCTGTGCAAACATAAAAGAACTCCCAATGCTATTAATACCACAAATTCTACACACTAGGATATTTTCTGTAACCTGCCTTAAGTCCTACAACCTCCTACCTGGAAGAAGATGTGCCTCTCAATTGGGGAAAGGCTGGAACTGTGATTTTTAAATGTGTGTGTCTTTTTTAGTGGGAATGATGGAGATGGCTTTTTTTTTAAATATATTTTTTAGTTGCAGATGGACACAATATCTTTATTTTATTTATTTTTATGTGGTGCTGAGGATCGAACCCAGTGCCCCACGCATGCGAGGCAAGTGCTCTCTCTACAACTGAGCCACAATCCCAGCCCTGGAGATGGCTTTTGTAATGCCAAAGGGATTCAGAGAGATTGGGAGTAAGCTAAATTATTATTGCACTGCATAAATTAATTACAAAAGCTTTTGATCATAAACATTTACTTGGGCAAAGAAAAAGAAAACCTGTGGGTTTACCTTTATTGGAAGACTGGTTTGACAAAAGAACCACGACAGGGATGCTCACATAACTGGAAACAGCAGGATGTTGAAGAACCACTCCTAGGATCAAGATTTGATAATCATCCAACACTAATTTTTGAAGCCCATAGCATGTGATGAATAATCCTAACCACATTTATACCACGCATAATTTTACCCACCATAGATGTGTTTCAAATGCTAACACCGCGAGCAATTTGAAGAATTAGTCAATAGCTCAGTTTTTCTTTTATATGCAATAGAGCAATAGCAACCCATGCATAAAGTTGAATTAAAATATTAATTTTCCAAGAGTTCTGGAAGTTGCAAGTTTTATTTCTGTAGATATTTAGCACCTCCTAAAAATGAGCTATGACGGCTGTGATGGTTTTAGACTAAAACTTTTTATTTCTTTTTCTTTTTCCCAGAGAATCTGGGTTCTGGCTCATGTCAGAGTGGCACAGAGCTAAATGAAAGGTAGCAAACTCATTTGCTGAAACCATTTTCTCAGTCTGAAAGATAATGACAGTGATAGCCCAGCATGAGAAAACAGTTTGAAGATAACCTAAAATCCAATCTGTGCACCTGCTGAGAATCATAGATGCAATATGATGAAGCTGGCTCCGCCAGGCAAGATCCCCAGTAAACAAATGTTTCTGGAGGGTCCACTGTACAAAGGATATGCGAATGGATGTGGTGGGAGACCCAAAATAAGCAGAATTCACAACTGCTATGCCTGAGAATGTCTCTATTCCATTTGGGGGAGAAGAAACACAAACATAATTGCAAATGAGGCAAAACATGAGAATAGATGGTCTCTGCATGTCCATTAGGACTCCCCCTGTTGCAATAAGAGAAAATTAGCTTAAATAATAGTTTGGCTCATGTGTGTGAAAAATTCAAAGATCAGGTGGATTACAGTTGGTTCAATTGTTCACCAAAGTCCTAATGTTTTTCTGGTTTCTCCACTCTTCCTCCCTTAGGCTGGCGTCCCTCAGAATCCTGAAATGGTTGCCACGGTTCCTGGCTTCACATGACACTGACAATTCTGAAGAAAGAACATATTTCCTAGCAATTCAAACAAGAACCTTAAAATCCACTCTGATTCTTAAATTCCACAGCCACCTGGTGATGGACATGTTCATCACCAGGCAATTGGGATCCACCCCTGGAAGTAAGAAAAGGGTGAACATCCCTCTCCAAACACTTGAGCTGCATGAAGGAGAGATAGATGAGCAAAGGAGAATCTACACGGGTGCTGTGGAGAAGGGGAAAGGGAAAATGCACATTGTGTAGATAATCACCCAAATCCATTCAGGAAAATATGAAACTCTCCTAGAAATGTTAGCCATTTTATTGAACCTCAATCTCTATGACAATTTACGCTAATTAATTTTTCTTCTATCCTGAATGGAACTGGAAAGGTATGAATTCCTTTCCTTCATAATACCAGTTCCTGTATTTGAGGGTTATTAGATAATGCCTTCAATTGTCATACATTTCTAATAATTTGAATCTATTTTTTTCTTGAAATTTACTTGAGAATAACCTATTTTTCTACTGTAGGACTTTTCCCCTGACTCTTCTCTGTATGTTCTAGAGTATCTCACAATGTCATATTAAAGCACAGTGAAATCTCCGTGGAGCCTAATGCTTGCTATAGCTATCACAAAACAAGAACATATCATAGCAGAATCTGTATGGTTGATGGACCCAACAATGCAATGAGATATTTACTAGTTTTCACATTTTATTTTATTTATTTGTGTGTGTGTGTTTCGGGGGGGTGTTCCTGGGGATTGAACCCAGGGTGCTTAATACCCAGCTCTTTTTATTTTTGAAGACAGGGTCTCACTAAGTCGCTTAGGGCCTGGATAATTTGCTGACCTTGAGATTGTGATCTTCCTGCCTCCACCTCCCTAGCTGCTGGGAGATTCCCACATTTTAAAGATGAGCAAACTGAAGATAGCAGGAGTTAAGCAACTTGCCCAGAAGCATGACAGAGAGACTGGATTATGGATTCTCTGATTCCAAGGTCTTCTCTCTTCATATTAACCCAGAGTCACTCTAAAACCCTAATATTCCAGTCTGAGAAATGCTGAATATAATCAGTGAACACGAATTATTCCTGCACATTATGTAAATATAAGGAAAGAATTAAGTGTCAGCACCTGCAAGCTTTTCACTTAAAAATTATTCCAAGGTTAATATATTTAAACAAACTATCCATCTTCAGTATTCAAACTGTGTCCCCCAAATCACTTAATTCCCCTCCAAAGCCAGGTTTATGAAGTGGTATGGGTCGAATGCATTATGATATAGAAATGATTAATGATTTGCATATGCTAATAACAACTTTATAGCCCTGTTTCAAGTCTCTCTGATTAACTGGTTTTAGACAAGTTTACTTAACTTCAAAATATAAGAAAAGGAAGACCTTTTGATTTCAAAGTCAGTAGAAATTCACTGACTGAAGCAGTTACTGGAAGGGTTAAAAAGGAAAAAAAAATGCAATTATGTAATGTTGAGTTTAAGTGATGGAGAAAGGGCCTCAATTAAAGCCAGGCCAAAAAAAGTAATTAGGCTGCACATCACTGTCAGAATGAACTGGAACAAGAAAAAAAAAATCTGGTGAGGAAAATGTCATGGTACTATCACCTACATTAGCACAAAATTATCTTCCTTGTGATATCCCCTTTTCTCTGTCTTAGGAATGCTGCTCTTCACACATTTGCAGATGTTACTGACAGTTTTAAGTTGGTCTTCCCTCTAATAACCAAATAATTGCATTCCAAATGCTTTTCAGGTCCATTTTTTTCCCCTCTAAAACCAAGTGTTCTTAGGGTCACATCACCCAGACAGAATACATGGTAAGTAGAAATCTGTCTGGGTGATGTGACCCTGAGAGAAACACTTGGCCTTGGAACATTTTCAGAAGGAAAAGAAACTTCTGCCTATGTTACATGGAAAGACTCAGTTAATTCAGTCAAACGATTGTGATGTACTAGCAACATTTCCAATTACTAAGTTTTCAAGTTTTTTAGCTCACCCCAACATATTTTTCTGATCTACTAAATATTTATTTTTTATGCAAATGGTACAATAAATGAAAATGATTATAACATAAGAATTATGTTTATCATACAATAAGTATACAAACAAGCCCTTCTTTGATAAACATGCACACATTTCCACCAGACCTAATAAACCAACTATTTTTCTTTCCTCATGTCCCTTTTTAGTTCATATCTATATGTATATATAATTTAACATTTATTCAAATTTTAATACAAAGACAATTTTGTATTCTTCATTTATTTTGGGATAATTAGCATTCTATGTATTACTGGATATCATAAATGCTTTTAATGATTTTCTATTCAGTTAACAACCATTTATCTATTATTGTACATAGAGACAATTTTCAATTTTTCCCGATTACAAATTAAGCTGCTATGAGTTTCATTCTGCATAAAACTTTCTCTGTGTTTTGATATTTGCTTGGGACCAATTCCTACATATTTCGCTATAATTTTAAAAAAATGTGCCTAAGTCCTTTTGGTCTATGATGTTGCTCAAGTCTGCTTTCTTTATTGACTTTTTGTCTGGATGGTCTATCTATATTGAAAGTGGAGTGTAGAACTCATGTACTATTACTGTGTTGCTATCAATTTCTCCTTTCAGATCTATCAATATTTGCTTTTTATACTTAGGCGCTCTGATGTAGAATACATGTATATTTACAATTATGTCTTCCTGTTGAATTGACCCTTTTATCATTAGGTAATGACTGTGTCTCTAGAGGCAGTTTTTGACTTACAGTCTATTTCATCTGATATGTGTAGTCACTCCTGCTTACTTGCTTGCTTTTCTTTTTTCTTTTCCTCTATATACATGTGGGGGGGGCACTGTGGATTCAGTGTGTGAGTGTGTGTGTGTGACACTAATTTCCTTCCCCAGTCCTTGTTATTTTTTTATTTTTCATTTTTGAGACAGAGTCTTGCTGAGTTGCCCAGGCTAGCCCAAACTTGCAATCTTCTGTGCACCACCATACCTGGCATTCCACTTTCTTTTGTTTACCATTTGCACGCTTATTTTTTCCATCCATTCCCTTTCAGCCTATGTATGTCCTTGAATCTAAAGTAAGTCTTTTGCAAGTAACATATAGTCAGATCTTGTTTTTTTTTTAATATTTTTTGAGTTGTAGATGGACACAAGATCTTTATTTATTTATTTATTTATTTATTTATTTATTTATTTATTTTTATGTGGTGCTGAGGCTCGAACCCAGTGCCTCACACATGGAAGGCAAGTGCCTTAACACTGAGCTGCAGCCCCAGCCCTCTTTTCGTTTTTTTGTTTGTTTGTTTGTTTTGTGTGTGTGTGTGGTGCTGGGGATTGAACCCATGGCTTTGGGCACATGAGGCAAGCACTCTACCAACTGAGCTATATCCTCAGCTCCGCCTTCCTTCAGTTTTGAAGGACAGGTTTGTGGGTATATTTGGTTGGCAATTTTTTCTTTCAGCACATAAAATATACCATTGCACTGCCTTCTGGCCTGCAAAACCACAACCAAATGTCATCTCACACCTGTTAGGATAGCTATTATCCACTAAACAAGAGATAAATATTGGAAGGATGTGGAGATTAGAGAACCTTTGAACATTGTGCATGGGAATATAAATTAGTGCCACCACTGGGGAAAATAGTATGGAAATTCTTCAAAAAATTAAAATCAAGCTGTGGGCAGTAGTGCATGCCTGTTATTCCAGCTACCCTGGAGGTTGAGGCAGGAGGATTGCAAGTTCTAGGCCAGCCTGGGAAATATAGTGAGCTTGTGTATCAAAATGAAAGATAAAAAGGCCTGGGGATGTAACTCAGTGATAGAGTGCCCCTGGGTTCAATTCCCAGTAACACACACACACACACACACACACACACAACAACAACAACAACAACAACTAAAAACAGAATTGTCTTATGACTCAGCAATCTTTGCTGGACATAAGCCCAAAGGAAATGAGATCAGCACCTTGTAGATATGTTTGCACTTTCTTGTTCCTTACAGCATTATTCACAATAACTAAGATATGGAATCAGTGGAAATTCATCACCAGGTGAATGAACACAGAAATTATAGTGTATATATACCCAGCCTTTAAGAAGATAGTACTTCTGTGACAACATGGATGAACCTGGAGAACATTATACTAAGCAAAATAAGCCAGCCACACAAAGAAAAAAAGCTATGACCTCTTACTTTTATATAGTGTATTACAAAATCAAATACATATAAAAAGTTGAATGGTGGTTGCCAGAGGTATGAAGCAGGGGAAATGGGAAGATATAGGTCAAAGGGTACAAACTTGCATTTATCATAGGAAGATAAACTTAAAGATCTAAATTACAGAAGGAGGACTGTAATTAGTCACATTGTATTTATTGTGTACCAAAAATGTTGTACTCTTACCACAAATAAAAGGTGACTCCATCTTATCCCAGTCAGAGTGATTATTATCAAGAAAAAAAAATATAGCTGGGTACAGTGACACATGCCTGAAAAAAAAAATATATATATATATACACACACACACAGCCACAAAGATTGAAATTATGTCATTTGCAGGAAAATGGGTGGAACTGGAGATTATGTCAGGTGGGATAAACTATACTCAAAAAGACAAGTATTGCATGTTTTTTTTCATATGTGGAATCTAGAGGACAAAATAAAAAGAAAGGAGGACATGAAAATAGAAGGAGGACTATTTGGGAAGGAAAAGGGGAGCAGCGGAAGGGAGTGAGAGGAAAAAAGAGAGAAATGGGGAAGGTGGATAAGATCGAAGTATGTTATATACATGCATAAAATTGTCACAATGAAATCCATTATTAATGCATTTACTATGCACTGAAAATAATAATGGGGTGGGGGGGGACTAGGGATTGAACCCAGGGATGCTTTACTACTGAGTCCTTTTTAATTTTTATTCTGAGATAGAGTCTCCCTAAATTGCTGAGACTGGACTCGACCTTGCTAGCCTCATGTCTCAGCTAGCATTGCTAAGATTACAGGTGTGTACTACCACACCTCATAATAATTACAATTTTTAAAAAGGTGACTGCTGTATAGGTTAATTTTCTTTACTATAATCATTTCACTATGTATGTATCAAAACATCATGCTGTATGCCTTAAAAATATACAAATTTAAATAAATGTCTGTAAATAAAAAAAAGAAAGGAAAGGGAGATTCGTGTGTGCAAGTTGCTCAAAACTTAACTGTAGAATGAAATCAACTGAATTATGCTATGTTGATATATGAATATATCACAGAAATATAGGTGTATCTATAAAGCACAAATTAAAAGAAACAAAGACATAGAAGGAAGACCAGTAGAGTAGAGGAAAAGGAAGAGAGGGAGGGAAAGAGGAGTTACTGGGGACTGAAATGGAGCAAATTATATTTCATGTGTGTATGATTATGTCAAAATGAAACTCATAATTATTATAACTATAATGCACTAATAAAAGCATTTTAAAAGTTTTTCAACTCAACTGAGTATCCATTTCTAAGTTAATAAAAATTAAATAAAATTCAGCCTCTCAGCCTCTCACTTAAATACTGCCATATTTAAGTGCTTGATAGTTACATGAGACAGCACGAATATAGATTGAAGTCTTATAACTGTGATTTTTTTCTGAGTTAGGTCTTTATTCACAGAATCATTAATTGCATTTATTTCTTTTGGGGGGAGAAAAAAGAGACTGTATGCACTTTCTTTTTTGTTTTTCTCTTGCTGTGCTGGGAATCGGACCCAAGGCCTTGTGCATGCTAAGCAAGCACCCTACCACTGAGCTACACCCCCAGCCCTACTATATTCAGTTTCTTGAAAGCTTTTCACTTTCCTCTGGATAAGAAAAACCATTCAATAGTCATTTACATTCATTTCGGTCAAAATGGCATATGGTAATCCAGTAGAGAGAGTACTGAACTCTTCTTAAATTCCTGAATAGATGGATACTGAAATGAGATTTTTTTTCCCCAATAAAATGTTTCCATACAAAAAGAGAATGAGCTCTTTTAGAAGCTTTTTTTCTGAGAGAGGTGGAAAAATCCAATTAACTGTTTTCATCATGCCAGCTGGTTCCTTGGAGCCAAAAGAAATAACACGTCCCAGGAGGAACCATTTATTTCACTTTCAGTTAGAAAAGCAGTCACCTGCTTCCCTAAGAGATCAGGCTACCTGTTCAACAATATTGATGATAATTAGGATGACAAATAACAACAAGGAGTAAGGCCATGATTTCTCACCCCTGTGGCTCTTCTCTAATCTTTATTTAATTTGTCTTTGTGGTTTTGGTACTAATGAGATTTTAAAATCTATTTAAGTTCAGACTCACTTCCCTGTCTTATAAGAGTGTGGTGCTTCGTGATAGTTCCAGATGCTAAAAATAATGATAGCGTTTATTTTCATTTTAGAATTTCCATTTTTGAGTGTGCAGTATATACCCAACCCTATTATATGCATTTCATAATGTATTAAAGTGTTTAATATTTAGAACCGCTGGAAGAAGGAAAAGTTAAGTAACTTGCTCAAATGATCTTGCAGCTATGATCTTTATAGACATCAATCTTTATGGGAAACGTGCTACAGAATACCAATAGTTCAGTGTGCTACAGAATACCAATATTTCACTGTAAATAACTTCTTTCCACACATACCATCCTCTCCTCCACCCTCTCTTCCTTCTTTCCCTTCTTCTGCCCTCCTTCATTCTCTCCTCCTTCCTCATTCTGTACCTTCCCTTTCCACATTCACTATTCAATCTATCAGAATCTGGCCTGTGACCTAAAACTGCTCATGTTGAGTTGACTAGTAGCATCCTAGATGATAATCCCAATGAACCAGCTCTTGATTCTTCTGAATAGTCGTTGATTTCTTAATCATTCTCCTCTCTGGATTTCTAGGAAACTCCTCCTCACCTGGTTTTCTCCCCATTTTCTTCACACTCCTGTTCAAACACTTTAGCTGTGATCCTATTATTTCATATCCTCCCAATATTGTTAAAAAGTAGGCCCATCTCTTAGGAAAGCAAGGTTATTTTAAGGTAGGGTGTCTAAGAGTTTCCTTTATTCATATATATGTTTATTAATTTTCTCATGTATATGTACAACTTATCAGAGCAGTTCTAAGACACCTTCCTTTCTCTACTAATTCTCATTTCCATTTGTGTGTGCGTGTGTGTGTGTGTGTGAATGTTTCTGGAGATTGAATTTAGGGCTTCACACATGCCAGGCAAGCATTCTACTGCTAAGCTACATCACCAGCCACCAAACTCATTTTCTAAGTGAGCTCATACAATCTCATGCCTTTAAATAACATGTATACACTGCTAACTCACAAGTGAAGTTAAAACTCATATACTCACTCAGCTGACTTCTTGGCACTCTACCAGGATATCTACTGGGGATCCCCAGTTCACCATGTCTAAGCCCAACACCCGTCAGTTCTTCCACCACTAGTACACACGTAAAATCATCTGCCTTGCCTTTTCCCACATCTAGTTTACCAAACTGATTTAACTTTATCCCATGAAGTTCCATGAATTTGTTCCCTACGTCCATTGTCACTGTACTAGTCCAAGTCATTGTGGCAACCACCTAACTTGTCTTTGGCCTGCAGTCATAGTACCTTCTTCATCCAGTTCCATCTTAACTCTCCAGCCTCATCTCCGGTCTTTTTTTTTTTTCATTCACACTCTAGGCCTCTATTGTACTGTTTTTTTAAAAAAAATATTCCAAGACTGCTCTTGCATCTGAACCTTCAAATGTGCCATTTCATTTACATGTAAGACTCTCTCTTTACTATTCATCTTTACCTGGACACAGGAACTGCATCTTCATATAAAGGCCTGTGGACAGTGCCTGGTACATAAAAAGTGCTATGTATGGTTATCAGCTTTTACCATCATTATTGTTTTCAGATATCTTTTCATGTTATTTTATAATTCTTTTTACAGGCTTCATAGTTTACCTAACCAGTCCACTACTGGCTTTTATGTTATTTCTAATCTATTGTAAGCTATTTTTTTTTGTGCATGTGCCATCTTAAATGTGTCTTGAATTAGTTTCCTGGAATAGCCTCTGAGATGGAGAATTGTGTGCAAAAGATTTATTGGGGGTACTCTTAAAACACATGGTTAAGGGAGTAAGAAAGGCAGAATTGGAAAGAGGGAAAAAAGCTGCTCCATAATGTGGTCACAACTGAGACCCATCAAGACCTCTGAAAGCCCAACATGATGGCATGCTCCTATAATCTCAGCTACTAGGGAGACTAAGTGTAGGGCAAACTCAAAATGGCTGCAGTTAGGCTCTCACACTGAGTCTTCCAGTGGTCTATGTTTTTAGTATATAGCCAAGATCATGAATACTCTGAGTGTACATGCTCAAGGTCAGAAACATGTGCTTGTGTGCATGTGCCCATTTAGGTAACCTGTTGGCAATGTGCCTTCTTTGTCTGACCTGCATATAAAAAAGACCTAAGGAAATGGCTCAGGAGGCTAAATGGAACTGACCAGGGCTAATTGGACTGGTTATTGCCACCTCCAAATAAAGAATGTCTACTAACCCAACCATGCCTTGCATCTACATCCAACTGCCAGAGCCCTGAACCTTGCTTCCCAAGGCCTGAGCCAGGGCAGTGGCAGAACGCTCAGCAGCTTAGCAAGACCCTGTCTCAAAATAAAAAATAAAAAGGGCTGGGGACATAGCTCAGTGGTAAAGCGCCTCTGGGTTCAATCTCAGTGCCGCTAAATAAACAAATAAATTTTAAAAATTTCTAAAAAGGGCTGGAGGTGTAGCTCAGTGTCAGAGCACTTTCCTAGCATGAACAAGGTCCTGGATTCAATCCCCATTAGGCAAACAAAACAAAACGAAAACCTATGATGAGTCACTACTGTATATGCCATTATCAAAAGAGCCAAGACCTTGGGAAATTTTATCTTTCACAAATGCATACATATGAAAGGGACAGTTCTTTGTTTATTGGGGAAGTTTGAGTGCTTTCACATGCACAGTGCTTACACACAAAGCTGTGATGATACACTTTCATTCAGTCAAATATGCCAAAAATGCATGAAACATACTACATTTATACCTCTAGTACATCAGTGTTCAATATTTTAGCATTTGAGATTTTGGCATTCAGGATTGAGTCTTTAGGGATGTGATCAGCATTGCACATTAGATGACCCAGCCTGAGTCAAGCCACCTGATGACTAGAGTTGCATGCATGACCTTGGGTGAGACCAAAACAAGAATCATGCATCTAAGGCCAGACCAAACTATTGATCTTAAAAATTGGTATGAGCAAAATATTTTTTTGAGCCATTAAGTCTTGGAGTACTTAGTTAAGTAGCAATATATAGAGCAATAATCTGGGAAATGGAAGAATAAAAGGATGGAAGGCACATGATGCCTGGACCAGCTCATGGAAAAAAAGCAGCCTCATTTTGCTAAAATATTAACCCATTAAGTCCAAAGTTTTCAATTCTGAGAATATTTCAGTGAAATTGGCCCAGATGAAGTAAAACAATTTGGAAATCATAATCTAGAGTTCATATATATATATTATTATATTAATCAATATCACATAACCACATTATAATGCAATTACATTATAGCCTCATATAATTGTATTATATTTTATATACTATATTTAAATTTTTATAGATGTTTCTGGCACAATGGGAAAAAATGAGTTAAATAAGAGAGACATATTGTATCTAGTTTGCATTATTTAGTTTCACTTTCAAGCCATCTATGAAGTAAAAAGGGAGGTATTTTTGTTTGTTTTATAAATAATGAAGCCTAAGCGCCTAGTGATATAAAAAAAGCACTCAGAAATTTTAGGACCATATTTGGCAAGAATCTATGGATTTGTATGATAGGATGATTTTAGCACTGTTTGAATTGCTTTCTCCATGCAGGAAAAAATAACAGCAACTTAGCAGTTACTATTTGAAAAACACTGTTTTAAGCACTTTGCATTATTACATTCATGCAACAAATATTTCTTGAATTCCTGCTACATGCTAGATACTTGGGAATATATCAGTTTTTTAAAAATACCTGGGCTTATAGAGCCTATATTTTAGCAAAGGGACACAGTCAAAAAAAATCAGCAATAATAAATAAGTAAATTAGTTGATTACAGATTATTATGAAAAAAGGTAGAATTGGGTGAAGGAGAAAGCTGGTTTTACATTAAATATTAGTGTAAATATTAATATATTAAATATGGTGGCCAAAGTGACCACTGAAATATGCACCGAGAATGCGGTATTTTAGGTAAGACAAGACTAGGAGAAGGCAACAATCATTTTGATAAAACAGTCAAATGACTAGGAATTTAAAAAGACTTCCAAAACTGATAAGGTCTCCTACTAAATCCCCCCACAAATGCATCATATTTAATGAAGAAGGAATAAATGATTTCCTCTAAATATCAGTAATAAAACAAGGATGTCAGAACTTATTACTTCTATTCAACATCATATTGGAGGTTCCAGCCAAGGAAATTAATAAAGAAAAAGAAATAAAAAGCATCAATATTAGGAGAGAAGAAGAAAATATTATTTGTAGGTGGTATAACATTTTATATAGAAAATTCTAAGAAATACACTAAAACTAATAAATGAGTTCAGCAACGTTTCAGGATACAAGATTAATATATAAAAATCAATTGTATCTCTACATGCTAGCAATTAATAGTTCAAAAATGAGATTAAGAAAACAATTTCACTGACAATAGTATAAAAATCTTGATAAAATAAAATACACTTGTGTATGGTGACACATGCCTGTAATCCTACCTACTCAGGAGGCTGAGGCAGTAGGACCACAAGTTCCAGGGCAATCTGGCCAATTTAGGCAGAACCTGTCTCAAAATTTAAAAAAGAAAAAAAGTGCTGGGGATGTTTCGCAGGGGTAGAGCACCCTTGAGTTCAATCCCCAGTACTACTATTACTACTACTACTAATAATAATATACTTAAGAATAAGTTTGGTTCTTTCTGCTTTCTGGTGGTCATGTCCTAAGCCACTTTACCACACTTCTGCCATGATCTCCTGCCTTACATTTAGCCTTGAGGAATGGAGTCAACCATTCAGCCACCTATGGACTGAGACCTCTGAAACCCTGAGTGCCAAATAAACTTTTTCTCCTCTGAAATTGTTCTTGTCAGATCTTTTTGTCATAGCAGTAAAGTAGCTGACTAAAACAGAAAATGATACCAGGAAGTGAGGTGTCCTGTACAAAGCTCAGACCCAGGGAAACAGATTCGGGATCCCAGCATGTGAAAGAAGATGCAAAACACAGATGGGATAGTAGACATGCTTTATTCAGAGGTGGCAGCAGCCACAGGCCTCCTGCTCTAGCCCCATTTAGCCCAAGCTTCAGCGTCAGCTCCATTTAGCCCCCTACCCATTTCCATAGGCCTTTTTCACTTGCAGGACAGTCAGAGAAGGAATGTTCCCAACAGGCAACATAAGCGGTTGTGGGTGTGTGCTCACAAGCGTGACTGATTACATACGTTGAATCAGGGTGCTCATGACCTCGGCTACATACTAAAAACAGAGCCTACCAGAAGCCTCAGAGAGGGAACTTAATTATAGCCATCTTGGGTCTGCCCAAGAATCCACCCCTTTAGGATTCCTCACCATGCAATCTATATGTCTGAAGTCTTCTACAATGATCCCTTAGTGAGCAGGGCCTGTATCCACAGGCCCCAACAATACAATCTGCAACAGCATAAACATACAAGCAAAATAATAAGCTCCACCACATAGGATCACTAAAACCATTGCCAGTTCTATCCCATATTGAGGTGATAATAAAAGTCTTTCCCAAGCTGGGCGCAGTGGTGCGTGCCTGTAATCCCAGCACTTCGGGAGGCTGAGATAGGAGAATTGTGAGTTCAAAGCCAGCCTCAGCAATGGCGAGGTGCTAAGCAACTCAGTGAGACCCTGTCTCTACATAAAACACAAAATAGGGCTGGGGTTGTGGCTCAGTGGTCAAGTACCCCTGAGTTCAATCCCCAGTACCACCCCCCCCAAAATAAATAAAAGTCTTTCCCAGCCACATCCAGTTGTCCAGAGACATAGTCTGGATTCACCAGGGTCATTCAACAGCAGAACTCATGGGCACTTTGGTGCATACCCAGCAGGCAGAGGTATTTGCTACTCTGGCATAGGTGTGCGCCCAGGTCACGATGGTGTTAGTGAGGACACACCTACTGATGAAAGGACAAAGTAGGCACCAGTGCAGGTCATGTCTGCAAATCACGTCCTTCTAGAACACATGCCAGTTTTGAGTCCTGAGAAAGCAAGGTGGCTGCCTGTGGCATCTTACCTGGGCAGTGATACCACACTTACACATCTCGGTCCTATACTTCATCAGGCTCTGTGTGTACCAGCACCAGGGAACTCATAATTGGCCAAAAGGGAAATAACAAACATGCCCTTAAAATCTTTGTCTCATCTGCAGGACCTGGCCAACTCGCAGGTACAGAGGGGGATTCACTAGCCATCCATAGTGTCACAAGAAGATCACATTTAAACCTTCTCCCCATGGGGCTAACAGGGATACCCAATGAAGATGCAAGGGGTAGCTTTATTGTCCATGGACATGTCCAGTCCCTAGTTTGCCCCTAATTCAATCCAGTGGGAGCTAGTAAGAGAATATTCCGTTGCCGCCCAAACCCAGGCTTAAGTATAACAACTTTTATTGTCACTTAGATCTGTATTGGGGCTGCTCTGCATTATAGCAAATGCTCCACAGGATCTAGTCCCCCTTATCAGAGGACACTCATTCAGAGTTTGCATAACTGCCCACAAATGCTGTGCCCACACCTTCATAGAATGTGGATTGACTGTGGTTTTGAGTCTTTGCTTATGCAGGCCATTATATCTGTCCATCATGCCTGCAGCCTGTGGGTGTTATGGGACATGCAGCTTCCTGTGAATCTGTTGCCCATCACTGCACATCCTGACCTGTGAAATGGGTGTCTTAATCACTCTTTATTGTGATGAGTTGACAGTACAAGGCCACCAACACTGTCAGGGTGTAAATCATAGTACACTGATTCACCTGGTCACTAGGCCAGGCAAACAACAAACCTGTGGTTGTGTCAACCTTAACCTGTAGTTAAGGTAAACATGGCCCCATCCAAATTCAGTAAAGGGCTGGTGTAGTCAACCTGTCATCGTGGGTTTTGTTTTGTTTTGTTTTGGTACCGGGGATTGAACTCAGGGGTACTCGACCACTGAGCCACATCCCCAGCCCTATTTTGTGTTTTATGTAGAGACAGGGTCTCACTGAATTGCTTAGTGCCTTGCCATTGCTGAGGCTGGCTTTGAACTAGCAATTCTCCTGTCTCAGCCTCCCAAAGTGCTGGGATTACAGGCTAGTGCCACCGCGCCCAGCTCAACCTGTCATCATGTTAAGGAGATACGTCCATGTTTTATGTGGCAGTTTGTGGCTCCAAGGTGTTGCCGATGTGAATACTCCTGGGCACAAACCACATATACCTGGCAGGCATCCACCAGGGCACTTGGTCTTAAAGGCAGACCCCATCGTTTGACTACTTCCACATAGTTTCACATCTACATGTTGTAGACAGTGGTGAAACCAAGCTGGTAGGTTGACGGAAGGCTCCCACTCTAACCACTACACCCTAGCCATAGCATCTGCTTTGTCATTCCCTGGGCCTGTCAGGGGGCATGGCCAGTAACACACCCTATAGGCACCTGTTACATGGTTAGCACATGGGGTCTCTTATCCCTCTTGGCTTCTGGAACTCTTGGGGTCTCTCTTGGCTCCTGC
Organism: Xerus rutilus; assembly: GCA_028644305.1. Classification (NCBI taxonomy): domain Eukaryota; kingdom Metazoa; phylum Chordata; class Mammalia; order Rodentia; family Sciuridae; genus Xerus; species Xerus rutilus. The sequence continues at coordinate 21,803,261 of CM053409.1, read as the reverse complement.
TGTCTTGTAACATACTTGGGCTCTCACTCCCTATGTGTTCCTAGTACTCCTGGGCTCTCATGGCCCCTGCCAGCTCCTGGCACACCTGGGCTCTCTCTCGGTCCCTTCTGGCTTCTAACACATTTGAGCTCTCTTGGCCCCTCTAAATGCCTCCATGGCATTGACTGTTTTACAATCTTTGCTGTAAGGAGAAGTGTTAATCTTTCCATTTTTAGGGCACTACACATGATGCCCCTTATCCCTAAATCTCACAGGTAAAACAACAAAATGGCCAGGGGTTCTTCTGGCTTCTTTCTAAATTATTTTCCCAAGTTCACCAACTCTACTTGACAGGCAGAGCATGGTGATCTTGGTTACTTGGACTGGCCCTGACAGCTACCTCCCAGAGGCCTCAACCATCAGCTGATGCTATTTCTTTTTCTACATTACCACTGGTCAAGCTTGCAGAAGTTAATTTTCTTCCTCCTCTCTTCTTACTCCATCAACACTGTAGGAGAAGCCAAGAGGTATTTTCAAGGTGCAGAGCTCCTCCTCCAGTGACTATAATCTGGCTCTCAAGGCCTTTTCTTTGTCTTGTAACTCCCTCATCTTAGCAGTCTCTCATAAAGCTACATCAGTTTCTGCTCTCAGAGCTCTAAGAAATATTCATCCCACAGTCCCAGTGGCCATGTGCATAGCTCCTCAGGCCATCTCTCAGTCCCATCTACATTGCCACTGCCACCTTTCTCCTGGGCCACAGGGTGGAGCCTGGACTCTGCTGCTCTGTTCACAATCCACCCCAAAAGGTCTATATTTGTCCACAGGGAAATGAGGAAAATGTAACCTACTTGCTTTCCAAGTGGTACCATCTCATAGGTAGGAGCTAACTGCTTGTAAATCCTTTTTTATGCTCATTGGTAACTCATCCTCCATATCCCAACTCTCCACTGGAGTCCATGCTAATAGAACCTTGGCAATTGAGTGCTACATGTTGCTTGGTGGCCCCAGATAACCCTTGTCTGCCAGGGTTGAGGCACCTCTCACTTGTATAAAATCCTGCCAACTCTGCCAGTTGTCCAGATGAGGCTCAAGCCCTGGGAAACAGATTTGGGATCCCAGTAAGAAAAGGAATATGTGACATGCAGTTGGGATATTCAGAGGTGTCAGTATCCTCTAATCAGCCCCCAGATCCAGCTTCCGCCCCATTTAGCTCCCTGAGTTCTTCCACAGGCCTTTTTCCCCCCCAGGACAAAGAAGGCATATTGCCAACAGCTTACATAAGTAGGCACATGCTCAGAAGCAAATGTTTGTGACTTTAAGTACATTCACTGACTCAGGGTGTTCATGATTTTGGCCACATACTAAAAATATAACCCACCAGAAGCCTTGATGAGGGACCCTAACTATAGCCATCTTGGGTCTGCCCTACATGGAGTCATTGTATAACTAACCTGATCATGTGATTCAGGAGATTTTGGAGCTTTTTGGAAATAGTTGGAGGAATTTTGAAAAATATAGAGATGCAAGCTGGAAAAGTTTTAGATTGTTGTAAGCAGAGCTTAATGAGCGATTCCGGTGAGAGCTAAGAAGACCAGAATGCTGATAGGACTGTGGAAAGTAAAGACTGGGCTCATGAGGTTTCAGAGGTGAAGGAGGACCTACTGGAAATTGAACTAATGGCCACTTATGTTACATTCTGATCAAGAAGTTGTCTGAAATTTCTCCATGTCCTGAGACTTTTTGCGAGGCTGAATTTAATCTTGCAGAAGACATTTATAAACAGCATAGTATTCAGGCAGTGGCACGGGTATTGCTGGTGGTTTTTAATCAAGTTTATTGTTATAACCAGGAGAAAAAGCAAAGCAGAAAGATTTGAAGAAATGGCAGTTTAGATAGAAAATTGTGAGTAAATCTGGGTCTGAGGAAGTTAGGGTTGTTAAAGACATTACAGATACACTGCTAACCACTTTATCCAGAAATAACAAAAAGATGGTTTGTGGGTGGCTAAAGAATTGGCAAGACCACACCCATCTCAAGCTCAAGGGTGTAAAAGTAAAAATTCCTTTGAGAAGAGACCAGTGGGGCACTCTATTTGCATAGGGAATCCAAAAAAGTTATTTCACCATGCTCAGCTGTCCAAGCACTCAGAGGCTACTGCTCAAGATGGTGGCAGACCTTGACATCAACCATGTGGTGCTGATTCTTCAGGGATGCAAGATTCTGGAGTTAGGGGATCGATCATGGAGGCTTCCACCAAGATTTCAAATGCAGGCCTGAGAGGCCAGGAAAAGTGCAGCAGGATTGGAGTCCCTGCAGGCTACTCCTGAGAGGGTGATGTGTAGAGATATAAGATGAAAGCCAAAAGCTGCTATGGAGACCCCTGAGATTAAAATTTGCCAGTAATGTGGAACATCTGCAAGGAAAACTGAAGGAATTGAGCAGAGACAAGCCAATAGAGAGGCCATGTAGACTAAAACCAGCAAGGACATAGGGGTGGAGCTACAAGTCCTTTGGAGAAAACATTATAATGCCATGTATCCCAGATGCCAGATGTGGAGCTATAGTACTTACTTGCCCAGCTGGATTTTGGTCTTGAATGGGTCCCATCCTTTCTATGCCTCTATTTCTTCCTTTTGGAGTGAAAATGTTTATTCTGTGCCTTTATATATTGGATATATGTAACTTGCTTTTGATTTTTACAGGGGCTCACACTGAGAGTTTGCCCTGAGTCTCAGAGTAGACTTTGGACTTGGACTTTTGATAATGCTGGAACTGTTAATACTATGGGGGCTCTTGAAAATGGACGTAGGTTTCATTGTGAGATGGCATGAGATTTTGGGGACCAGTAGCAAAATGTTATGGTTTAGATATGAAGTGTCTCCCCAAAAGCTCATGTGTGAGACAATGCAAGAAAGTTTAGAGGTGAAATGATTGGGTTAAGAGAGTCTTAACTTAATCAGTGCCTTAATCCCCTGGTAGGGATAAACTGGGTGGTAACTGTAGGTAGTAGGTAGTGTATAGCTAGCTGGAGGTAGTGGGCCCCCAGATATGTGCCTTTGAGGTATACATATTTTGTCCTTGTGGGGCAGAGCTCTCTCTTTGCTACCTGGTGGCCATGTCCTGAGCCACTTTCCTTCACTTATTCCCATCATGATGTCTTTCCTTATTTTGGACCCTGAGGAATGGAATCAGCCATCTATGGACTGAGACTTCTGATAACATGATCATCAAATAAATTTTTCTCCTCTAAAAAAAGAAGAAGAAATTTAACAGTTGTGTATAAAACCTGAACACTGAAATCTACCAAAATATTATTGAATGAATTTAAAGAAGACTTAAATAATGTCCCCCAAAGTCCATGTGTTAAAGGCTTGGTCCCCAAGATAGCAGTGTTGGGACTTGGTTAAGTTTTTAGGAGTTGGGCCCTAGTGAAAGTCTTCAGGTCATTAGGGGTATATGTCCTTGAAAGGGATCATGGTACCCCAGTTCCCTCCTTGCTCCCTTTTTCATTTTCTGGCCATAGTGAGAGCAGTTTCGCTCCATCACACATTCCTGCCCTGATGTTGTTACCAGAGTCCTCGACCAGAGGCTTGACTCTGGGGATCCAACAGATCAGGTCAGGTCACTGGCCACTCACTGCCCCCCCAGCACCCAAAATAAAAATCCAAACAGGAAAGGTTATGCAAAAAGCATAAAAAAATAACTTTAATCAGTGTTAACTACACCAGGAAGATAAGGAAACCATATCCTTAGCCCTGTCTTTGAGGGACTGATGCTGACTTTGAGGTTTCCTAGGAAAGGGAATGAGGGCAAGGGTTGGGAATTCGCAAGTCTGGAGGCTTTTACAGCTGCCACAGTAGGTGATCTTGATCAGGTGGGGTTGGTCCATCATTATCTCAGGATTGGTCAAGTAGGACCTTGTTGTCATAGGAGAGTTACTATTGTCTGGGGGATAGCTTCTACCCATCACAAGATGTTTGCCAATCAGCCCTTGTTCCTGGAATATGAGGTGATTCAGAGAAAGGGGGACAGATTCAAAATGACAAGTCTTTAATCCTGCTTTTAGCCACCTTTCAAATATTTGCAGGCAACAGTGAAGAGCTTAAGTTTTTTTTTTTTTTTACAATATGTTGCCTTATCACAAGCCCAAAGCAAGAGGGCTGGCAATCATAAACTGGAACTTTCAAAACAATTAGTCAAATAGGCTAATTATCTTTATAATTATAACTATAATTATCTTTATCTTTATAAGTTAATTTTCTTTGGTATCTGTTTTAGTAATATGAAGCAGACTAACCACATGTCCATGAACTAGAAAATTTTAAATGGCTAGGATAGCAGTATTTCCCAAATTAATCTATAGATTCAACGCAATTCCTATCAAAATCATAGCTGGGGTTTTGTTGTTGTTTTTCAAAAAAAATAGAATTTGATGCTCAGATTTATATGAGAAATAACAAAATCAGTAGCTAGGTATGATGACATATGCCTGTAAACCCAGTAACTCAGGATACTGAGGCAGGAGACCTCAAGTTTGAAGACATCCTCAGAAACTCAGCAAGACCCTGTCTCAAAATATAAAATAAAAAGTGCTAGGGGTAGAGCTCAGTAGTAAAGTGCCCCAGAGTTCAATCTCCAATTGAACCTAAAAATGAACAAATACACAAAAGGAAAAAAAAAAAAGAATACAAGAAGTAATTTTGAGAAAGGATAAACTTGGAGAACTCACAATTACTACAAAGCTCTACAAAGCTACAGAAGTCGAGACAGTGTGCCATATGGCTTCACATATAGATCAATGGAATATAATTTAGTTCAGAAATGAACTCATACTGATATTGATAGGGTGTCCAGTTTGGGTCTAGGTTCTTGGAGACGAGAATACAGACTTGGGCAAGACATGCAGAACTAACCGGCAGAGCATAGATTTATTGAAAGTGAAGGTAAACTCCGTAGAGTAGAGCAGAGTGGGCCCAATGATAGAAAATGGCTCAAGGCCCTGATGTCTGGGCCATTCTCTTCTGTGCTGATCTGTGCTTCCCTCCCCTCCCTGCAGACTTTATTAAAGACCTGTCCTATTTTTTTTTTCTTACCATTGGTTACTTTATTTTCACCTAATTAGAATACAGTTCCCATTGGTTATTTTGTTTTCACCTAATTAGAATACAGTTCCCATTGGTTATTTTGTTTTCACCTAATTTGAATACAGAACTTGTAATGAAGCTGCCATGGTGGTAGCCCTCAGTGTTTACTAATCGTAAACAGGGACATGATGACTTACCTCCCCATCCTGTACTCCAGCCAGCATTTTTCTTGTACCCTTTCTTCACCATCTTGATGTTCTCAACTCTTATCTCACTATACATCACTAATTTTTGAGAAAAGTACTCAAATAATTTAATAGGTGAAAAATAGTCTTTTATTTATAAAACAATTCCCATTATTTAATAAGCACCCAAGGGATGAGTTCTCAAGGATAAACACTGAATTATCCATAATCTTTAATCTTTTATTTTTATTTTGTGAGGTGCTGGGAGTTGAGCCCAGGGCCTCCCACTTGGTAGGCAAGTGCTGTACTGATGAGTTACATCTGTAGCCTTTTCGATGGTTTTTGATAGAGAACAGAGAGACTTCAATAGTTGGATCATGAGGTTAAGGGAATACCATGCTGACTCCTACATCCTTTCTCTGTTGAAAAGCAATTTACCTGCAGCCTTACCTGGCTTAAGTCCACAGTCCACAGAATATGTTATATTCCTCAGCAACCTACCTGTTATCTGCAGGAGAAATCCAGGCCCTGAAATGCTGATAAGAAAAACATGAGTAGCAGGGTACAGTGGAACACATCTGTAATCCTAGCAACTCAGGAGGCTGAGGCAGGAGGATCTCAAGTTCAAGATTAGCCTCAGCAACTTAGCAAGGCCCTAAGCAATTCAATGAGACCCTGTCTCAAAATTAAAAAAATAGAAAAAGGGCTAGTGATGTAACTCAGTGGTTAAAGCATCCCTAGGTTCAATCCCCAGGAAGGAAGAAAGAAGAGGAGGAGGAGGAGGAGGAAGTTGTTATCCTGGAGGGGAGGTGGGGATTTGTGACCCTTACACAAACCTGATCCCAGAACTCAGGAAGATAAGGATGATTCCTTCTAACCATGAAATCTGTAAGAACAGGTTCCAATTAGAACCAATTAGCATGGGCCAAAGTGACCCAGAGTTGTCATGTGCAGTGAAGACTTGAAAATCTGATGTCATCCTGCTATCAGTCAAAAGTCAAGAAGTGGACCTGGACAGGACTTTCTGGAAACTTCCTTTGGACCCTCCAATAACAATGGAGGGCAGGAGAGCCATCTCTCTTTTCTTTAAGAGGACCTACTCTCTCCCTTGAGAGGGTCCCCTTTCCCCTTTTCTATCTCTTCTAATAAACTCATGCTTGTTACTCTGAGAAAAATTCTGAAATCTTTCTGGCATGATTGTAAGAATCTGGGTTGGGGGGAACTTTGCAGCTGCCTTAGTTTCATAGAAGGGCTCAGACTCTGTAACAGTTTTCGTGTAGTTTTCAAAGTCAGTGCCACCAAAGTTCCCCATGTGGGCCACTAAGAAATGTCATAGGAGAAAAGATGAGAGATTTCACCAAAGAAGGGTCTGAGGAGTTTCCAAAGAGAAAGGGGAACTTGTCTCAGAACCAGCTGTTACATATGTAACAGAAAAGAATTTCAGCATGTACCAATTATAGGCATAAACAGAGGTTTATTTAGGAAAGTAGATACATATTTGTTGGATTAAACACTAATCAGTGTCTAGGTAAGCTTGCAGTAAGATTAGAAGTCTAAAAAATCATAACAAAAGAAATGGAGAGGGGAAACTGACCACTTCCTTTATCTCCCAATTTTTCCAGTGAGAATCAAATCAGAGTGACCTTAGTTGTAAAGTTAAAGAGTATACTCATAAGACATATGAATAAATCCACCTACACAGTGGGTATGCAACCCATCCCACATATATGCCCTTTGCTTGTAGAAGCTGGGTGACCTTCCCTTGTATCCTGGCCTGCTGCCACCGAGAAGTGAGTAAGCAATAAAATGTTGAAACCTTCTCTTCTGTTTCAAGCTCTTTCTTTGGGATTGGTAAACATAATGCTTGGGGCTTTTTCAGCCCTGGGGGGAACCATATTCAAAAGAGAATGAGGGAATCTCAAGAGAGAGAGAGAGAGAGAGAGAGAGAGAGAGAGAGAGAGAGAGAGAGAGAAAGCCCTTTGGGATATAGCAAGGAATATGCATTCAAGGGAGAATGCAGGCTATTTCCAGAGGAAGAGACAGTATAAAAAAAAAGCCTCTTAAATAAATGGTGCTGTGACTACAGGATATTCTCATGCAGAAATATAAATCTGGACCTCAACTTCACATCATACAAAAAATTAACTCAAGATGAACCACAGATCAAAATGTAAGAACTAAAACAACACTTTTAGAATTTAAGTGTAAATCTTCACCAGCTTAGATTGGGTGATGAGTTCTTACATATAACATCAAAAGCATTACCAATAAGATAAAACATTAATAAATTGAACTTCATGAAAATTTTAGAATTTTGTGCTTTAAAGGATACAATCAAGTAAGTAAAAAGTTAATGCATAGATTGGAAGGAAATATATTTGCAAAGCATATATCTTATTCTCATATATTCTAGAAACAAGGGACTTGTTTCTAGAATATTTAAAGGATTCTTACAACTCAGTAACAAAGGAAGTACACTTACGATCATCTAGCACATGAAAAGATGCTCAACATGATTAGTTACTGGGGAAATGCAAATCAAAACCAGATGAGGGGCTGGGGCTGTAGCTTAGTGGTAGAACGCTTGCCTATCATGCGTGAGGCACTGGGTTCGAGCCTCAGCACCACATATAAATAATAAAGGAATAAAATAAAAATCCATCAACAACTAAAAATTATTTTAAAAAACAAAACGAGATGAATGGACTAAGGTTATAGCTCAGAGAAGAGCACATACCTACTAAGTACAAAATCTGGGTTTAATCTCCAGGCCTGCAAAACAAACAAAAGCCATATGAGATAACAATTTACACTCACTAGGATGGCTAGAATTTGAAAGCAGATAGTTAAGGATTGCACAGGATATGAAGAAATTGGGCCCCTCATTTATTGTTAGTGGGAATGGAAAATGGAAAAGTCACTCTGGAAAGCAATTTGGCAAGTTCTGCAAAAGATTAAACACAGAGTTCTATATTATCCTCAGTTCCACTCCTAGGTGTATTCCAAAACAATTGAAAACAGGTTCATACAAAAACCTATATGTGAATGTTCATACCAGCATTATTAATAATAGCACCAAACCCCCAAACTAGAAACTCCAATGTCCATCAACTGATGAATGAATAAAGGATAATAAAGATCCATATGATGGACCACTATTCAAAAAGGAATGAAGCTACACCTGTAATTTCAACAGAGTAGGAGGCTGAGGCAGGAGGATAGCAAGTTGGAGATCAACTTCAGCAATTTAGTGAAGCCCTAAGCAACTTAGCAAGTCCCTGTCTCAAAATAAAAAATATATAAAAGGAGGGGGGTGCTGGGAATGGAACTCAGTGGTAGAGTGCCCCTTGGTTTCAAGCTCCAGTACCAAAAAAAAAAAAAAAAGAAAAAGAGAAAAAGAGGAATGAAGTACCAATACATGCTACAACATGAATGAGCTTTAAAACATGCTAAGTACTTAGAATGAAACCACCATTTGACCCAGTTATCCCATTCGTTGCCATATACCCAAAGGACTTAAAATCAGTATACTACAGTGACACAGCCACATCAATGTTTATAGCAGCTCAATTCACAATAGCTAAACCAACCTAGGTGCCCTTCAACAGATGAATGAATAAAGAAAATGTGGTGTATATACACAATGAAATATTACTCAGCCATAAAGAAGAAGGAAAGTATGGCATTTGTTGGTAAATAGATGGAACTGGAGACTATCATGCTAAGTAAAATAAGCCAATCTCAATGTCCAAAAAAAAATTTTCTCTGATATGCTAATGCTAACTCACAATAAGGGAGTGGCAGGGTAGGGAAGAATGGAAGTATTTTGGATTAGACAAAGGGCACTAAAGGGAAGGGAGGGGAAATGGGAATAGGAAAGACACTAAAATTAATCAGGCTTTACTATCCTATGTGCATATATGATTACATGACCAATGTAATTCTACATCATGTACAACCAGAAGAATGAGCAGTTATACTCTATATATGTATAATATGTCAAAATACATTCTACCATCATGTATAACTAATAAGAACAAATAAAAAAATATTTTAAAATGCTAAGTACTAGGATGGGTGGGGTATTAAAGAGTGATAGCTAAAGGATATGCAAGATTTCTTTGGATAGTGATGAAAATGTTATAAAATGGATTGTGCTAATAGTCAGACAACACAGTAAGTACACTACAAACCATGAACATGTGTAGTTAAAACACATGCCAGGAATGTTGGCACACACCTCTTATCTCAGTAACTCGGGAGACTGAGGCAGGAGGATTACAAGTTCAAGGCCAGCCTGAATAACTTAGATCTTGTCTTAAATAAAAATAAATAAATAAAAATGATAAATTTTATGTAAATTCTACTCAATACAGTTGTCCAAAAGGACCAGGAGGGGTTGATAGAGTGAGCCATGTAGATACTTGAAGGGAGAACATTCCGGGGAGTGAAAACCACTGGAGCAAAATCTCTAAGGCAGAAAAAGGGCTGTGTGTTAGGAACAGCAAGGAGACCAGTGTGGCTGGAACAGAGAGGGAAGTGAAGGCTCATAAGGGAGGAGGATGGAGTGGGGAGAGAGGCCTGGTAGCCAGGAGTATTAAGGGTCCTTGTGAAAATGGATGCTTTCCAGTTGGAGAGATGAGCAGCCTTTGCACGTGATGAGCAGAGAGTAAAATTACATTTGATTTATGTTCAAAAAGGATCAGTCTAGCTGTTGTGTGGCAGGGCAAGGATGGAGACAGAGAGACTAGTTAACAGGCTGTAATTCCTGAAGAGATGATGGTGGCTTAGACTTCAGTGGTAGTAGTAATAGAGTTGATTAAGTAGTTGTATTCTGGAGATACTAACTCATTTGATACAATAACTGTATGAGGTGTCTAAGAATATCAGTCTACAACTACAAAACTGAGGCTCAAATAATGTAGTTTCCAAAATGTTACATGGAATGTGTAGTAAAGCTGAGACTTAAACCCAAGAGTCCTGAGTCTGATCTTCTTACCCATCGCACTACTCTGCCCCTCCAAAAGCTCCTGTGTTGTTAGAAATCCCGCCTCTGCCTGTCACTTTTAACATGTGAACATGTGAGGACTTTCAAAAGTTCCCCACAGCTGCATGCTGGAATTTTTTCCTGGTCATGAATAATATTCCTGGGGCTTGGTCTAACAACTTCCTACTCATATTCAAACAATTTATTTCCCTGAGAAGGGGGCCAACATTGACACCAAGCTAGACAGAACAAAGATAAGACCTCAAATGAGAATGAAAAACACAAGGCTGGAAAGTATATCATTGCTTGAACAGGGAGGACAAAAACAGATGTCATGAGGAGAGAGACACTGACAAGCATCCCAGAGGGGAATTAGCTGGTGAGTCTTTGTGAGTTGAAATTTGGGGTGCTACTAAAAGCCTATATAATAAGAGTGGAATCCTTTTTACTTTTAAAGTGTTCAAATTGAGCCATTGTGTAGCTTTTACTCATCGCTCTGATGACAGCTTTAATGGAAATCCTGCCAGCTTATTCTGTCTCCAGGTTGGCCCGTATCCAAGATTTCTATACATCCAAATTTTTGAATTGTAAGGAAATTGCATGTGATTGGTTTTTCTTTTGCTTTCTCCAAATAATGGCTTCTATCAAGGGCAGATCAGGGCATTTTGCCAGAATTTATATGTGGTTCCCCTACTGCTCTTCTCCCTTTCCCTTATCCAATTTAAATCCCACCTATACTCCCTTTATTTGTCAAAAGAAATTTCATTTCCAATTTCACTATGTTTCAGCTCCTCAAGATTCTATGAGACTCACCCTTTTGTTGTCTCTGTGCATCCTTTTTCCCTCCCATCTCCATCCTAAACTGGGGAGGATATGGTGCTTGAAGCAGCTCTTGCCATCTTGCAGCTAAAAGGGAATGCCAAGAGTATTTCAGAGTGCCAGCTCATGTGGAGATGCTGAATGATCCCTGGAATCTTCTATCTCCAGACTTCTTATTACCTGAGATGTTTAAATGATAGTATTGCTTTGATTTCATTTCTGTTATATCAGAAGATATCCTAAGGGATCAAGTAATTAACAAGCACACCTTTTTTTTTCATCTGTCCTCCACAACTCTTCCCCAGTACTAGGGGGGATGGGAGGGAGATGGGAGAAGATATCACCTCTACCTGTTCCTCAGTGCCCAGTTGTATTGGGTCTAAATTTCTTCACATCTGCATCTTATTTTCTTCTCTCCTCCTTCCCCCCTCCTCCAGTCCTCAATCCCCCAAGTCAATGCCTGTCTGGACTCCAGTGAGCTCAGAAAACAAAGGTCTTTGTAGGAATCAAGAACATCCTTTCTCCAGGTGCAGTGGTTCACACCTGTAATCCCAGAGGCTCAGGAGGCTGAAGCAGGAAGATCACAAGTTCAAAGCCAGCAAAAGTGAGGCACTAAGCAACTCAGTGAGACCCTGTCTTTAAATAAAATACAAAATAGGGCTGGGGATGTGGCTCAGTGGTCAAGTGCCACTGAGTTCAATCTCCTGTACCAAAAAAAAAAAAAAAAAATCCTTCCAAAATGACAACTTCATCTTCCCACTGTGGGTCTGTGTCACTGAGGGATGACAAAAGGTCAGTGTGGCAGCAGCCTCCTACCAACTAGTCTCTAATCACCCTTCTTTTGTGGAACTTCATCAAATTTCCAGTTTTGAACACTATTTTGGCATTTCTTACCTTGGTTTAATATACTTAAACATTTTCCCTAACGCAAAAGCAATTCAAAAAGAAAGATGTTTTTGTAAATTTTAGGGGTTTTTTTAAAGCTTGGGTGACCAAAAGTAAATACCTTGTCTTCTCTTATATATGTGATGGTGTTTTACAGACTTGAGCTTTGGGTGCACTACTGATATCTGCTTCAACAGTACTTTAATAAATTCAGTTCAGCTAAATTCCCTGCTTTCCCCCATGCCCTTTCTTTACTGTGACATTATCCTGCTGTGATTGATGGCAGTACTGTACAGTGTGCTGGCATATTAAAAAATTGTATTTGAGCTGCCTAACTTGTGATAAAAACTTTAGTATAACTACTAAACCAATCTCAATTTTCTATCAAGACTGGCTTGGGTTGCTACTGCCTTTTGAGCTTTTTTTTTTTTTATGTGTCTGAATGAACTTAGAATCCATCTCAGACTCAGGAATAGAACATACTTTGTTTCTGCAGAGTTGTTTTTCATCACAAACTAATAAACAGTAGACAAAGCTCTCTGTGGAGTCTGTTCACCAAATCAGACCTCTGCTGTATCATTATCTAGAAAATTAAAATAAGAGAAAGGCCAAGAAATCAGGCACATCCACAGACATATGGCAAACTTTATAAGGTTGTTGTGAGGGACTGGTACCAGGGTGTCTCTCCAGAAGTAAAGAGATGATGTGCCACTGTAACAGAAGGTGTCTAATGAATTGACAATTTTCTTCATGAGGCTAGGGCTCTAATCCATTTCTATTGCATTTCATTGGGAAAAGAATTTAAATTCTATCCAGACATGAATACTTCTAAATGGATTTTATTTGGAAAATAGCATTAAATCATCTTCTTATTTGGACATTTGTTAAATCTTTGTATGCATGTATATAGAAGCTGGTCTCAGGAAAAATAGAATTCAGTCCCATGTAACATAGTATCGAGTTTATACAAATTTGTGCCAAAGACTCTACTGGTTGTTTTACCACCAGAGACCACCTAAAATTGCCTAAGAGTAGGTTTGATCTCAATTACATTCCAAGACAAGGAGGCCTATTTTAAAGTCTCTTCAAACAAACAAAAAAAATTTTTTTCTGATATTGAGGATTGAACCCAGTGACACTTTACCACTTGTATTTTGAAACAAGTCTCAGTAAGTTGCCCAGGCTGGCCCGCAACTTGCAATCCTCCTGTCTCAGCCTCAGGAGTTGCTGGGATTACAGGTGTGTGTCATAGTGCCCAGTCTTTTCAAGTGATGTTATATTGAAAAACTGAAAGGACTTGATCATAAGGAACTGTAAGCATGACCTTGAGGGTAGAGTGACAGCATCTCCCATCCTTATGACTTGAGACTCATGAGATGGGACAGTTCCATGTGGCAATAGGGTAAGATGGGGAAAGGAGGGAACCTGGACCTATGAAAGGTCTTAGGTCACCGGGGGCTTGTCCTCAGAGGGCATGTGAGATGCCAGTCTCTTCTGTTTCTTTCATTCCAGGCATGGGTGAATGGACTTCTAGCACATTCTATTGTCGTGATATTCTGCCTTGCAACAGGCCCAAAAGCAACAACTCCAATCAACCATGAACTGAAACCTCCAAAACTATAAGCTAAAATAAACCTTTCTTCTTTTTAAGTTGATTATCTCAGGTTCTTGTTACAGTAATTCAAAGCTAACTAATGTGCTTACTTATAGAAGGTTAATCATCAAATAAAACAATGCATCTTACTAAAATGGCTGCTCTTTTATTGGAATATTAATATTACTATTGTGTTTTGAGGTATAAGGGACCCAGAGCACCAGGCTGGGTTTCAAGAGCTGAAGTCCAGTCCTGGACCCTATCCCACAGTAGTCCAAGGAACACCATGCATGAGTAAAGGGAATGACAGACAATTACCTTTCTGATTCAGCTCCCTCTGGGGTCAACATAGTAGCCTATAAATCTTTTTCCAATCATGTACCTTGTACACAGTAGTTTATACTAACCACAGACAATACCAAGAGGAAGAGGATGTTCTCTTTGACTTTGAGAGTGCCCAAGACAGTGTCCACTGTCAGACTCTAAAGCCATCTTTAGAGTTCTGTGCTCAGAACTGGAATTCCCAAATCTGAAATAGCCAATAACAACTCCATATACTTAGGCTGCAGTGAGGGAATCTGAGGCTGCTTACATCCTTGGCTGTGTAACACCTGGGTTGAGCAAGGTTGAGCTTTTCGGTGGGGCATGAGTAATCTACTTATGGGGAATAGGTGAAAACCAAAGCCAAAGACAAGGTAGGACCTTAGCATCAATGTCATAAACCACCTTTAATCTCCTCACATGGCAGGGCATTGTGTTAGTGACATTCTAAGACAAGGTAACTCTATTTTAAGCCCTCTGGAAGAGGACTCACCACATACCCTTTTGCTGTGCTCAAGTGGAAAGAGTATGAATATTCTCCATCTTACCATTGAAGTTGTAAAGGTTTGGGAACTGGGCCATTCAAAATATTCAGAAGCTCTTGAAAATCAAATGTGAGTGAGTATGGGGATTAGAAGTTTGGCTTTCAATTTCTTCTTTGTTAGGTGTCTACATCAATGCTACCTTGAATGGTTTATCAACCTCAGCAAATGACATTGGTCATTACAAGTAGAACCTTGACAATTGGAAGCACCCATTGCAACCAAATTTTCCTATTCTGAGTAACCTGATGTCCACTGTCTCCTAAGCACCAGTTTCTTCCCTGATTATCTGTCTGCCTCCACAGAGCCTTAGAAAACTAGTCTTTTTCCTGTTTTTTTT
>CM053409.1:21753009-21788025 GCA_028644305.1 Xerus rutilus | reverse complement strand
TAAAAACTATTGATAACTCATTATCCTGCAGAAAGTTAAATATGTGCATTTGAGCACTAGTGATAATTTGGTTAATATAGGATATTAAGGCTAAAACATATTTATTTGTGGACTTAGAGCTCAATACTGTCATTGTCACCAACAGCAAAAATTCTGAACTAGATGCAAGAGCTATAAGTTCCCACAGTGGTTGCAAAACCTAACACATGTGGGGCTGATTATGAGTCAGCTCCTTTTGATAATGTCACAATTTCCTTTCCTGGATATCATACCTGAGGTCTTACTTGCCTCTACTTGTTATAGGACAGAAAGCTGATAGCCCATCATGAGTCTTGGAAAATGGCAAGAGGTTTCTCTGATCAGGGATGTGGTCCAGGCAGCCCAAATCATTCAGCTCACCTATGGTGGCAGGCAGTGAATATTTTTTTTAAAGAACTCCCTTCTAACAGCAATATTGTAAGCATGATTGATTCCCTCCATAGACTGTCACTTCTCTGAGATGCTAAGGCATGGTTTTTCCCCAAGAGTTAGCTGGAAGTGGTTTCATATAATCATTGTGAACGATATATGCACAGGCATGCAAATGCAATGAAAGCCATGCTATGTCATTAATAACCGTAGATGCTCCCAGGTGACAGATGTGAAATGAATGAGTTCTGAGCATTTCTTTCCTTAATCTTTGAAAACTGAATTTTGAATTTTTTATGAATAATATTAAAGTCAAATGTGTCTTCCATTTTAAACAATACAGCATTTTATATAATGTTATACCAATTTGAATGTGCCAAGGATTGTATCTCTTTGTATAATTTTGAAGAATTTTTTACTTAATCAAAGATTTTAAAATTTAAAGACAAGTCAAAATGTTCAAAATGTCAAATTTTAATGTCAAAACTCTAATGAAACCTTAAAGATTGAGTAGAGCACAGACCAAAAAGGACCAGTGACAAGGAAGATAGACAACCCTGAGGAAAAAGATGACTGCAAAAGAGATGAAGAGTGAACATAAATCCCTCTGAGAATTTCTAGATTAACCAGATTGTCTCTGCTGTCCACATGCATGTACTTTGTGCAGAATGATGGGACATTAATAGCTTTCGGTGTTGCTCACCTAAACTGGATTCTAGATATATTTTCCTTTCTTACTCCCTTTTGGATGAGAGCTAGAGCTCATCTATAGACAAATATATAGAAATAGTGAATTTGTATAATCAGCAAGCATTAACATAGGTGCAATGTTAGGAAATGGCCCAAACTAGGAAGATGCCAATATTCTCCTTTTATTCTTTGTGTATTTGTGTGTGTGTGTGTGTGTGTGTGAGAGAGAGAGAGAGAGAGATACTGGGAATAGAACCCAGGGTCTCACTCATGCTAGGCAAGCACTCTACCACTGAGTTATACTGCCCAGCCTTTCTTTAATTCAATTTGATATAAATACCCATTTCATATTCAGAATAGAACAATATTTCATTAATTTTCATGATCATTAACAAAAATAGTTTGTAGGGGGGAGCCAACTTTTTATATAATGTATTTAAAAATTTTTTTTCTGTCAGCCGGTCGCGGTGGCTCAAGCCTGTAATCCCAGCACTTAGGGAGGCTGAGACAGGAGAATCGCGAGTTCAAAGCCAGCCTTAGCAATGACGAGGCGCTAAGCAACTCAGCGAGACCCTGTCTCTACATTAAACACAAAATAGGGCTGGGGATGTGGCTCAGTGGTCGAGTGTCCCTGAGTTCAATCCCTGGTACCAAAAAAAAAAATTTTTTTTCTGTGTATTATGATGTTGTGACAGATTAAAAACCCTTTCTAGCTGGGAGGAGATTGCCCCTCCCAGAGCTGGCCAATTCTTACAGATAGCAAAGAACTCAGCCAGAATTCTTATCATATCAGAGGCATGATATGCCAACTAAACCAATCCAGAGCCATACCTCCATGTATCCGACCCCTACACCACAGGAGACAATATTCCTCGACCATAATCATCCCAGGACCAGGCACCATACAATTAAGGACCATCCCTTTAGTTTAGAGCCTGCCCAAATTATTCAACCCTAAACTGTTGGCCCAGCTCTGCCCTGCCTTTGCTGAGAAACCCATTCTAAAAGTTCTGGGCTAGTGCTTTCCCCTTTGCTTCTGTATTCTGCCTTCTCACCATCCCATGTGTTTCCCATGTGGCCCTGCATGGGGTTCCATGCCTCCCGTATTTAAGACTTGTGTGTATGATAACCTCTGTTTTCTTGAGCCTGTCCTGGGTCTCCTCTTATGGGCACACATGCCTGACCATCATAAAAAATGACACAAACACTTTTTTTTTCCTGCACTTAGGATTTAATCCAGCAATGTTTTAACATAGAAATATATCCCTAGCCTCTTTTTTAAAATTTTGGGACAGGGTCTTGTAAAGTTGCTCAGACTGGCCTAGAACTTGCAATCCTCCTGCCTCAGCCTCCTGAATCACTGGAATTACAGGCATGCACTACTGTGCCAGACTACAAAACACTTTTAATGAAATCTGCTAACACATTGGGAGTCTACAGTGTTCACTTAAAGCAGTCAACCATTGATCTCATTAAGTGTTGTTATTGAAGAACAGGATCATTTATTAAACTTACAACTATACTTCTGGATCAGTAGATAAAATATGTGAATGTGTTATTTTTCTGTTACTGCCAAACAAATTACCACAAACTTAGTAGCCTAAAACAACCCATATTTATCATCTCTAAGTTTCTATTATTGAAGAGTACAGGCACAGCTTGGATCTGTTCAGGATCAAACAAGGCTGCAATCAAGGTATTACCTAAGCTATGGTCCCATTGGGAGTCTCAATTGGAGAAGAATTCATTTGAATCAGATATTGGCAGATATTGGCAGAATTCCTTTACCTGTAGTTGTAGGACTGAGGGTCTTGGCTTCTCGGTGGCAGTTAACTGGGGAATACCCTCAACACCTGTACCTACACATGGCCTGCAGTTCCTTACCTATGTTATTCAGTTTTCTGTTGTTGTGAAAAAATAACTGAGAAAATCAATTTAGAGGAGAAAAGATTTGTGGTTCATTGTTTCAAAGATTTCATCCCATAGTCACTTGGCTCCACTGTTTCTGGGCCTCTGGTGAGGCAGAACATCATGACTAGGAGGGTGTGCTGGAGCAAAGCTGCATAACTCGTGGCAGCTAGAAAACAGAGAGAGTGTGTCCAGGGACAAAATATGCTCTTTGAAGGCATGTAGTCAGCGACCTACCTCTTCTAAATAGCCCTTTTTCCCACAGGGCCATTTACTTCACCATGCTGGCAGGAAGGGTCTCCAGAGCAAGTCTAGCATGATGGAATCTTTCTTATGTAATAGAATCATGAGAGTGATTTCTCATTACCTTTATCATATTCTATGATTCTGTGGTTTGTCAGAAGCAAACCATAGGTCTCATTTTCACTGAAAGAAGGAAGTTTACACAAAGGTGTGAACAGCAGGAGGCAGAAATCATGGAGGATCACCACAGAATCTGTTCTCCACAGTTAGTATTCAATTATTAAGTGAAGATCTGATGAGAAAATGTATAGTCCTTTCAGGTGTCTCCTCTCATACAGACACCATCACCTGATGGCCAGGGCCCCCAAGCAGCAATGTCTATTATCTCATGCACCCTTAGGTATCTGTGGTCTGTATCTTCACAGTGTTACTTGGAAAGATATCCCATTTCTTAGGCATCAGTATCTGCAAATGCAATAGCAACAACAACCAAGTCATTCTCTGAAGTGGATCTCAGCAGAAGGACCAAAGAGGCCTCCTCCTCTCTGCCTTTGAAAAGTGTATATGTAGGGCACTCCTTTCCATAAAAGCTAAACTTTGTCTTTTTGGTGTATTTTTAAAGATGAGGTCTCTCTGTGTTGCCCAGGCTGGCCTCAAACTCCTGAACCAAAGCAATCCTCCTGCTTCAACTCTCGGGGAGCAGCTGGGACTCCACATATGTGCCAATGCAACTGGGCAACCAGCTTAAACTCTCTTTTTGTCTGAGCAGGAAGCAATACAATCAAACAGGTAACCAGAATTAACTCATCCATTGGTTTATGATCCAGAAACATATGACATCAGTTTCACTTTATTTTTACCTTATTTTTCTCCCAAATTTGTTTCTGATCATTTTGTGCAATTTCCTGTATAGCTGCATGACTGGCTTTACATGGATCAGGTTCCAGCCTTGTTTTATCCTTGAAAACATCCTTAAGTGCCAAGTAAACCAACAATCTAATCAAGTGGGAGAAGACTCTAGCCCCAACGATACTGAGCTGCTGATGAAAAAGACTTGACTGGCTGAAACTGCCTAAGAGTTCTCATATAATGTCTTCATTCTGTGGTTGTGCTTCAGTGCTCTGAAATAATGGTGCTTTAATCTTAGGTCCACCCATCACCATCTGAAGAGAGGAAAAAACGCCAAGGATATAAAATACTGAGGAAAGGTGAGAATACTGCCTCATTATCCATAAAATAAGTTTCATTTCAACCCTACAATATAATTCTTTCTCCTTATAGTCCTAAGAGTTATTCAGTTTTATGCACTCAAACTTTAACTTCATGGCTTACCATGAGAAAAAATCTCATTTTGCTTTAACATTCTGGTTTTTGTGAAGCTGTTTTCTCTGTAAATAATCGATTTCCTTATTCCTTCTGAAATGCCCTTATCATCTGTCATGGAGATCCAGTGATGTCCTGGTGTTCTCCAAAGGGAAATGCATGGAGAGCAGCAGCATTTAGTCTAAGATATATTAGTTAAATTCTGAATAGGAAATGTCCTGGGCAATGTAATGGATCAGAAATGGAATAATTAGACATTCTTACAAGCAAACTTCTCCCTTTTATTCTGGAGCACAATAAGTCCTTATCCTTTCCTATTGCATTTAATGGGTCTCCCCACCCTGGTGTAAAGCTATCTGTCATCTTCTAAATTTCTGTAAGTGATATCTATCATCTTTACTTACATTTAAATCCTGACTCTGCTATATATAAACTATGCAAACAAGCCTATATGCTTAACCTCAATGAGTCTCAGTTACTCCATCTAGCAAATGGGCCTATAATAGCACCCACTATGTTGTATTGTGATGATTGAATTGACACCACAAGCAAAGTGCAGTCCTACACAGTGCTCAGCCTATGATAGGCCTCTTTTCTTCCTTTAATTCCACATGTTATCACTTTTAGATACCTCATCTCCCCTTACAGCTTTAGCAATCATTGCATCTGGACGATGCCCATGTTAAAATACGCAACTTGGCTTCTCACCTGGTCTCCACTCTGGCATCTTTAACTCCATGGTGAGCATTTCTGTTTGACAATTCAGCTTTCCCTTAACATCAGTGTATCTGAAATCAATCTTATTTTTCTTGGGAAAAAAATGATCTCCAAAAAGCAGTTCATAGTTCTTTGAAAAGTTAATTCTGGAGTTGTCACATGACCCAGCAATTCTAACTGCAGGTATATACCCAAGAGTAATAAAAAATATGTCTATACAAAAACTTGTACATGAGTATTCATAGCAGCATTATTTATAATAGACAAAAATAGAAACAACTGGAGGGTACATCAACTGATAAATAGATAAATAGATAATAGTGTATCCATATAATAGAATGATACGCAATCACACAAAGGAATATAATTCTGATACAGGCTACCATCTTGGAAACTTGCTAAATAAAAGAAGCCACAGACAAAGTCCAGGTGTTGTATGACGCAATTTACATGAAATATCCAGAACAAGCAGATCCACAGAGATAGAGGTAGATTAGGATTTGCCAGGAGAAAGAGTAGGAGGAATCAGAATGTGATAAGTAATGAATAGAGGGTTTCTTTTTGAATAACGGAAATGTTCTGGAATTAGATAATGCTAGTAGTTGTACAATACCATCAATACACTATAAGTCACTAAGATATATACTTACAAGGGGCCAAAATGAAGAATTTTATGTCATGTGGATTTATCTCAATCTAAAAAAAAAATGCAACCACATAAATGGGAGTGCTACTATTCAGTGGAAGTAAGGGGAGATGACCCAGAGATGCTGATGAGGATTGTTGATCTCCAGCAAACCAAGACACTCATTAATAACCATACAGGAAGGTCCTGAGAAGCTATCACTAAATTCACTTCCAAGAAGTATTCAAAATCTGATTCCTAAGGCTCAACCAAATGGATCATTATGCAGCTTTGCTGGAATATATTCAAATGTAGACCAAAAGACAAAAAAAAAAAAAAAAAAGGTAGGGGGGAGATGGAGATTGGAAGATGGAAACAGTTAAAGAGAGAACTTGAAGGGGCTGGGGTTGTGGCTCAGTGGCAGAGCACTTGCCTCGCATGCATGAGTCACTGTGTTCGATCCTCAGCACCACATAAAAATAAATAAACAAAATAAAGACACTGTGTCCATGTATAACTAAAGAAAAATTTAAAAAAAAAAGAGAGAACTTGAAGCATAAAAGAAATTTCTTAGGGGACATATTTATTATATTCTTGATTGCCAGGTAGAACTGAAAGGGTAATAAATCATCTACTCCAAATACATTTACTATTTCCAATTTATTTTCTGTTTATGTCATTCTCCTTCTCCCTCTTTAATCAAAAGTTTGATGTCAAGGTAAATAAGAGTTCTGGACTTTACAACACCTGAAAAATAAAGCCACATCTAGTCCTAAAAGGACTCGGCCTGAAGGCAGTTTCTTTGAAGATGGGCTGTCAGATGACCTGATTAAAGTGATGAGAATATTTCATGGAATTTTCAAGTCATGCTATACTTGCCCCATCAAAATTTTATTAATCTTCTCGTTTTGGAAAAGTTCCCATAGAAAAGACCTGAGAGGAAAACATTCCCAAATCAACCCTTCAGACTGTGAAATAGCTTAATAGCTACTAACTGAAGAAGTCCATGTGTTCCCACAGATGGCTGTTCAAAAATGAATCA
This sequence comes from Xerus rutilus, assembly GCA_028644305.1. NCBI lineage: Eukaryota > Metazoa > Chordata > Mammalia > Rodentia > Sciuridae > Xerus > Xerus rutilus. The sequence continues at coordinate 21,781,069 of CM053409.1, read as the reverse complement.
TGCATATCAATTTGAGAAAACAGAAAGAAAAGAACAAGGAATATAGAACTTTATGATTTAGCCAGGCTTTATTCAGGATCTCATGAATGACCAAAGTCAAATAATCTGGAGTTAGTTAGTACTTCCCAGCTCTTTTCTTCCCAACCTCAGTTTGTATAACAAAGTGTTTCCAAGCTGGCGCGGTGGCGAAAGTCTGTAATCCCAGCACTTAGGGAGGCTGAGACAGGAGAATCCTGAGTTCAAAGCCACCCTCAGCAATGGTGAGGCACTAAGCAACTCAGTGAGACTCTGTATCTACATAAAAAACACAAAATAGGGCTGGGGATGTGGCTCAATGGTCAAGCGCCCCTGAGTTCAATCTCTAGTACCAAAAAAAAAAGTGTTTCCAAAAGGACAGACACTGTTCTCTGGTTCTCTGTGGTACATGATACCATCTAAGAATGATTGAGAAAATTGTATGTCCTCTACCTGGTGTCTTAATTTACTAAGACTGCTATAAAAAAGTAATATAAACTGTAAGGCTTAAACAACAGAAATTTATTGTCTCTAAAAAAGGAAGAGATGGGTTGAGGAAGAAGGAAGAGAAGATATGAGGGAAGGAAGAAGAGATAAAGGTGAAGAGAAAGAGGAGGAAAAAGAGGAGGTGGGGAGGAAGAAAGGAAAGAAGGAAGGAAGAAAATTAGAATCATTATCTCACCGTTTTGGAGGATGGCAGTCTGAAATCAAAGTGTCAGCAGGACTGGTTCCTTCAGAGGGACTTTCCTTGGCTTAAAGATGGCCATCTTGTCCCCAGATCTAATCACATTATTTTATTTGTCTTGCTGTCTAAATTTCCCCCCAATCTTATTTTAACATGATTACCTCTGTAAAGACTCTATCCACATATGAGGTCACTTTGTGAGGTACTGAATGTTAGGGCTCCAACATACCTCTTGGGGAGACACAATTTAACCTATAACATTGTTCTGCGCAACTTACTGAAGAGCTGAGGGAATTGCCTTTTAGCATCTAGGAAACTCTGTCAGGGATGAACCTAGAGGGGTTTGGGTCAACCAGGAGGGACTGGGACCAGGGGTGATAGAGTGGTTCAAGAAGAAGTATGTGCCCAGAATTAGAAGTAAAAGGATGTGTGGAATCACCAGGAGTCCTGAGGACAAAGCAGCAATCAGTAGAATCTGGTCCAACGGACAATCACAGGCAAAAATCAAGAGTCTATGTGTGAGCTGGGGTGTGGCTCAGTGGTGGAGCACTTGCCTTGCATGTGTGAGGCACTGGGTTTGAGCCTCAGCACCACATAAAAATAAATAAATAAAATAAAGGTGTTGTGTCCATGTACAACTAAAAAAAAGTTTTTAAAACAAGGAGTCTATGTGCCTGGAAAACATCATAAGTTCTCAACAAGAATCTGCTGAAGTAAAAAGAAACACAGAGGACCAAGTTGGGCCCAAATGCAAGACAAAGGCAAGACAGGATTATATCATCTAGGAAATCTCAGTTGTAGGCAACAGAAACTGATTCTGGCTGATTTTAACAGAAAATGGATTCATTAAAAGGATATTAGGAATATGAGGAAACATCTGGGGGTGAATGATACATTCATTATCTTGATTGTGGCAGTAGTTTTACAGGTGAATATGTTTGCCCAAATTATCAAATTATACAATTTAATATGCAATTTATTGTATGTCAGTTATGCCTTAATAACATTTTAAAAATATATATATCAGAAAGTCAAGTTACATTGATACTGAAAGTATAATTTAGTACAATTTGGAAAATTCTGTGGGTATATATGAAAGCTGAACAAACACATATTCTTAAACTTGCCTTTTCCACTTCTTAGTAACTAGTCAATAGAAATGCACACAAGCCGGACGCGGTGGTGCAAGCCTGTAACCCCAGCGCTTAGGGAGGCCGAGACAGGAGAATCGCGAGTTCAAAGCCAGCCTCAGCAACAGCAAGGCGCTAAGCAACTCGGTGAGACCCTGTCTCTACATAAAACACAAAATAGGGCTGGGGATGTGGCTTAGTGGTCGAGTGCCTCTGAGTTCAATCTCCAGTACCAAAAAAAAAAAAAAAAAAGAAATGCACACAAACCCTCACCAAAAACATGCATAGCCATTATCATAGCAGCACTCTTCATATTAATCAAAACTAAAACTTCCTAAATACCATCCATAGCATAATAGTACCCAAAGAGGGTTAATTCTACAGGCCTGTGTTACTCAAAGCCTTTCCATTCCCAAGGTCTTCAGCAATGGCCTTTGGCTTGATTCCCGGGGCCACACTTCTGATCCTTGGATTATCCTCCCTGAAAAGAGTGTTTTTGTGTCCCTAAAGCCTGGAGCCATGCCAGCTAGTTTACACTAGCAATACAATTTACGGAAAATGCATTTTTGTATGCCTGAGACATTGGGACATACTGCATTGGTTTGACCTATGAGGGAATAGAGACCGAGTGATAAAGGTCAATCATATGGGCACTGTATGCCTATGTGGCTGGTCTGCAATAAATTTCCTGGGCACCAGAGTTCAGATGGTCTTCCCTGGTGGGCAACGCATTGTATGTTTTGACACATCATTGCTGTGAATTAAGTGCTGACTGTGTGACTCTACTGGGAGAAGACAACTAGAAGTTTGTGCCTCATTCCCTTCATTCACTTCAGCCCTATTCCCCTCCTGCCTCTGCTGACTTTAATCTGCATCCTTTCCCTGAACTAAACTACAGCCATGAATATAACAGCTTTTCTGAGATCTCAGAGACTTTCCAGCAGATCTTTGAACCTGAGGGTGATCTTGAGGACTCCTAACACAAATGATAGACATAGATGGTTTATTATAATAATAGAAATGCATAAGCTACAACTATGGAAAACAGTATGGATGAATCTCACAAACATAGTATTGGATGAAACAACAAAAATAAGTGGTGTGTTGGGCTGGGGGTGTGTCTCAGTGATAGAGTGCCTGCCTGGCATGTGTGAGGCATTAAGTTCAATTCTCAGCACTGCATATAAATAAATAAAATAAAGGTTCATTTACAACTAAAAATAAAAAATAAATGGTATGACTCCATTTTTACAAAGTTAAAAGAAGATAGACATAATTAGTCTTTTTTTTTTTTTTTTTGGCAGAGGGTACTGGGAATTGAACTGAGGGTGCTTTAAAATGATTACTTCTGTAAAGACCCTATTCACATATAAGCTACATCCCCAAACTTTTTATTTTGAGACAAGGCCTTGCTAAGTTTCTGAGGCTAGACTTGTTATTCTCCTGCCTCAGCTTCCTGAGTTGCCTGGAAGACAAGTGCCACCACACCTGACTGACATAACTAATCTATGGTGTTAGGATTCAGGATAATGACTACCCTTAAATGGTAGATGGTAGTGACTAAAGGATGTTAGCAATGTTCTTTTTCTTAATTTGAGCACTGGTTATAAATGTGTTGTTTGTGAAAATATATTTCTTAAAAACCCATAATTATGTATATGCTTTCTATATATATATTATGCTTCAATAATACAAAATTTAAAGGCCATTGATGAAATAGAGTATTTCTAGAAAAACTGGGCAAACAGGTTGGTATACTACATAGCCAGTAAGGAGTCTAGATCTCACTAAGTAAAAGATCTGATAAAGACTCCACTGCTGCTTTAATGGGTACCAGATGGCCATCTGACTGGCTATCATTGCTATGGCCACTAGGAATGCTGCCTCTAAAGAATGGATGTAGATGCTCTCACTATACCTGCTGCATCCTGTCCCTACAGTGAACTCAGCATAATCTCTGCCTCTTTCCTTATTTGTTTCCTCTTTGAATTCTAGAATAAGCATGGGTATTGGTAATGGTCATTGGCTAGAGCTAGGTCATGAGCTTTCATTCTGATAGCAAGGATGATAGAAAAAATAAGAGTGACATTTTCAGTTTCTATGATGAGAGACAGGCTCCACTTCATTGGGAGAAATTACAGATGCTAGGTGGTCAAAAATGAGAATTGTCCACTAAAGTTATTCTGTAGCTAGAAATATAAGCCAAATTCACAAAATGTTTACTGAGACCAAACTATGCACCAAGCAGTAAATCAGAGGCCTTTACCATATAAAAAAACCCTTGGTCCTCACAATTGTTTTGTAAAAATGAAAAATGTATAGACCCCAGATAGACCGTAGAAATCTCCTCAAGTTCCCCCTTCATTCATTCAGCTGAGTATTGATCTGTGCATACATGACCAACCAACAAAAACATCCAAGGTTTAGAGAACAATAGTGTTGAGGTTCACACAGATCAAGAATAACTAGATGGGAAAAATTCATAATGTACAGGTATTGGGTACAAAACTCCGGAAGGGGGCTGGGATTGTAGCTCAGTAGTAGAGTGCTTACCTCACATGTGGGAGGCACTGGGTTCGATCCTCAGCACCACATAAAAATAAATAAATAAAGTAAAGAAATTTGAGTCCATCTACAACTAAAAAAAATTTTAAAAAAAGAAAAAACTCTGGAAGATCTTCTCATAGTAGCAGGGAATAATTGGCTACAGTTGAACACAGCTATGCGCCCACCTAATAAATCATAAAAGCAAGACCCCAAAATATCAAACTATATCCAAGTATAGATACATCAAACTATATTTAAGAATAAAACTTAAAGAGTATTTATAGGAAGAGCTAGGAATAAAACTCAGTGGTAGAGAACCTGGGTTCCATACTCAGCACCAAAAAAAAATTTATAGAAATACAAAAATATTAAGGTAAAATAAACAAGAAAACATAACCCATAATGATAATAATCATTCTATTGAAACTAACCCAGAATTTCTAATTCTAACATAGATATTAGAATTAGAAAATAACGTCAAACAGCTATTGTACTATATCCTATAAGTTCAAAATATTAAGTAGAGACATAAGAAGTATAACAAAATAAACACAAGTAGAACTTCTAAACATAAAAACAAAAATGACTGAGATGAAAGGTACATAGGATGAGATTAATGGCAAATTAGACAAGGCAGATGATTAGTGAATTGAAAATGTAACAACGGTATACAAAATGAAACACAGGGAAAAAAGAAAACAAAAATCAGTGAGCTGTTGGGCAACTTCAAGTGGCATGATACACATTTATCAGGAACTCCAAAAGAGGAAGACAAAAGAGATGTTTGAATAAATAATGGCCTCAAATTTTCATACTTCATGAAAATAAAAGCCCACAGATACAAGCTTAATGAGTAACATTCATGAGAAACATGAAAATAAAAGACACCAAGATGCATAATCAAAATGATCAAAACCAATGATGAAGAGAAAAAAATGATATAAGGTAGTGGGAGAATTTTTCAGAGTCACTGGACCCATCTGGGACTCTTCACAGGAAATACGTTTTTATGGTATTATCTTTTAGGTCTTTTTAGAACCATATGCAATCTAGAAAATCAGATTAGAAGAGAAATAATTGGGAGGAAAGAGACAAGTTGGGAGGTTTTATAGTAATCCAGTGAATCTGGTGGACCTAAACTAAGGTTGTGAAGTAGCAATGGAAAGTAGCAGAAATTTAAGAATTAAAATTGACAGTACTTGGAGACTGTAAAGGTAAAAAATAGAACTTACGGGTACTGGTAGATAGTATCAAAATCAGGGAGGGAGATAATGATTTAATTTGTACATACTAAGTCTGAGGTACGTATAGATTTTCCATTTAAACTTAGGAAGGATGTCTGGCCTACAGATGTAGGTTTAGGACTCACCAATACATAAATTGAATGTCCCCATATCCTCCAGCCTTCTTACAACATCATTACCTTTAATATGCCCAAATAACAGCACCTGAATTTTAATTTCATGCATGTAAATGTAAGAAATCTGGGCCCACAAAATATTCCAAATGCAAAGTGAGGAGAGAGGCTAGCTAGCACCCAGATCTCTGAGGAGGGGAGCACTGGCCAGCTGCTATCCTTGTTAGGTAGTAGTGAAATGTGAACAAATAACATAGCAGGATCACGGGGTTTCTTTGAATTGCCTTTAGAGAACAAATGAGTAACTTGTAGAACAGCCACAGGTATACTAACCCTGAGAATAAACATGTGGAAACAAAGGGAACCTATTAAGAAATACGTCAAGAAAAAAAAGAAAAGAAAAGTAATCAATGTGCTAACTCGTGACAGTGTCTACTGAGGTTGTTGTAAAGTTAGGATTTACGGTCACAAGTTTCTCAATGTATTTCAGAAGGAAAATTTCATTAATAGCACAGACTAACAATGAAGCAGTAAGATAAAGTTTACTGGGTCACTGACCCCAGTGCCCACATTGACATAGGATTGACTTGTAGATGAAGCCCCCCTGAATGGCATGGTTTCCATAACAGTTCCAGAAAGGACCAACTAGGACCAAAAACTTCCCCACCAGACAGGGAAAGAGGAGTCAAATATCTGATTGGATTGGTAAAGACTGCAGAAGGTGGTGCCCAGTTCTCCTGGTAAATACCAAACAATAATGAACCTGAAAGTAGCATTGTTTTCTCTGCCATTCTCTGCTCAGAGATGACCCCAGAGTGTGTTTTGTGCTTGAGCCTTACTCCACTTTCTTTTGCCTGACTTTTCATGTCTGACTTTAAATTTTCTTTGGTTGGGATGCAAGAAACAAGGTTTGGAGTTTTATCTTCCCACTCTCATGTGACACCCTTGTCTGTGGACTCAGAAAAGGGTCCTGGGGATTTGGATCCAGACTCCTGAGGAGAAGCCATGTTAGTACTCGTGAGAAGTAAGAACAGTGCTAATTTTGAGAGTGGTGAAAACCTGCAAACTGGATTCAACCTGTACTACAGAAGGACACTGCTGCTGCTGGTGTGCAGGTGCCGGGGTGAAGAAGGGTTGCAGGAGTGATTCTTGAGAACAGGAGCAAACCTGAAACAAAGAGGAGCAGGTTCCTTCTTATTCCTTCGTGCATGCAGTTGCTTTCCACTGGCAAAGCCTAATGGGAAGCAGCAGGCAAAGCAGAAAAGCAGTTTATAGAATCCCAGCATCACTGAGTATAGAATGATGAGTTTGGAGACAATAACTGATAGACCTCACTGGGGAAGGCAGGTGACCAGGTAGGTACTTTATTGTTCTCTCTTATTGTTCTCATCAGGAATTGTGGTTCTAAGGAATGGTTGTCTTTTTTTTTTCCCATAGTTTTTAAATTGGTGCATTATAGTTGTTCATAATGATGGGATTTGTTGCTTCATATTCATACATGCACACAATATGACAATATATTTTGGCCAATATGGCTCCCCAGCATGTCCTCCCTCACTCCCCACCTCTCACCCCCTGGTCCCGTTCCTCTACTGATATCCTTTTGATTTTCATGAGATCTGCCCCCACTTTTCCCTTTTCCTCTCTAGCTTTTGCATATGAGAGAAAGCATATGTCTCTTGACCTCCCAAATTTGACTTATTTCTCTTAGCATAATTCTCTAGTTCCATCTATTTTCTTGCAAATGACAATTTTATTTTTCTTCATGGCTGAATAAAACCCCATTGTGTATATATATGTTACATTTTCTTTTTTAAAAATTTTTTTGTAGTTGTAGATGGACAGCATGCCTCTATTCTATGTGTTTATTTTTATGTGGTGCTAAGGATCGAACCCAGTGCCTTACACAGGCTAGGCAAGTGCTCTGCCACTGAGCTATAGCCCCAGCCCCCATACGTTACATTTTCTTTATCCATTCATCCATCAATGAACACCTAGGTTGATTCCATAGTTTCAATATTGTGAATTGCACTACTATAAACATGTGAATGCATGTATTATTGTAGTATGATGACTTCAATTCTTCAGGATAAATACTGAGGAGTGGTATGGCTAGATCATATGGTGGTTCCATGACTAGTCTTTTGAGGAATCTCCATATTGATTTCTAATTGTGTTCATTTAAAATGCCACCAACAGTGTAGAAGTGTTCCTGTTTCTCCACATCCTCTCCAGCAATTATTATTTGTATTCTTGATAACTGCCATTCTGAGTGAGATCTCAGTGTAGATTTGCATTTCTCTAATTGCTAATGACATTGACAGTTTTTTCATATAAGGAATGGTTGTCTTAAGTCTTGTTTAGTGGTCACATGGAGCTGATTGTACTTCCCAATGGAAAGGTAAAGCATGATTTCTGTCATAGATGATCCCTCTTCTTTTAGGGACAAGACAAACTGCGTTTGAGGGGAGAAAGCAGGAGAAATGATCTAAGCTAGGACAAAATTGAAGTTAGCGTGCTGTAAAATTCTTTTAAAATGTTGTCATGGTTTGAATATGTTTCTCTGAAACCCATGTTGAAATTTGATTGCCATTGTGGCAGTGTTGAGAGGCAATTAGGTCATTTAGCAGAACTGATGCCTTTCTCGCATGAAACTATTACTCTGAGGACTGGAGTGGTTACTGGGAGAGCAGGTGGTTATAAAGTAAGTCTACCCTGTTTGCCTCTTTCCATATGTGCTTGCTTGCCCTTCCACTTTCCCTCATAAGATGAACCAGCACATGGCCCTCACCAGAAGCCATGCAGAAGCTGGTGCCATTTACTTGGATTTCTCAGCCTCCAGAATCCTGAGCCAAAATAAACTGCCTTCTGTTAAAAATTACCCAGTCTCAGGTACTGTTATTGCAACAGAAAACAGACTAAGACAAATGTGTTCTTTATCTCTTACATGTTTAAAATTAGCAAAATGAAATTCTTCATTTTTCAGATGTTCTAGCCAATTGGATGCATATTAAACTTCAAATGTTAGTCTCTGTGTGACAACTGCCTCCATCAATAGCAAGAAACCCAACCACAGAAGGGAGGAAACTCTGGCTCTTGCTAGATGCCAAGTAAAGGCACCTGTTACAAGGCTGCCTCTTTGCAAAACAAAAGAAGCAAGCTCCTCATAAGGACAGAAGTGTGAGAAACAATGCAGATAGACATTGAAAGTTAGGCACCTGTTAAGGAGTGTGGGGGCGGGGTGGCAAAAACAGTTTTTACATAGATATGTCTGGTAGAAAGTCAAAAAAACACATAGGGGAAAATCCTTGGGAAGGAGGAAACCTTGACATGCTCTTGAAAAGCAGACTTATATATGAATTTACAGCTACATAAATGAAAGGGATTCAACCCATGCTGTCATTTTGAGATACTTTTCCAATTCTGGAGGACAGTGGTGATAATAGCACTTTTGTTGCTCTACCCGCCTCTTCAACCTTATATTCTTCTTGAGCTTGACAAGCCCAGAGTTTAAAACATTGCTTTCATCGGGGAGCATCTCAGAATCACAGGATGTCAGATCTAGACGGGACCTTGGAGCAAGAGAAATCATAAAGAGCTAAAAGGAATTCTGTAGCAATAAAAATTTTATAACTATAAACAAAGGCCTATGGGGAGATAGAGTTATATGTGAGTGTCTGAAAACTAATATTAAAGAAGGAAAGAGATTGTTTGGAATAGTTCGAAGAAATAACTCAGGCAATTTTTAAAATAAAGCAACTGTGAATTAGAGTGAGAATTCCATTTTAATGCTGAAGATAGAAAGTAATGGCTACTTTATTCATTTTGATGAAATGTGTCATACCATTAAATAATACAGAGAACTTTCATCCAGGAAACTTAAGCATATCATAAGTAAATTCTGGTATATCATAAATAAATTATTGTTCAAATTTTTATAAAGATGTAGGTTCCTCACATATAGAAGAGCTGGATGAATTAAGGTATAAACAGGTGTTATCCTAGTCATACTGAGCCCAACAATGAGCTCTCATCAACTTCAAGAGGAGTCTGCTCTCATCTCAGCAACTGGGGAAGCTGAGGCCGAAGGATTGCAAGTTTGAGGTCAGCCTGTGTAACTTAGAGAAACCCTGTGTTAAAAAAATAATAAAATAAAAAGGGCTGGGGCTGTATTTCAGTGCTAGAGTACCCCTGGATTCATCAAACAAAACAAAACAACAACAAAAAACAGACACCTACCCTCTATGTTTTTATCCTAATTCAACTTGATCCACCATATCATATCCACTGTTATATAGTATACTGTCCATAAGTAAAGCACCACATAAATTCATTAGTGATCATGAAGAATTAGCATTTATTGACTATGTGCTAGTTAGTCTCTTTCACAAAGTTATTCTATTTGTGTCTTTAAATTAAAACCTTTTGTGGTCATGATTTGGCAAACTGAGAAATAATAGCATCAGTTAACAGCAGTAATAAAGATTGGTTGAGGTCCTTAGACCAGGAATGCAGAGGAAGGAAAAAGTGATTGTCATTATTTGGAAGTACAGGCTCTATGTGTCATGAGGATAAGGAAGAACCTTGATCGTACAGCTGTTATTCCAGCCACAGAAATACAGACCTAAAATAGTTCACTAGTGACAAGGACTTTTAAATAGAAAGGATGACATCACAAAAATTGGCTGCTATGCTTTTCAGCTTAGTTCATTTAGGTACCTACTGTGCATTCTTCTCAGAGATATAAAGGAATACAAAACAGCTATGGAGGCCATATTTTGCAAGGCTTAAACATTTGGGACAAGAGTGGAAACTTAAGTGTGTCATTTACTATGTGCTGTCAGGCAAATAACTTGACTTCTCTGCGTCTTTTTGCTGTGTCATAGGATAGTTGTGAGTTGGTTCAAGCTAAGCTTACAATACAATGTTGGACACATAGTAAGTCATTGACAAATGGCTGTTAATATCCAATTTGAATATTTAATAATAATTTAAATAATTATTTGAGCCCTGGGAGCTTACGATCTAGTTTGAGGAGGTTGACACACCTCTTTATAAAGTGAACAGTATTGTTACAGAGGCTCAGATAAAACACATTAGGAGGTATTTGTTTCTAGCAGGAGAGGGAAGAAATTGGGAAAGGTTTTACAAAGAATCTAATACCTGAACCATTAAGAGGAGTTAATTTCTAAATAGTAGATTGTCATCTAAGTACTCTGTAAGTTTGTACCTGTGATGATAACACAGGAGTGGACAAACAGAGCATCTGAAAACAGATCCAAGTTGATATGGGCTCAACTATGTCCTCACAAAATTCATATGTTGAAGGCAGAGCCTATGTTCCAGTAGAGAAAAAAAAAAAGACTAAGAAAAAACAGAGAAATAACAAATAATGATGCATATTCTTGGGGGAACTCATATAACAGGACATTAAAACTGAAGTTCCAACTAAGGCTGTGAGATGTTATTAATTTTATGATCAAAAGGAGATACTGGGCTCTTTCTAATCAAAATGGAGTACACCAAATATCAACATCCCTATGGAACTTTTTAGAAACGAAAAGAATCTCAGGCTATACCCAGACCTACCAGGTGAACATATGCACATGAAAGATTGGGAAGAATTATACTTCTTATTAGAACCATCTGACAATTTCAAAGTTTTAACTGAAATTGTGTTTTACAACTCAAATCTTTTATCCCATTGTGTTAGTTAGCTTTTCCTCACTGTGCCAAAATACCTACAAAACTCAAAGAAAGAAGGATTTATTTTAGCTCACATTTTCAAAGGTTTCAGTCTACGGTCAGCTGGCTCCATGTTTATGGGCCTGTGGTGAGGGAGTGTGATATGGTGCAAGGACATAGAGAGCAAAGCTGCTCACCTCCTGGCAGCCAGGAAGGGAGGCAGGGAGGAGAGAGAAAGCAGCCCCCGGGGAAAAGATATAGTCCCCAAAGGCACACCCCAAGGGCCTACTCCCTTCAACTGGGTCCCATTTCCTCCAGTTTCCAGCATCTCCCAGAGGTCCATTCAGCTGTGAACCTCAATGGATTCACTGATAAGATCAGTGCTCTCATGACCCAATCATTTCCTAAAAGCCCACCTCTGAACATTGCTACATGAAGACTCTCCTTTGGGTGTTGGGTCAAAGGTATTTACTTCTAGGCCTTAGCTATGGAGCCTAGGGTAGAAATATTGTCCTTGTAAAAGGAATCCTGCCCAGGAGGACAGTTTGCCAGATGAGGAACTCATGGTGAAGGTAGTGAGTTGTGAGAGGTGTAGGACTGAAAGAGGAGCCTGTGAGTCGGTTGAAGAGCCTCTTAAGAAGGTATGAATAAGTGCACACCTGGGTGGACCTTTTGTGATTGCAATATGCAGGGCCAGAGAGCATTAAGTTAAATGGTATCATGCAGGGGCTCTGACCCAGGAAACAGATTTGGAGTTCAGCAGGTAGAAGAAGATGCAAGATGCAATTAGGATCATAGACGTGCTTTATTAAGTGGTGGCCACAGCCTCTGCCTCCAGCTTCACCTTCAGCCCCCAGCCAGTTCCCTTTTAGCCCTCATTTTGCCCCCATTTTTCCCTTTTGTGTCTTTTCCCTAGGCCCTTTTTTTTTTTTTTTTTTTGGTACTGGGGATTGAACTCAGGGGCACTCAACCACTGAGCCACATCCCCAGTCCTGTTTTGTGTTTTATGTAGAGACAGGGTCTCACTGAGTTGCTTAGCGCCTCGCCATTGCTGAGGCTGGCTTTGAACTCGCGATTCTCCTGTCTCAGCCTCCCTAAGTGCTGGGATTACAGGCTTGAGCCACAGTGCCCCGGCTCCTAGGCCCTTTTTATATGCAGATCAAAGGGGGCACACAGTGCCAACAAGTTACAAAAGTAGGGGCGCATTCTCACAAGTTAATGTTTATGACCTTGACTTCATACCCTGAATCAGTGTTTCTAGCCTTGACTAATCACAACATAGTCAGTTCCCAGCTCTGGCTACACATTCAAAACTTAATTTATAGGTTCAGTGGTTGAGTACCCCTGAGTTCAATCCCCGGTACCAAAAACAAAAACAAAAACAAAAAAACCCAAAAAACTTAATATAGCCTCAGCGAGGGAACCTAACTATAGCCATTTTTGAGCCCCAACAAATGACATGAGCCTGGAAGATGCTTTGGACCTTAAGAAACTTAGGGCCTCACTTAGGAAAGATAATCACACCAGAGGACAATAGCAGTGACAGGTAGACAGGTTTGGGACAATAGAGCAGGAATAGGGAAAGGAATAGTGACACTATCTAGCAACTGGCCAGCTCAGCATTGCTTGAAACTATGTAAGACACATATCTCAAAGCTCCCAGAAATATCTGGATGGCAGTTTGCTGCAAAAGGAGTTCCTGCATAGACAGATGAAGATATGAATCAGTAAAATTTGGGTTAATACAACCAGTCTGTATTCACAGACCAACGAAGTCCTCAGGAAATTTAAGATAGTGGGCCTCAAATTCTCATGTGCATATGATATGAAACACCTGAGGATCTTGTTAAAATGCAGATTCTGAGCTGGGCGCGGTGGCGCATGCCTGTAATCCCAGCACTTTGGGAGGCTAAGACTGGAGAATCGCCAGTTCAAAGCCAGCCTCAGCAATGGCAAGGCACTAAGCAACTCAGTGAGACCCTGTCTCTACATAAAATACAAAATAGGGCTGGAAATGTGGCTCAGTGGTCGAGTACCCCTCAGTTCCATCTCCAGTACAAAAAAAAAAAAATGCAGATTCTGTAGATCTGGAATGAGGCCTGAGATCCTGTATTTCTAATGAGCTCCCAGGACCAGGAGATACTGATGTTGCTGGTCCATTGACCACAGGAATAGCAGCCTGGTTTCTGGGAATACCTGACCAATCTTTTGGGGGAATTAACACTCCTCAAAATAAATAATCTCATATACTCCTAATTTTGGTATTTGAGCTTTAGTAGTAAAGACAAATTTATATTCTGGCAATTATTATGCATATTATATCTATGAAGAGTCTTGGTTGTGCCAATATTAATGCTCCTTGATAATCCAGCTAAAGGAAGATAAATATCATTTGCACATATAGAGTAATTGCCTTTTGAATTTAAAAATTTCACAGATAATAGTCTAGAGGAATATGACTTCATAAGCTTTGCTGTAACAAGCAATTTCTCTATCTTGACTTGCATGCACATTATCTTTCTTTTAGATATAATTACCTACCACCTCCTTCAGACTCCTCCACCCTCACCTATGGTTCTCCCCAGAGGTGGGAAGGAGAATTGGGTGAGTTACCCAGGTGAACGCTGCAGGCTTGGGCCTTTCCACCAGAAACCAAGACAAGCATTTGAAGATCATCTGAGGCACCTTGTTATCTGCTCACTTACCTAGGCAAATGAAGTCAAAGAAATGGGGAAGGAGAGTGGGGATTACTTCTCTAATCCCAAGGATCCTCACCTGCTGAGGTGGGCCTAGCCCAGCCACACTTCTACTTTCAGGTATATCCTTAGTTTGAAAACTACCAGGCAATAGACAGGCATACACCACCTGTTCCACCTACCTGCCCCCTCATTCCATCCTCCTGGATAGGCAAAGCAATTTTACTAAGGACAAATGTATTTTTCTTACTTTGAAAACCGTATTATTAGTTTTCATACAGAATTATAGGTAGCACGCCCACCAGTTTGAACATTACCCTGGGGTTGAGCCATTTTCCTTAAAAGAAAAAGCCTCTTTCACACCTTCCTGGGGGTTAGTCTAGGCTGCTCAGAAAGAAAAAGCATGACTGCTGAGAAGGTGCTCAGAAGAAGGCAAGACTGCCCCAAAGACCTGCCCCAAACCATCAGAAACAGGAAGCACACTGGGAGCTTTTGATTTCTCTACTGAAAGAATAGTTTGCAGTTAAATGAATTTCTGAAAACTAAATGAATAGAGATGGAGGTAATAGACAATCCATCAAAAAATAGTCACTTTGAAGACAGAGAGTGGGATAGTCAGCACACCCCCCATGGCAAATGCACCCCCAGGAACCTTAACTCATGGCTTGTTAGCTATTAAGAATGCATTATGGGGGGGCTGGGGTTATGGCGCAGTGGTAGCGTGCTCGCCTAGCACGCATGAGGCACTGGGTTGGATCCTGAGCACCACATAAAAATAAAATAAAGATATTCTGTCCACCTACAACTAAAAAAATAAATAAATATTTTTTTTAAAAAGTGCATTATGGGGCTGGGGTTGTGGCTCAGTGGTAGAGTGCTCACCTCGCACGTATGAAGCACTGGGTTGGATCCTCAGCACCACATAAAAATAAATAAATAAAATAAAGGTAAAAACAAAAGTGCATTATGTGCCTCTCCGTGGCTTTTCACTCACTCTCAGAAACTCACCCTCAGGAACTAGGTGCATCGCTGGGGCACAGTGGCACACACCTGTAATCCCAGCACTTTGGGAGGCTGAGACAGGAGAATTGCAGGTTCAAAGCCAGCCTCAGTAACATCGAGGAACTAAGCAACTCAGTGAGACCCTGTCTCTACATAAAACACAAAATAGGGCTGGGGATGTGGCTCAGTGGTTGAGTGCCCCTGAGTTCAATCTCCAGTACCAAAAAAAAAAAAAAAAAAAGAAAGAAAAGAAAAGAAACCAGGCACATCATTAAAGCCAGGATCCCCTCAGCAGGATTCTCCAAGGACAGACAACATAAATGATAAGGCTGTTGAGGAGAC
This sequence comes from Xerus rutilus, assembly GCA_028644305.1. NCBI lineage: Eukaryota > Metazoa > Chordata > Mammalia > Rodentia > Sciuridae > Xerus > Xerus rutilus. The sequence goes on along the minus strand of CM053409.1, from coordinate 21,765,610 downwards.
ACCAAAAGGGCAAGTTCCTGGGACCCTTAAATTGTTACTCACATGACTCGTGTTTTCTTCCACCTCACACACCTGTGTTTTCTTAAGGCTGCAGCAACTTGCGCTTACCACAAGGAAAAGATGATTCCACAGGGAGAGATGTAAACATTTGACTCCATATGTTAGACCCCTCCCTCAAGGTTGAAGTACTTGCATAGGACCCACCAAGAAAACACCTTAAAAAATGTGCCCCAATCCAATTAAAATTGCTAGACTCTAGACCACCCCTGCAACTCTTAACAGACATAAAATCTAGCTCCTTTCTTTGTTCTTGGAGCCAGCTTAACAAGGTCTCTATGAATGTCTCCCTTCTGCTCAAGCAAGAAGTCCCAATAGTCTAGTTCCTGTTAGAGTTGTGCCTTTAACTGATTCATCTGATGGAAAAAATGAGAACCCACTGAGCCAGGAACAAGATGAGCAGATTAAGCTTGGGGATGGGTTTGGAGAGGGCTGCGATTTTGAGGATTTTTGATACCGAGAAAGCTCCCTGTTTCAGGTTTGGAATCCTTCCTTCCCCAACTTGAAAACAGAACAAGGAGCTAGTGGCAGAGAAGGGAGAGAAAAGGTGTTGAGTAGTATTGCCTGTTGTTTCTGAACTTAAAGAAACTGTGCTTAAAGAAAGGTTGATCTGAGTGTTTAAGCTGATAGTGTCACTGCAACTTGATAAGAAGAACTGAGAGAGTTTGAGAGCAATCTCTCAAGATATCACAGAGAAGACAGAACTTGGTAAATTCTCTAAGTGCAGGAGCCTCTCATGGAAGGGACTGCAAGAAAAGAGATGGGCTTTGGCCTGGGGGAAAGAAGATCATTGGGGAAGTGCATTTTAAAATGGGCATGTGGCCAGGCATGGTGGTGCATGCCTATAATCCCAGTGACTCATGAGGCTAAAAGGGGAGAGAATTGCAAGTTGGAGGCCAGCCTAGCAACTTAGTGAGATCCTGTCTCAAAATAAAAAAGTAGAAAGGGCTGGGGATGTAGCTCAGTGGTAGAGCACTCCTGGGTTCAGTCCCCAGTACAAATAAATAAATAAGCAAGCAAGCATCTGATGGAAGCTCTCAAATTGCTCCAGCAAACAGGGCATCTATTATTCAAACTCCACCTGGGAATTCCCTTTACAACCCCATTGCTACCCGACAGCTTCCAAACCAGTAGTTCTCAAACTGGAGTTCCAGACCAATAGCATCAGCACACCAAAAGAAGTTGTTAAAAATGCAAAATCTTGCTCCTGACCACAGACTACTGAATTGGAAACTCCGAGGGTAGAGCCCAACAAACTGCCTTAACAAGCCATCTAGGTGATTCTGACACAAGTTCACATTTGAACTAAAACTATACAAAAAAACGTCTTTTTTCCTTAAGTGGAGGACAAGCATACAGTTATTATCAAATTTGAGAAATTTGAGAAATTAACACTTGAAACTGGAAAGCAAAAGGCATATTGTATAGCTTAGAGAACAATTAGAACCATCAGTGTTGCTGGATTGTGGTTGAAATAGGAACACATGGGAATTTTGAATGTGGATTTTGGGAAAGTATATAGAAATAGGATAATTACTCTCAGTGTGGTGTAAGCAGTAATTCTTAGAAACTAAAGAGAGCACGTGACTATCCTTTCATAGTGGGATTGCGATCTTGATCTATGACTCTCCTAGATTCATGGTTTCTGTTGGTTATTTTTCTGTAGACTAGAGATCAAGGGGTGGGAGTGAACTGTGCACAATAACAGTTAATTGCTTCTAGTCCTCATTGTTCTACTTTGCAGAAGGCAGAGCATCGTCTTACATTGGACCCTTTTGGTCCTTGCAAATGTACCATGTAGTCACAAGGACTCCGGTCAGCTGCCTTTCATCAAGGCAACTGAGTCACAGTGGCAATCAAAACTGGCACTCCTCCATGCCACAAGGGAGGAGAGGTCCATACTGTGCACATGAACAGATTTTGACTCTCACCTAAGAAACAGGGTGTAAAATCACACATTCATTTTTGTACTAAAAGCTAGAGAGGGAGGCTGGGTACAGGAGGCTGAGGCAGGAGGATTGCCAGGGTTCAAAGCCAGCTTCAGCAATTCAACAAGGTTCTAAGCAATTCAGTGAGACCCTGTCTCTAAATAAAATACAAAAAAGGGCTGGGGATGTGGCTCAGTGGTTAAGTGTCCCTGAGTTCAATCTGTTACCAAAAAAGAGAGAGAGAGAGAGGAAGAAATGGAACATTGTAAACTACATTAAACAGAAACTGAGATTGCTGTGGCTTTCAAATTCTGGAAAGAAAACCTATATTTACAAATACAACTTCATTTTAATATCACCAGAATCACTGCATACAAGCACCTTTAAGAGCCAGGTAATGAGTATTAAGTTTTTTTGTAGAGAACTCGGGATAGGAAGTTGGATGATTTTTTTTCATGAAAATGTGCCTGGTCTCTAGTTTCATCATCTTAGTCTGTAAATTCCTAGCAGTCTCAATTTGTATTTCTCTTCAACAGGACAACTCTCTGTATTTCCTCCTTCAGGTTAATAAGTAGAGTGGCAGTTCTCAGGAATTCATTTCTGGGTATGAGTTAAGAGGCTGTGTAGTGTACTGGTTGGGAATGGAGTCAGGCCATCTTGGTTAGAAATTGTTCTTCTCTGCATTCGTAGCTGTGTGACTTTAGAAAATTGTTTACCTTCTCTGAGCCTTGGTTTCTTCAAAGGATGCTGTAGGATTATATGAGATAATATAAAGAATTTAGCACAGAAGACTGGCTAAAAAGCCCAATAAATATCAGGTTCATATTTGTTATTAATAGGAAATGGGAATTGAAAACAGTGTAGCTTGAGGGAAGAGGCACATAGCTCTATGCTAACACCCCTCCCTCCCCTGATGAATGTTTCCCTAAGACTAATTGCTATAGATAAGGGAAGGGTGCTTCTCCAGGCCAGAGACACTAAAACTGACCACTTCATTGATTTATGGAACTAGCCCCAAATTCCTAAGTGCCTGAGAGAACCAGCACGTCTCCACGATGCCACCCCCCAACATAAACCTATAAAACCCAGTCCCTTTCTTTGTTTGGTGGCTCATTTTCCACCAGGAGAATGGGTCCACCACCACCACCTTCGCAGATGAATCCTGTTCCTGAATAAAAGCCTGAAATGACTTGCATGGTTTGCTGACGCCTTTGATCTTTTTGCCCTTACAGTTATCAATTGATAATTGGTAATATCACAATAATACCAAGGTGATCAATTGTTCTCCCCCCCCTTCCTTTGTCATCTCTCTCTCTCTCTTTTTTTTTTTTTTGGTACTGGGGATTGAACTCAGGGGTACTCGACCACTGAGCCACATCCCTAGCCCTATTTTTTTGTGTTTTATGTAGAGACAGGGTCTCACTGAGTTGCTTAGCACCTCGCCATTTCTGAGGCTGGCTTTGAACTCGCGATTCTCCTGCCTCAGCCTCCCTAAGTGCTGGGATTACAGGCTTGAACCACCGCGCCCGGCTTGTCATCTCTCTTTATCACTGGCCTCAGCTCAGGAAGAAGTGATCATGAAACAATCTTCCAAAATGAAATTTTCTTTTTGTTCCTTGTTGGGAAAAGACTTTGATCACCAGCCAGCTATGGGAGTTTGATAGGCTGCTGCTTTCTGCCCACAATAAAGAGGCATCCCTGAAATTTTCCATATTCTAAAAAGAGAAGTGAAAGGGCAGCTTGTGGATCTCAAGAGTGACTAGGAAGGGCATTTCCACCTATGCCCACTATCCCTGGGACCATCTCTTTTTCCAGGGTAGTCCAGGGTGTTTGTGTTTCTAAGTTTCTTATTTTTCTGGAACATGGACTGACAGGGAGAGGACCAATAGCATTCAGGTGGTTCATGGGCACACTGCTTTTTGCCTGTCCTCACTAGAGTCAAGGTGGACACAGAGAACCTCTGTAAGCATGGGGCAGTGAACCTAGAGAGGTGATGGGAGGGCAGGGCCTCCTCCTAGGAGCCAGCGCTAGCAGCAACATGTAAATGCCTTGTTGGAATTGCCAAGCTGGCCCTGGTGAGCCTGGAAGATCACCTTGCCAGTGGGCCCAAGGCCAGCCTGACAGATGGCGTGGACTGCTTGTGGCACAGCCCTCTTCAGGCCATCAGGTATGTTCCCTGAAGGCAAGTGGCCGATCCAGCCCATCCTGGGAGACAGCATGGTCTGCATCATGGGTTTCCCAGCTCTGCCTGCCCCCTTCCTGCACCCCAACAACTGCTTTCTCTGAAGAGGGAAACCATTTTTCTCTTTTCACCCCCAAAGCAAATCTCTAGGCTGCATGATTTTGGGTCAATGTCCAGCCTGGTCTTTATATGACAGCTCTTCTCAAAAGTGGCCAAGTGTTACCATCAAATGAACCAGCTACTGTAAAGTTTAAAAGGATGATAAAATAGTGAAGTCTATTTGAGGTCTTATCTTAGAAACCCTGTGACCTCCATAGAGTACTAAGAAAATGAACTTTCAAATTTCATGTCTCCTAAGACCACAGACCTCTTGTCATGTTCTTTCTCTTTCTTTCTTCCACTTTAAAGCGCGGATCCTCTTTGTGATCTAAGAAAGAAAATGCATAACATCTTCTCTCCCTTAAGTGCAGAATAAAGCCTGAGGAAAGTTAATGTTTTTGAATTCAGCCTGTGGATTTGCGATAAGGATTCAAGGAGAGAAGCCTTTTAACTCAGAACAGAATCTGTTTGCAGCTATTGTTCAATTAATGTAAAGTATCTGGTTACTGGGTATGTTGCATAATGTACCACAGTGCAAACCAAACATTCTCAGTCCTGGTGCTGAGCTCCTTGATAACCATAAAGAGGGAGCTAATTTCTTCTTCTTCTTCTTCTTCTTCTTTTTTTTTTTTTAGAAGTCCCTGAAAACAAAAGGCTGAATGAATCAACACTTTAGAGTTGAAATACAGCTGAGGGTTGTCAGTGTGTGCCCATGATGATAAGAAATCTAGAAGGAAACTGAAAAAAACACATGTCCTGCCCTCAAAAAGAAAAAAAAAAAAAAAAACAACTAGAAAGACTGTCAGAAGAATTACAATTAAACCTCATGAGAGTCCTTGGGCATGGAAAGTCACCAGCTAGCTAATATTAACATAGCTTGCAACAGAACACTGTTGCTAGAAATAGGACAGTCATATCATTACTGCCAGGCAATTTGCATTCTGTGGACCAGCCCCTAAATTCCTCCTGGCTCCTATTGCCCTTGGGCATCGCATTTCTGGACGCTTCTACATAGTGCTCATGCTAAACTGTCTAGATTCTCCAGCAACTCTACCCAAAAGAGAAAGAAACAAGGAGAACATCTGCTTTGTTTGCAGGAAAGTAGCTGAACTACAAACAAATCTTCAGGCATCTGCGGAACTGTAAAGTTTCTATATTTCATATGGTTGCTGACAGGGAGAGGCCAACAAGGACCCTCTGGCTTTTCTCGCCATGGATAATCTGTTGTCTCCATCTAGATTCTCCTATTTCAAAAAATACCCTCTCCACGCAATTAGGAAATACTTATTGATGCTGAGGAGCCAGAGAGCCGAAGACCAGGTATCGTTTTTTTTTGTTTATATTGACTTTAAAATTAATGGGTGCTTATTTCTGGGTGTGGCTTTTACAAAGCTTAGCAGAGTTTCTCCTCTTTGTAGGTTTATAGGCACAGGTCATATCCTGCTTATGACTGTTCAGATTTGGCAATCAGAAGAGCAGGCAGGCTTGTGAGAATTTATTTGAACTTGAACATTTGGATCCTGAGATTAAGCTGAAATTCTGTAATGAAACCATATGCTTTGCTTCCTCCTGAATACCTAGACTAAATTACCATATCAGAGTTAAAATTTTGATTCCTTGATCATTTTCCAGTGCCTCAAATATAAATTCTTAAACTATTAATATCTCAGCAAAGTAATTAACAGACTCTAGAAGTATACTTGTCTTCCTGTATGTATTTAAGATATGTACTTGTGCCAATAAAAAACTACAATTTCTAATAAATGGATATATAAGCACTTAAAAATTGTTAAAAATGTCTGATCACTTCTTATTTAGAATCGTGCATTCAATATGTTGTCTGAAATTGATATGATTCCATCCCTTGCAATTTAGGATAAGGGCATTCCTAAAAAACTGTTTTTATACTTGTACAGAATTGTTAGAAGAAATAACAACAGCTGACCCATTTATATCTGGTGATTCATTTAGGAAGAAGTGTGGCAGGGGGATACAAATGTACAGGACAAATCATCACCACATTGAAGACCAAAAGAGTGATAAACTGCTTGCCCATTGTGCTTATAACTAGAACTGCAGAACTGTGCAAGGGATATTACCAGTGGCCTGTATTTGTTCTCCTTTGTGATATGAGATGACCCACTTAATAAAACACTTCCAGGAAATGAAAGCAAAGTCAGCAGGCAGAAAATCCTTTAATGACAGGTTTCCCAAAATGTCAATGCCTGATTTGGAAAATGAAAATCATTACTACTGTTTGAGAGGAAACTGCTTTTATGCCCCTGCTTTAATGATTTTGCAAGGGCTGAAAAGTCAGACTCTTTTTATTAAGGGAGCTAGGCTGGGCTACCTTACCTTTTAGTCTTTCTCACACTTAATGAGAAAATCTTTTGATTCCCAAGTCTCAGCATGCACTCGGTTTTGAGGTGAAAAGTCAGAGAAACATGTGGTGGTGCCCTGAGTGTTTGTTTGCCACACTTGAAATGTGCACAGGCTTCTTCAAGAAGGAGGGAGGGTGGCTGAAAGGATGGGGCTGAAACTGGAGTGTGGATTAAGTGACGCCCCCCTTTTCTGAGTACTGTATGTTTTTTTAGAGATGCATCTTTATTGCTTATATAGTTCTGTGGGGTTTTTTAAAAAGTTTATTTTAAAAATGCTACAAAATGCACTCAACATTAGAACTTAATATGGAAGCCTCTGATTTAGACTGAGTGTGTGGTCCCTGTCCCATTGGAAATGACCTGGAAACAACGGGGAGCAAGTATCAGGCTGTTCTTTTTTTTTTTTTTTCCATTTGTTTTGTTTTTGCATATTTTAAAATCAGTGCATTATAGTTGTACATAATGGTGGGATTTGTTATATATTCATACACATACACAAGAAAAATGATTTGATTAATATTAGGCTGAATTCCTAACTTCCTATATAAGTTAATGGAGAAATAAAGACAAATAACATATTTGATTCCTTTCTAAAGTCAATTATAGCTCTGCAAATCTAATATCTTGCAGAATTAAGAGAAATTAGGTCAGAGTCAATTTGGGCCAAACTTGGAAAGCTTGTTGGAAAGTTATAAAGGTTAATAGTGTCTTCAGTTTTAAGATCTGCATATTCATTGCCTCTGATCCTTACATTCCTGTAAAACAATTCCTCGTTATAAAGGTAAGGGGATTGATTCTTGAAGGCCTTAAGCATCTTACCCAAGGTCACCCAGTGACAAGGTATCACAGGAAGATAGGAGATTTTACCTGCAACTTACAAATTTATCTATTTTTTTTTTAAATATATTTTTTTAGTTGTAGATGGACACAATGTCTTTATTTGATTGCTTTGTACGTGGTGCTGAGGATCGAACCCAGGGCCTCACGCATGCGAGGCAAGCGCTCTACCGCTGAGCCACAATCCCAGCCCAAATTTATCTATTTTACCATGCTTAATTCCTCAACAATCTAGTGATATTAACATAGTAAACCCCTGACCTTTCTCCTAGAAAGTTATTTCCAAAACTTTGCATATTCACATACCACTGTCATAATTCTGTTTACTATCTGTATGATTAACTCCTTAATATTTTTCTATATTCATACTTAAATCACTCATAATCAAACCTATTTGTTTAGGAAGAAAATTTCGTATCATTACTGTAAGTGTAATGTCATTTGTCATAAATATAAGAATAAATATAATAAAAGAAAAATAGCATTAAATTTTAGCTAGATACTATTACCTGTAAAATCTCTGAGCCTGAAATCTGATCATTTGTTATAAAGGAAGATTAGATTTTAAGAGTGGTATATAGGGCTGGGGTGCAGCTCAGTGCTAGTGCATGCTTAGTTATATAAGAGGCCCTATGTTTGGTCCCCATTACCTCCCTCCTCCCACCCTGAGATAGAGAAGAATTTAGAGCTTTCTTGGTAGCCAACTGAGAAACTCTCCCAAGTAAGGATAGAAGGAAATTCAAAGGCAGACAACTTTCACAACCCCAGTGAGCCGTTGTTACTGACTGTAAGTGTCTTCTCCTACACCCCACTTAGTACTATTAGGTACCAAAAGTGCTGTGTTCCATATACTTGGAGCATATTATCCCAGAAACACCATCTGCTTCTTCACCTCTGTGCATTCAATGCACTCCTCCCCCTAGCTTAGAATTCCCTTCTCTATTTATGACTTGCCCACCTGGAGATGTCCTCTATATCCTTGAAGATATAGGTTACATGGGTTTAATAAAAAAGCTTTCTCTGGTTCTGCTGGGAAGAGTGAAGTACAGCTCTTCCTTTTAAAAGTCATTTTGTTTGCTTCAAATAAGCCCCCTTACTATAATCTTGTGTATCATTTGGTTACATGTGAACATTCATGTATCCATGTATGCATGAATGACACTGGCTGGTATCTTATTTTTATTCCCTCAGTGTCACTTAGGAGCCTTGCAAAGGCTGGTGAAGACCTGTACCAAAGGCAGAGGGTGCATACTGAATTGCCTGTAACATACCTTTCTTGCCTTTGCCCACCTCTTGACTAGGCCAGGAGAGTCCATAAGTCATGGTTCAAATCGTGGTCATTGTTATACTCACCTGCTCCCCATCCCCAAACCTGTTCCTCCTCATGTTTCTCTTATCAATCAACACAAAATCTTAAACCAGAAACCTGGGAGTCACCTTGATACTTCTCTTTTTCTCTTTCCCCTCCCCCTCCCAATACTTTCATAAGACTTGTCAATTCTACTTCTGAAATAATTATTGACTTCTCCATCTTCACCTTACAGACCCTGATACACCATCCTCTCTGCTTGGATTACAATAGCAATCCAATTCATGTACCTCATTCAATCTTTTTTTTTTTTTGGCAGGGAGGATACCAGGGATTGAACTCAAGGGCACTTAACCACTGAGCCACATCCCTGGCCCTATTTTGTATTTTATTTAGAGACAGGTCTCACTGAGTTGCTTAGTGCTTTACTTTTGCTGAGGCTGGCTTTGAACTTGGGATCCTCCTGCCTCAGCCTCCTAAGCCACTGGGATTACAGGCATGTGCCACCATGCCTGGCCCTCATTCAATCTTCTTAGCCTTCAATTCATGTTCCTTGTAGCAGTCAGAATTTTCTTAAATGAAAATCTTATTTCACTGCAGTACAGCGAACATGATAATTTTCATTTGTTATTTTAGCTCCCATCCCAAGTATAAATCTGGCACATGGGAGACACATTTATGTAACTGAATGAATGAAGAGGACTTCATAATTATTAGAGAAGGTATGGGATCAGAGGTCTTCAGGGAGCTAAGATACTCTCAGGCAAAGTAAGGTTATTAAACTTAGTAAGAAGAGGTTTGTGAGATCTAGAAAAATTTATTTTTTAAATTAATTAATTTATACTGTGGATTGAATCCAGGGGTGCTCTATCACTGAGCTACATCTCCAATCCTTTTTATTTTTTATTTTAAGACTGGGTCTTGCTAAGTTGCTGAAGTTGGCCTGGGACTTGGGATCTTCCTGCCTCAGTCTCCTAAGTCACTGGAATTCCAGGCAAGCACCACCATGCCTAGCTAGAGAAATTTATTTTAGAGATGTGGAACTTGGTTCAGAGGCTCAGAGATGTGTTCAAGTTTGCATAGTTCATTTGTGTCAGTGCTGGGATTAGAATTTTCCTCCCTTGACTCCTAGTTCAGTGCTCCTCTTAATATGTACTGGAGTCCCTGAGCAGAGATACAGAAAAGAGTTGTATGCTAGCAAGCAAAGAGAAAAGGACTCTACTGGCTGGTGTCCAGAGAGTGGGTGATACTTTAGGTCAGTTGATCAACACAATTAAGATCCTCTGATGAAAGGCTGAGACACAAAACCTGCTTTTGAGACTTGTCCTTCAACTTGCACTGTACTTCAGTAGCCTCACCAATCCAAATCTCTCCCTCTAAGTGTCTATACAAGAGGAAAGCTGAGAGGGATCAGAAACAAAGCCACCTAATTTAACAGAAAAGAATTTGAGGTGATCTGTGCTAATAATGCCTTGCTCTCTTAAATACAAAGACTTCTTTCTGAGTAAGAAAGGCCATCTAAGAGTTGACCTGACAAGTCTTGCCTACTTAACAGTTAATCTGCTTAAAATGAGGAGAGTGGGACATGCACTATAGCTACATTTTAATTATGGATTAGAATTAAATTTTGGTTTGAAGATTGTTCTGAAGTTTCTCTTCAATGAAGCTTGAGAAAATGTTTCTAATTTAAACTGGATCACTGTATTTTCATTTCCTGCTTTGTTTCTTAGAGAATACTAACCTCAAAGTTGGGATGTTAAATAAATATTTGAATTTAATTTGAACTTTAGAAACTTAATTCTTCATTCTTGCTCTTATCTTATCCCTGATCTGAATAACACTGTAAAACCAAGGACACTATAAACGCCCCCTCTCTCAAAAAATCCTATTTGCCAAGACTTGGAATACTGTAAAGGGTTACAGGTTGCTGATGTAGGCTCTGCCTGACTAGATATAATGATATACATTTCACGATAGCTTGGTTTAAGAACTATTAAGAGTTTTTGGCTCCTCAAGGTAAGTGAGTTGGTTATAGCTTGAGAGTATACTGAAATTATTTATTCTTAAGTCAAGGGATCTGGGGATCTAGCTCAGTGCTAGAGTCCTTGCCTAGCATGCATGAGGCCCTGGGTTATATACCCAGTGCTGTAAAAAAAAAAAAAAATCATGATTAGTCAGTTTGAATGACATCTGAGGGGAAACCAAAAGTGTTTTCCCTGTGTCCTTGTGCCTGGGTAGAGAAAAGCTTTCATTCTTTGGGAGTGGGAGTAAAAGATTATCTTTGTAGAATTTAAGATAGAGAGTAGAGATTTTATACCACCTTTGTAGAGGAATTTCTGTAATTATATATAGGTAACATTGACAGTTAAATTGCTGTGATAATATGAAACTGAACCTTAATATTTCTGACTATTAAATATGACATTAAAAGTTGAACTATTTTATCATGGTAATTATTAGACTCTTCTACCTGAAAGTGGGGGGAAGGCTGTATATTTACTAAAAAAAGCTACCAATGCCTTTCCCTATAACCTAAAAGGTGGCTAAGAGTTACAATTGAAAACTTGCATGAAGATTAATGGCTTTTTAGTCACCATCACTCAGCCTCATGATCTTCCCCTCTCATAAACCTATCCTTTCTAAGAAATTGGCACCACCATCATCCATTCTGTTATTCAGGCAGCAAATTCTCCCTTGTTGTATTTATCCTGGTAGCAATTCTGCATCTATTTGTGGGGCTGTTTGATTCCCAGTAGATTCCAGGTTACTAGCAAAGTGTCTGTGAGATAGAAGGCACTGAATACACATTTGTAGAATGAATGAATGGGGGAAAGATGGGTGTAATGAATTCTATCCTGAGATAGTGAGAGGGAAGTGTGTGAAAGAATCCTGGATATTGGGATCTATGAGGAATAGACTCAAGATGTATATGTGTTTGTGTGTGTGTTTTCTTTCTTTCTTTCTTTTTTTTTTTTTAGGATTAAACACAGGGGTGCTCTACCACTGAGTTGCTTCCCCAGCACTTTTTATTTTGGTACAGGGTCTTGCTAAGTTCCAAGGTTGACCTTGAACTTGCAATCCTCCTAACTCAGCCTGTGTGCATGTTTCATAAGAATCATAGGGCTAACTTGTGAATAAAGACAGGAATAAATTTGGGAGGTTCCAGAGAAGATAATCATAATCATGAAGGATGGAGAGAATTTCATGGTGGGATTGTGATATATTAAGGAAAGTGGATTTTCTATAAATGAAAGGTAAAGAGAGGGAGGATGTTTTGCAGAGTGCTGGGGTATGTGACCCTTCCTTGCAGAATGTTATAACAAATGGTTTCTGCATCATCAAACAGAAGATTGAATACTTATTAGCCCAAAGATTCTAATCCAGTAGGCAGATGCACAGTTCAGATATCTTTGGAAAAAAGAAGGGGCATTGGTGGATCAGTTAGAATTCATCTGTTTTATTTGGTAAGTGGTAAATATTCTGCAGTATGAGCATGTTGCTCTGGAGTCTAATACCAAAGAAGACAGAATCAAATGTCTTAGAGATTCAGGTGGCATGTAATCCTCTAGCAAGGAAAAGAAACATAGCTACATCTAGCACAGATCTCAGGTGAAATGCTCATGTAGCAGTGACTAGATTTTCTGAGCCTAATTGACCATCAAACTACTTCTATCCGTAGCTTTATAGGTTTTATAGCCCCCTCCAGTATGAAGATAAATAACTAAGCATACTTACACAGTCACTAATGGATAGGACACTGGAAAATTATGGGTGATTTTGTGCCATTTTAACCACTGTGGGTTTTTTT
>CM053409.1:21719537-21752509 GCA_028644305.1 Xerus rutilus | reverse complement strand
GTTGATAAGTGGATGCTGATCCATAATGTGGGGAAGGACATGGGAACAATGGTGGATCTCTGTTTACAGGGGTGTAAGGGGGGAGGGGGCATGAGGACAGCAAGGGTGATGGAATATAATGGTCCTAATAACCCTAACTTTATGTATGACTGCATATATGTTGTGATTCTATACAACTTACAACTAGAGAATTGATATGTTATCCTCTATGTACAATGAATCAGTTTACACTGTTAACATGTAAGCCTAAATTAAAAAAAAATATCCTAGCTAGAAAAAAAAAGAAACACTTGTTACTAGGCACGGTGGTGCATGCCTATAATCCCAGTGACTCAAGAGGCTGAGGCAGAAGGATTGCAAGTTTGAGGCCAATATGGGCAACTTAATGAGATCCTGTCTCAAAAAAGGGGGGAGTGGCAGGTAATGCACCAGTGGGGCAGGGTGGCAGGGAGAAAAAAGAAAAAAAAAGACAAAAAGAAACACTTGTCAACAAAACTTCTGAAATCAGTAACTGATGTTTTACTTCATCTGCTAATGTGGTACTTAACACACACACACACACATACACACACACACACTCCTTTGTTCAGTCTTTTTTTAAAAAATTTTTTTAGTTGTAGATGGATGCAATCTTTATTTTATTTATTTATTTATTTATTTAATGTGGTGCTGAGGATCGAACCCAGTAACTCATGCATGCGAGGCAAGCACTCTACCACTGACCCACAGCCCCAGCCCTCAGTCTTTTTTGACTTAACATTTTATTCTGTAACTTCCTTTGATTAACATTGCCTTTAGAATTTTAAGTAATATAACATTTCATCATTTAACTATATCGTATTATATTGAACTTTTTTAACTTTTATAGGAACACAGCTAAAGCATCAACGACTTAAATTTTAACCTATTTTTTTCTAAACTGGTTTTCTCATTTAATCTATTAATGTGGATGTTTCTAGTTGCAAGTAACAGGAAAAAAATTTTTTTTCCTTCACATTAAAGGAAGTGTAGTGGTATGACAGGCTCCAGAATTGGTTGATTTGTTCATTTAATTATATATTAAGGGAATTGGTTCCTTCTGATCGCTGCTTTGTCTTGGTATTGGCTTTTCCCTGGGAAAAGGTGGAAGGAGGGGTCATGAGGTGGTTGCAGCACTTCCAAGCACTCAGGGTCATTGTGAACTCTTGTTAAAGCACAGATGGCTGACTCCAAACCCCCAAGTTTCTGATTCAGTAGGTTTTAGTAGGGTCTGAGAATTTGTATTTCTGCTACATTCCCAGGTGCTGGTGCTGCTGGTGCTGCTAGTAGGGTCATACTTTGAAAAATGCTGAAACTAATGATCTGGAAGGGAATGAATATTTGAAGATTACTCATAATGTTCATTACAAAATGTACTTTATCATTCAGAATATAACACAGAGATCCTTTTACTCTCCGCAAAGGCCTGATGCCATTTCTAGTTTATAAACTTCCTGTTAAATACTCTATATAGGGGTACTGTTCATTTAGAATACTCCTAGAAGTAGAAGTAGTAGTTTCTTTGAAAAGTTTTGCATTCACTTGTTTGAATTGGGGGCTGATTGGGCCAGATCAAGCCCCAAATTTGCACCTCAGCTTATTTGTCCCTAAGCCTGTAGTAAGGCCTCCCTCCCGCGCTCTGCCACCCTCATTTTCCCAATTCATCCTAATATAGGACAATTAAATAATTTTAATATCTTTTGATATAAACTGATATAACACAAGCATTACCTTTTATAATCAGAAAGCAAAAATAGTTATCTGAAGGCATACTGTAAATACTTCTAGTTTTCCACCTGATCTTTATTTGTAGTGAAGAGTTTCCTAAAAGTTTAACAGTTTTGTGCTGCAAAAACTCTTTCCTGTGAGGTTTTTTTTTTTGGTACCGGGGATTGAACTGAGGGGCACTCGACCACTAAGCCACATCCCCAGCCCTATTTTGTATTTTATTTAGAGATAGAGTCTCACTGAGTTGCTTAGTGCCTCACCATTGCTGAGGCTGGCTTTGAACTCTTGATTCTCCTGTCTCAGCCCCCCGAAAGCGCTGGGATTACAGGCGTTTGCCAATGCGCCCAGCTCCTGCCAATTTTTAATTTACCTTCTCTATCTCCCAAACTATATTGCTGAATTCTAATTCTCCCTTCTAAATCAAATGTATCGCAACCCATCTCTTTGATATAGGTTCCATATTTTGTGTAGTATGCTCAGTGGGAATAATGGTCTGCATGACTGGTCAGTGCTAAACTTCAGGATCCTTGTAAAGCCTTGGGCTGTTTCTGTGCTGTTATCCCTCTAATTTATTATCATAATGGCATTTTTATGCCTTTTTTCTCATTTATTCTCACAATAGGAAGCACAGTGAAGAGATGATTTCTGTGGGGGGCATGAAAAGACATGGGGCACGTTCAAGCAAAATGCAGGCTTTGCAAAAAAATTTGACTTCTAGTTGGGGTAGAAAACTTGAAATGCAAAATGTGCCATTTCGAAGGTATGAGGAAATGAAACCTTACCCAAAGCTCTTTTAGATCCCAGTGTGCAATAGGATAAAGAGAGATTGAAATGTTTCTAATGTGAAATTGAGAAAGCATTTAAATGGAAAATGAGTAATAACTGTGAACACAGCTGGGGACCTACAAACATGGTATGGAATCTGTTCTATAGATTGAATGATTTATGACAAACCATCAGCAAAGATTTCCAAGGTGGTAAAATATACTGGTCAGTGTCAAGGTAGCTTACTTGGCTAGTCTAAGGCCTGTTGTTTATGAACATCCTCCTGGTTGTCCAAGAACTGAATAAATTCCTTGATACCTAAAGAAATGATAGATGAGTGTGTTGGCAATTGTAGTACTTTTGGTATTGTCAAGCATTGATAGACATGCCATCAAAATCCAAGGCATGGGCTCAACTGAAATTTCCTACATGCATGGAAACAAGCACTTCAGCTTTGTTATCCTTAGTTTCAAATGGTCACCTGGGTTCAAAATCTGGGCTCACAAGCTTATCTGCTCTTGGCAGTGCTCAATACTGATTAGGACTTAATTCTTGTTCAGATCAAGTTGTCCTTGTTAACTTCTTTGTGGTTTTGGAGATGTATGTTTCCTTTTATACTTTTCAAAATCCCTTAACTCCCCTTTGTTTTACAGGAAACTAGAAACTTGGGTTTTAGTTTGATCTTAAGAAGCAAGTAGCAGTCAAACTGGAATTATATTTATTCATTCAACAACAGAGCTTTAGGATGACGATTTTCCAGATTACCCATTTATTCAATAGGTCATCATTACATATTTACTATAGTCAAATTTTTTAAGGACAGAGATGAATTCCGCAAGTTTGGAAATCAGACAGGATTTTTTTTTTTTTTGGTGCTAGGGATTGTACTTACATGTTCTTCCTGAGTTCTATCCCCCAGTCCCCAGAATAGTATCATTCTTTTCCTTAGGTACTGAGGATTGAACCCAGGGGGTGCTTTACCACTGGTTAAATTTATTTTTTAATTTTTTTAAATTTTGAGACAGTGTCTCATTAAGTTGCAGAGGCTGGCCTTGGACTTGGAATCCTTCTGCCTCAGGCTCCCATGTTGCTAGGATTACTGGTGTGTGCCACATGCCCTGCTCAGAATGGGGACATTTACATTTCAAAACAACTCCATAGGGCTTATATAATTTGGAAAATTCTATGTCTCTTTTCCAAAGAAATAATGAAGTTGACTCTTGGACTTTGGAATCATGCCTTCTTCTTTCTCCTTCCCTTTCTTATCCTCAACTGTGCTCCTATCTACTCTTACCTCCAACCCACAAGATTGATAGTATAGACTTAAGAACCCAATTAATGCTACAGACCTCAGAACTGTTGGATGGGGAAAAACTAAGTCATGCTCACTACAGGTTTCTTTGAAAATAAAAATTCAGAGTATACTTCAAATTCTCTAATTTCTTCTCATTTTTATCAAATATTTTGTTTTGAATGCTAGTAGGTATATAAGAGGCTATGGAATTTTGTGGGTGATAAAATGTTTGCAGAGTACTTGCAGATCTATCCGATATTAAAAACAACCAAGCTGGGCATGGTGGTGCACACCTATAATCCCTGCACTTCCAGAGGCTGAGACAGGAGGATTGCAAATTAGAGGCCAGCTGGGGCGAGGGGGGCTCGATGATATAGGGTCTCAATGTTCAATCCTCAGTACCACAAAAACCAAAACCAAAACAACACAACGAAGCAGCTCATATTTGAGCTCTTCAACTTTTTGTTTTCAATTTTTACTCCAACACTGCTAAAACATGGAACCAAGCAGATTTATAGCAATTCTAGCAGGTAGTTGTTAGATTCTGATTTCATATGACATTTTTTGCAATAAGACTATCTTTCCCCAATCTTGACACAAGCATGTTCCTCATTCTGTAAGAAGAAAAATGATTCTGCTGTTCTCTTGGAATAGATTAGCTTATAAAAATAGTGTTGTGGCCTACAGGGTGTAGCTCTGTGGTAGAGTGCTTGCCTAGCATGTGCAAGGACCTGGGTTTGATCCCCAGCACTGCTAAAAAAAAAAAAAAAAAGAAAAAAAGTGCTGTGTTCTTTATAAAATATTCAATTAAAAAAATGAAAATTTTGGGGGCTGAGGGTTATTGCTTAGTGATACAGCACATTCTTAGCATGCACAAGGTCCTAGGTTCAATCTCCAGCACTAAAAAACAAAGTGAAACAAAAACCACCAAAATGAGGCAAATCTCTTCTCTAGCAGCTAGGTGAAATTCCTTAACTATTAATCTCTGGTACTTTGAACAATATTGCAAGCTTTTTAAACAAAGACATTAATTGATGAAATATTTTAAAATAACTAAAACCAAGTTTTAGTTTTTAAATCCTAAAGGAACACATATTCCCTTTATCATCTAGGTTTATAGAAATGTCAGCTATCAAATTTGATATTAAAACACAACATGGGGCTGGGGTTGTGGCTCAGTGGTAGAGCGCTTGCCTAGCATGTGTGAGGCACTGGATTTGATTCTCAGCACCACGTAAAAAATAAATAAATAAAAATAAAGGTTCATCCACAACTAATATATATATATATATATTAATAAAACACAAGATGCTGCACATCCTTTATGGAATGTCATAGTATAAATAAAATTGGAACATCATGATCATTCTTCCTCAATTTTCCCATTTGTAAATATTTCCCCCAGGCAGAGAAGACATACAAATTTCCTCTTATTGCTTGAGTATCTTCCTCCCCCTTTTTATCCCATAGTGATGATTGAATTCAGGACCTGCATCAGATGCATTTAATATTGTGGGTTAACTATTCAGAACAAAATGAGTAAAACCAATATTTGAGAGCATTGGTTTCTAAGGAATAAATAAGAGAAACTTTGGATATAAAATATTTTATTGAAATCAATCTCACTTTAGCTAATATTTCAGTTTTTGCTTGTTTATTTGTATGATAATCTTATACTTTCATAGTGCTTATAATTTACAACCTATCTTTACTTTTTCAGATCTTATAATAATCTTATAAAGGAGGGTAGTATGTATGCATATGTATTTAAAACTTACATTTGAAGTGCACATACATTTTATTCCCTGTCCCTCAAAATGAGGAGGTAGAGATGGCTATCGAATAATTTCATGTCAGTTTAGTGTGGTCTCCTCTGCTGGGAGAAGGAAACATTCCCCACAGCTCTGGCTTGAACACAGTTAATTAATGCTATCTTTTCTATATGAAATATATCCACATTCATAATAAATGCTATCTTTAATATACTCAGGAAGTCAAATCTATCTTTAATATACCCAGTTAGTGCAACTGATGCTGGTTAGCTTGGTGGGCGAAGTGTTTTGGTTCAGAATAGAGAATCATTCTGTAGAGATATGTTTATGAGGTTCAAGGATCAACTAAATGGTTGAAATACCTATCATTTCAGGCTCTTTGCTGCTTCCACGCCTAGGAATCTGTGAGATGACTGGTAGTGTATAAAGAATTAAGTATGTAACAATCATTTTGGGTTAAGTTAATCTTATTCAGTATCTTTTGTGGCTTTCAGAATTTAGGAAATCAAAACGCGTAGGCCACTTTTGGTGCTGTAAATATTTGGGTAGTTATTTATGGATTCAGTGGTACTACTGGAGTATTGCAGGGCACAACAGAAAATTCATAGAGGTTGCTTACATAAAATGTTTCCAAGCTAGGGATGTTAGCTCAGTGGTAGAGCACTTGCTTAGTATAGCTGAGGCCCTGGGTTCAATCCCCAGCACTGTTTCAGACAAACTTTGTACAGTAAGATAACCCTCTATTTTGTAAGTCTGTATACTAATATCAACTGGTTTATATGGAATAATTTCCTACCTTAGATACTTTGTGTTTAGTATCAAAGTTCAGCAAGTACAGTAATAATTGTTACAAAATGACTATAACACCGAGCAAGAGATAGCAAATTTAGTGCACACATCAGGAAATGCCACTGTGCAGACAAAATCACTAAGCATGCAAGTCAAAATGTATCATAGATAATAACTTAGATTAAAAATCTACTTGATGGTGCAGCTTTAAAGTGACCTCAGTGAATAAAAGCTCAATATGTCTTTGAAAAGGGTTAACCTAGAAGCTGTCCAGAATTTTTGATACTAGACTAGTTCAACTTACTGTGGACCAAACATGAAAACAGGCAACTTGTTCCATTTGTTATTGGACATGTGCTTAGCATATTGAGTTAGGTTACAGGACCTGAGTTAAGGGGAAAATCTGCAATGGGTTGATGGATAATGGATAAAAACACCTTTATCATATAGGGGAAGGGTTTTCTTGAGGGGCTTGGGTTGGGGTTCTTTGGAGGATGCGCAGGAACTCACCAGGTGTAGTTCTGCCCTCTAGTGGAATGCAATAAGCATTCATTCAATGGCTACTGTGTCTGGCTCACCAAGGCTTACTAAAACAAATAGTCCATCAAGAAGCATTGACAGGGGTCTCTGTGAGGTGCTGAGCACGGGAAAGGTTCACGTGGCAAGAGACATAGCTAGCGGTCAACGGCAAAGTCTGTTCTTCAGCTTCCATCGCCTGAGTACTATTTTCTAGTTGCTCTTTCAGGCTCTTTGGTTCCATACACTCTAAAGAAAAAGGTCAGAAGTCTTTCTTCCAGTCGAGCCTGAACCTTGCCCTTTCGTTACGCACGGGTGCTGAAGCACACCCCACACCCGGTCAGAATTTTGGGAAGTAGTCCCGCGATGACCTGCTCTCACAAGAGTGAAGCGGCCAGAGCAGGTGTTTGCAAGTGAGGGTGCGAAGCGCGGGAGGCCGTTTGGCCGTGCTGCGGTCCATGGCAGGAACACCCGCGCCTCTCCGCGCTCGCCCCATCCCCTGGCGGCCCTCCGTCCGCGTCGCCTGCGGAGATTGTGACGGCCGGCAGACGGGAGGGGCTTTCCCTGTCGAATTTGTTGAGAGCGTTCAAACGCCTCTGGGGCAGCGGCCATGATTGCGCCTATCCGTCTGGCTCGTCCCCACGGCCGCCTCCTGGGAATGCGTGGCCGGCGCGGGGGGCAGGCGGGCCTCCGACCCTCGCGCCCACTGGGTGTATAGCACGTGCAGACACCGTTCTGGGGGTCAGCGAGGGCCCCCCGCTACACGGCAGGCAGGGACAAGTCGAGCCGCCAACCCTGGGCGCCTTCCTACCAGACTACTTGGGCCCCCAAAAGCGCCCATTCGGAGTAGCAGACTCGGCCTTCACTTCACTTCCGCCTTGCTACCCGTGAGTGGCAATGCGCCTGCGCGCGCGCCTCTCGCAGCGGAAGTAGTAGCTACAAAGCTCGGTCCACGGCGGGCCCGGGAGTGCGGGGTGCGCCGGGGCAGTCAGCGGCGGGGAGGGGTGGAGCTCAGGAGGCGGAGGCGGGAGCTGAGCAGCGCGGTAGCGCGGAGCCGGTGGGGCAGACCGTGACAGGCCCCCTCACCTCCTCTCTTTTCCCCTCCCCGCCCGCCTGTCCTCCCTCGCGACTCGAGCAGGCTCCTGTCCTGCGCCGCCGCGCTGCGAGCAGCTGCTCTTCGCCCGAGGCGCGCGGGGCGTCCCCGCGAGCCCTGCGAGTGAGTCCTCGCAGCCCAGAGGAGGGGGTTCTGGGCTTTGGGTGGGCACTGGGAGTATATCCTGCTCCCGTTTCCAGAAACTTCCAGGTCCGGAGGGAAGGGGGAGTCTTGGGATGCCCTGGCTGTAGAGCGTCTCTAGGGCGCCGCCCCGCCGGGGCGAGCTGGGGCGAGCCGGAGCGTTATGGGAGATAAGGCGGGCGTGGGATCTGGGGGCTCCGGAGGTGGCGGCTGGGCGGGGGTCGCCCTCCTTAGCCTCTCTCCTCAGCTCCGCTTCTCCTGATTTCTCTTGCAGATGCTGCTGCTAGGGGTGGTGGGAGCAGCCGTGGGACGCGTGGCCGGGAGCGGGGGTGACAGCCTGGGATTCCGGGGGCTTCTCTTCCTTGTCCTCTCCTCTCTATTCCCAGTGTGGCCGTGGCTGACACTAAAGACTTTGTAGCCATCAACTCGAGTGCAGTTTCGATGGAAAATGAAGGTAAAGGGCCCTGGTAGATGGGTTGCAACGCAGAGTTGAGGGTGTGGTGGTTTGCCTTTAAGTTGTCTTTTTCCACCTTTTTTATTTTCGTGATTTTTATCTTTTTCTTTGCTTGTGAAGTATCCGAGGATTTGCTTTTTAAGGGTACCTAGCTTTATGTTGGTAACATGGGCATTTCGGGAATTAAGGTTTCGTGGGTGACAGCATGATTTTCCTTTCCTGGGAAATTCCAGTTTTCTTTAGTGTAGGAAATGAAAAGGAAGTTTTCATTTTAGATAGCATCGTGCATGTTTAAATAGCCATTTGAAAGGAATCACTCCAGGAGAAGTGGAAATGGAAAGGGAAGGGGATGGATTGTATCTGTATATTTGCATATCAAGCCTTGATATCTTGTGTGACTGTATTGATTTATAAGAAAGAAAACTATTTTTTAAAATCTCTAGCTTTGGAAAAAAATCATTGTTTTTCCATTCACACACACACAAAAAAACTCTTGTGTTTAATGAAATCTTAAGAGGTGATTTCCCTTTTTAAAGTTCCGCCCTATTTCAAAACATCCTTTAGAAGATTGACAGTGGAACCTGTTTGTCCATTGTATACTTTGGACGCATTAGATTACCATTCATGTTACTTGTTTTGTTTGGCCTTTTAAAATATTTAAGGATTTTTATACATAGCACTGGCATTTTTAAAAATTGTTGAAGAATTCTGAATAAATGCTTTCTTCCCTCTCCCTGAACATCATCACTTTGGACTGATTTCTGGCTTGTGTATAATCATCCTCCCCTCTCCCCCTCAATCCCCCTCATTACTATAAAAGATACTTAAATTACAGTTTTCTCTCTTGTATCTTTTGGTTTTTAAAATCTGTATCTGGTACAAAGGAACTGCATTTGAGCTGCTGGCTGCCTCTAATTTGTTTTTTCCATTGTTAAGAATGTAAGCTTGATTGTCTAAGTAGGACTAGTAATTTTAAAATGGATGTTTCTTATAGATGCAGTAATCTGTTATGCTGAGACCTCTGGGATAAGTAGGAAGTGTGATGAGAGGCAAGGTTATATTACCCATTTTTACTCTGGGTGGATAATTGCTGGAAGACATTTTCTGAAATGCTAAAGTGTGTAACTGTAGAGGAGTTACACTAATTGAGTCTTGAGAAACAGCATTTGAAAGCAGTAATGTTTTTCTCTGATGATATGGAAAAATCAGTTCTGAACCTTTTCCCTCATTATCTTTATAGACTTAAGAAAGAGATCTTTTTTTGCAAAAGGCAATGTTAAATGCATTAATATACATGTTTCTTGGTAGAAATATCTTAACATTTAAAACAATGTATGTTCATGAGCTTTTATTTTCAGGATGTTACCAAATTTAGGAAAGTAACCTAAGTAGGTGGATTCTTAGCTGTTGGCTTTCTTTCTTGATGTCTTAGGAAGAAAAGCATGAGTAATAAAGCTGACTCTCATTATCTGCTGAGGTGGGAGGGGTGGTTGTGAGATAGGAGCGTGGTATATGCTTGTGTCTGTATTTTATGGCCAAATATGAATGATGTGGCTTCATATTATAAAACTATATGAGTCTTAAAAACTTGTGATGCTTTCTGCCCCATTATTTTTGACCATCAAGAGATCATTTTTGTCAATTTCTCACTACCATTATGTTTTTCTTCTTTATATTTAAACATTTTTAGAAGAACTTGTTTTTAGCCTAGATTTTTTCAAAAGCTATTGATCTTCATAAAATACATCAATATTTCTTGCCTTTTTAAAGTTTTGACCTAATGTCGTATTGACAGCTTGAAAGCATGAAACAAAATGCTTTCAAATGTTGCCTAAACTACTGAAATCTTTAATTACTTTAGGCAAATACTTCATGTTTTTGAGCTCCTATTATCTTTAGTTGGGATTGAAAATGTTTAGGTCATAAAATAGAGAGGATTAAATGAGGAATAGTGTGTAAATTATTCTTAGTGGGGCAAATAGAGTTTTAAGAGCATGGGTTGTGGAAGTAGGCCACCTTATTTGAATGCTGAATTCTCTGCTTAACATTATTTGGTCTTGTACAAATTATTTAAAGCTTTCTGTGCTTCAGTTTCTTCATCTGTAAAAATAACGATAGAACCTGTCTTACTTATAAGGTGGTTGTAAGCACTTAGAATGGTGTCTAGCATACACTAAGTGCTCAGTATATGTTGACTGTAAATAGTCTAGAGCACTGTTTGATACACACTAATGTGTCACCTGATAGGAATGTTAGGACAGATGAATTTTGGAACAGTGGTGGCCAAAATGCTCAAGATGAAGATGTCATTATTAAGTGACAAGTGGAGTAAAGTAAAAAATTTTCTATAGTATTAGTGCTTTAAGCCTATGAAAAAGGAAGGTTCTACCAAGAAGCCAGGAACCAGTGTAGAGAAAGGTGTTTTTTTTTCCTTTTTAAAAGTCTGTGCTTTCTCAGCTTCTAAATTTAATCATCTGTAAATGGGATAATTCCTTCTTGGAGGGTTGGTGTAATGAATGAAGCTTGATATGTAATGTGGCCAGAATAGTGGTTGGCACACAGCTTTCATGGGCGATCGAGTGATGGTATTGTTCTCCAGAGAGTGAGTCCTTCAGGAGGTCCCCAGATAAGATATATCTGTATGTGAGAATGGTGTAGTACCTCCTTAGAGTATTACTCTGGAGGTTCTTAAGTAGTGTGTCACATTTACAATGTTTACCTTTTAGGAGGAAATGGCTTTGTCCATGTACCTTCTCTTCAGCAATGGTGATTTTTTTTTTTTTTTGGTACTTAAATTTTTTTTTTATTTGTAGATGGACAAAATATGTTTATTTTATTTTTAAAATTTTTTTTAGTTGTTGATGGATTTTTATTTTACTCATTTGTTATTTATATATGGTGCTGAGGCTCAAACCCAGTGCCTCACGCATGCTAGGCAAGCGCTCTATCACTGAGCTACAGCCCCAGCCCCATATTTTATTTATTTTTATGTGGTGCTGAGGATCGAACCCAATGCCTCATGCATGCGAGGCGAGCACTCTACCACTGAGCCACAATCCCAGCCCGGTACTTAAATTTTGATTATTCTTCTGGACCTTTATCCCACTTAAACTTGTTGGCAAAGCTTAATGCGTTCTTAGCCAAAGACTCCAGGATGTTTCATGAATACTTAGTACCAGTCCCTAGGAACATTTGAAATGCTGATTTCCTGGACTTTTAGGGACTGATCCTAGACATCCATTTGTGAGGTAGGATTTTGACCTGAACTCCTTACATGTTTGTCACAAGTCTAAATAGTTACTACTTAGTAATCTGAGATGCACAGGTAA
Source organism: Xerus rutilus (assembly GCA_028644305.1). NCBI lineage: Eukaryota > Metazoa > Chordata > Mammalia > Rodentia > Sciuridae > Xerus > Xerus rutilus. The sequence continues at coordinate 21,740,610 of CM053409.1, read as the reverse complement.
ACAACTCTTTTTCTTATTTTTAAAAATTGTTGCCATGTTTAAAGGGATGGCTTATTAGAAAAGATATTTCTAGCTGTAGAATTTTGCAAATAGTTTTCTATTCCAAGTAATGGAGTTATTCTTTAGAATCAATTTGGCCTTTCCCTCAGAAAACCCAGTGTAAATTTCATGCACATGAAACTATTTAATATTGTTTAAATGTGCCATTGACTAGTGGATAGAAATGTAATAATCTTTAAGATTTTTGGGATATAGTTAATTTAAGATTATAGGCAGAGCTGTTAGGTCTAGAAAATAATACATCTCTTTTGGTGGCATTTGAAAGTGATAGGTATTTAGTTTTTAAAATAATTTCTTACTCAGTTCATAATCATCTAGGAATGTCTCAAAAAAGACTGTTAGGATAATTGGTAGAACTATAAAGAAAGAAAGAAAAAGGAAGACCATCTTAATTATATTCCCTTAACTAGAAATAGGAAACCAGGTTATTTTATATGGTTAATTCTGAAAAATGTAGTCTATTTTATTTGCAACTTTGTCAATAAAGTGATATGTGTGTGTGTATATATATATATACACACACATATGTATATATGTATACATACATATGTATATCACTTATTTGTGTGTCTGTGGGCACGTGCAGTACTGGGGATTTAACCCAGGAGTGCTCTTACCACTGAGCTATGCCCATAGCCCTTTTTTATTTTGAGACAGGATTTCACTAAGTTGCTAAGGCTGGTCTTGAACTTGTGATTTTCCTGCCTTAGCCTCCTGAGTCTCTGGGATTACAGGTGTGTGTAACCATGTCTGGCTAATAGAAGATATTCTTAGTACTCTGGAAAAGACTTGAAATTAAAAAAAAAAATGATACTGTGTATTTGGCAGCATTTTATAAACATAGTAATTTAAGCCAGAGAAAGGATTTTGAAGGGATTATTATTTGTAAGCAGTAGCTTTCTGACAATTGAATCCTAAGTACTTGATTTGTCTTAATATTTTATCATTCATTTACCATCAGCAGAATTTATCTCTCTGAACTGAAGCAGTAAGAAACAAATAGTTTCCTAGGGAATACACCCCTGGAGCCCAGGAGTGATTTTCTTTTGAGATATTAGTTTACTGCAATCTTCTTTACAAGGTTAAATATTTTTGAGGTGGAAAGAACATCATGGCTTGGTAAAGTTAGCTGAGGTGAAATTTAAATTGCATTGTTATTACATGTAATATTTTAAAGATATCTTTAAGGATCAGCTCTAGAGGTCTCCATCCATTAGCTTTGTTAGGAGACAAACTTTTTTATAATTGTTTCAGGAATCAGTTATGACAGGGTTATGTTTATGATTATGGACAAGTGTTGGTAAAGGACAGTAAAGTTAAAAACTGGTTGAATGAACTGTCAGGATAATGCCATGATTTCATATAGGAAAGGATTTCTCAAAAAAAAATTTAGAATACATTTTCTTTTGAATTTTTATGGCCAGTGTTTATATACATTTGTTAATATATCTTACATCTTCAGGCTCTCAGTTGTTCTTGACAACTTAGAATTACAAGTAAATTACTCCAATTGTGTTGAGTGAGGTTAGTTTAGGCAAAGCTTGTGATACATGTAGAAAAAGTTTGAATGAAATACTAAAGGCTGAGGTTGTTGTCAATAGGACAGTAGTAGCAGGTGTCAGGAGCATTATCTTAGGATGCCTGTAACTGGCTTCTGGTTTAATTTCGGTCTCTCCTTTTTTTTCTGTGACGGGCATTAGAGGGCATACCAATTCACACATCTGAATTATTTAATATGCCTGCTAATTATACTTGTTGTGTAAGTAAGGCCTTTTAGTTTGAGATTTAATCATTTTGTAGATGTGCTGACTTAAACTTGTGGCTCCCTGTCCCCGCAGGAGGAAATGCAGCAATTTAGCATGGTATTCTTTTTTTTTTTAATTTTTTAGTTGTTGATGGACCTTTATTTTATTTATTTATGTGCGGTGTTGAGAATCGAACTCAGTGCCTCACACATGCAAGGCAAGCACTTTACCACTGAGCCACAACCCCAGCCTCTAGCACGATATTCTTAGAAAGCTCTGAGACATTGAAGTATTCTTATAGAAATTATCTTTATTTACTTACTTAAAACAGTCTGATAAAGTTAGTATAGCAGCAGGACCTTAAATACTGAATGTATTTGATACTGTACAGTGTGGTTTGATATTCAGCTTTGTATAGGAAAACTCAGAAAGAACAACTGAAGTGGAAATATTTAGGATATTACTTGTTATACTTTTTTTGAATATTGTTTTAAGTGTGAAATATAATTTAAAATTTTTGATTAGTTTATGCATTTCAGATTGGATTTATTGTAGTGTCTTTACTTTTTGGTGCCTTGAAGTTAAAAAGGATAAAATATTTCCTAAGGAGTATTGGTATAGTATAATTCTGTACTTTGCCTAAGAGATAAATCAACTGTTTTAACAGGTTCTGGATTTCCTCTCATCTTAAATCAGCCTTTCATTTTCAGTAAAGTAAATTAGCCTTTTGATGCTGTGATATTATTTGTATATGATGTATAAGATATATATGTCTCTCCTTGCGTGCAGTTTTTCTACTAGATTTTGTTTGGTTGTCTATTTTAATGTTCTAGCAGAGTGTTTTACCTGCCTTCATCTGGTTTTCTCCATTGGCAGAGGCAGAAATACTATTTGGTTCAACCTTTCTTTGGGAGTTACACCTTACTTGCTTTGCTGAATGTCATTTTTACATTTTCTTGGAGCAGGCAAAAGCTGTTCATGGCAGGAGTGCCAGAAATAGCATACAGGACACTTTGCAATGGCATGCCAACTAATCTCTGCTATGTCCTTTTCTTAATACTTGTGAGGGCTGCTATTTACTGAGAGTTGACATCTGGCTTTGAAGTTAGTATCTGTGAGTCAGTGAGATGGGACATTCCAATTTCCTTCCCACCCCAGAAAAAGATGTGGTCTTTGCTGACTACCCTACCCTAGAAAGCTTATAGTTCAGTTATGATATCCTGATATATACCCTTAATATCTTGATATATACCCTTAATTCACATGAGAGAACAAGAGATTTGTTCTTTCTGATTTCTTCTGTCAGGAGAAAGATAAGAGAGAAGGGTTTCTATCTATTAGAATGGTGAGAATGGAGAGTAGGGATGACTGAGAGAGACATTTTGCTCTTAGGAAAACCCAGCATGACTTAGATAGTGACCAGATAATGGGAATAAACGGAGAGATTGAGTCAGAAGTGACAAGATGTCAAGCCAGTGTAAGCGAGTTGAGTAGAAGTGCCACTGATGATGGTTGGAGGAGTAAGCTAGTTTAGGAACTGCGGGGTTTGGGCGCATATAGAAGGTCAGACAGTTTGTGGTGTGAGCCATTAGAGGGCTGTGTGTGGAGGGAGGTTTGAAATAGAGCGTGAGTTGGAAGACCAGGATTCAAGGTGAGCTCTTGAGGGCAGAGCTTCAAGTTGTCCCTTATTCATTTTAAACAGTCTGACACATACCTATCCTTGATTGAATGAAAATGCTGTCTGCCATTTGAACTCATCTAGTAGTTCTCATCTAGGGTGATTTTGCCTCTCAAGGGACATTTGGCAATGCCTGGAGACATTTTTGGTTGTCACAACTGCAGGAATGCCACTAGGGATGTTGGTAAATATTCTACCATACACAAGTCAGCGCCTGTCTCCTAGAAAGAATTATCTAGTCCCAAATGTCAGGGGTGCCAAGGTTGAGAAATGAGAAACACTGTTCCAACCAAAGGCAAGGAATTTAATTCTTCATAACCTTCATTTTTTTCACTTGTAAATAGATGGCAATGACTCTTCTTAGGTTTATTAGGATTAAGTAGAGCAGAGTGTACAACTGTCTGGCATGAAAGATGCTAAGTCAGTGCTGATTTCCTTTACCTTAGTCAATGAATATATTTAGGGAAATTACTTTGGGGCACTGGTCTTTTAATCTCTAATTTCAAGGCTTTACATATTTTTCTGGGAGATGAATTAAATGGCCAGGAAACATAGTAGCTTTTATAATCTTTTTTTTTTTTTAATATTTTTTTAGTTGTTGATGGACACAATGTCTTTATTTTATTGTTTTGTATATGGTGCTGAGGATCGAACCCAGGGCCTCACGCATGCGAGGCAAGCGCTCTACCGCTGAGCTACAATCCCAGCCCAGTAGCTTTTATAATCTTAGTGGTTGTATTAAACTGATTTTGATTCTACTTTGGTTTAGGATTTTAGTATATCATGATTTACTAGTGTCTATTTACTAGTAAATAAAAACTTTGAAAGCTAGATTAAAAGTGGTAGCTACTGGTCAATGAAATTCAACTCTTAATTTGACTTTTTAACCTGTAAGTACATTTGAATGTGTTCTGTTGCTCTTGAAACTTATTATTTGAGTGCAATTTTATCATTCTTTGAAATCAAGACTGAAGTGTCCTGAATTATTTCTTTTGGAGTGTGCCAGGCTTTGAGTCTGTAATGCCTTTTCCCTTTTTATCCATTTATAAAATTCCAAGTAGACAGTCCTGAAATCAAAACTATTCCTCACATTTACTTATTAGAATCTTCACTAGATGGCTTTCTTTTGCTTGTTAAATACCTGTTTAGTCTGTTATAAGGTGTGTGTAATGTTACTGTCAGTTCTTTTACTTTTTAGGGGACAGGACCACCTATATTTTCATTTCTAATACCATTCCCTTAGCAATGCATTCTAGCTGTCGGCTCAATGTTTAATGTCTGCTCATATATGGGTGTATGTGTGTGTGTGTATAGATGTATAGTTATATGGCTTTCTCATTTTTAGGGAGTCTTGTACTTTATAGCTTGGTATTGCTTATAGGTAAAGGTGTCTGAGTTTAGTAAAGTGTTTATTAGACGCTTACTAATGAGTCTTTTATTATAGGTGGAATTTAGAAATAAACTTTTTCCTGTTTTTCATATTTGACTACAATTATTTAAACATACCATTGAGGAAAACCACTTAAAATGGAAAATAATGTATAAGTATTAGGGTGCATTTTGTGGCAGCAAAGAAATTCTCGTTCAGCTTAAAGTTGTAGGATTGAAAGTTGATATTTTTTGGTGCTATTCAATTGTATCTGACTGTAAACTTGTAAGGGGGTTATATAACTGCCCATTGTACTTGTAACCATGTATGTCAGTAAGCATAACATGTGAAGGATACCACAGTAAATAACTTTGATTTCATAGAGGTTTCATAAGATTAAGCTTACCAGTTAACTGATTCTGAAGTGAATGTCTTTGGTTGTATGGAAATAGGAAAAGGTATGAATCTAATGTTACTACAGTTGAATAACAGTTAGTGGCATAGATTCCAAGGAAAGAGATATCTCTAACAAAGGAGGTCCAGAAGTCTTTTTAAACGTTTTTTTTTTTTTTTTAAACTGTGCTGTTACTTAAAAAAAATGTTTTTTTTTCACACTATGCTATTTCTGGCCCCCTCCTTTATGGTACAAGGGATTGAACTTGGGCCCTCTATCACCTAGCTCTTTCAATTTTTTTTATTTTGAGACAGGGTCTCACTGAGTTGCTAAGGCTGTTCTCAAACTTGTTATCCTTCTGCCTCAGCCTCCCAGGTTGCTGGGATTACAGGTGTGTTATTGCAAAATTAACAATTTTAAAAAATATTGAGATGATTTGATACGCTTTCCCTATAATTGTACTAAATTTATGTTTGGACCATTAATAAAATTTATATAGACAGACGAATTAGTAAATGGGGTGTTATGCCCACCTTTTTAATTCTATGATTAAAAAATGCCAAATACTTTACCAAGTGGCAGTAGAGTTTAGGTGTAATTGTTTTAACTGTTGATATCTAATTATAGAGGAAAGATTTTTCTAGAATCTTTTAAACTTTTGTGTTGTAGTATCTTTAAATTTACATAAAAAGTCCAGAAATAGTATCAAGAGTTCCTAGATATTTTTTGCCCAGTTTTCCCTAATGATAACATCTTATATAACTATGGTGTAATTATGAAAACCAGGAAGTTCATGTTTATAAAATACCCTTTTTCTATCCTAGGACGCAGTTCAGGATCCTACCTTGCAGTTAGTTGTTATTGTCTTCTTAGTCTTCAGTAAAATTCTCAAGTCTTTTTTTTCTTTTTCATCTTTGATGATCTTGACACTTTTGAAGGGTACTGGTTAGTTGTTTTTAAAAACATCCTTCAATTTGAGTTAGTCAGATGTTTACTCATGGTTAGTTTGTCTTATGACTGGTGAAGTTAATGTGATCACTTGGTTAAAGTGGTGTCTGTAAGGTTTCTACATTGTAAGGTAACTGTTTTTCCCTTAGTAACTAATAATACATGTTAACTTTACCTTTGTGGTGTAAAAGTGATTAATATTTTCTTTAATTAATACCATCCTTTAGTGGGTAGGTACTTTGAATCTGCAAAATATCCTATGTCTCATCATACTTTTCACAGGCTAATTTTTGCATCTATCATTGCTTCCTGTAGGCAACAGTTATCTCTATTGTGTTTGCTTAATGATTTTCTTTTTCCCCTCATTCCTACTGTATTCATTAATTGGAATTCTGTTAATTCTGCAGTGTTGTCCCTTTTCCTCCATTTATTAATTATTCATTTATTTACATAGATTTGTGTTTTGTTTTGCTTTTTTTCAAAAATGGGTTAAAATTAATATTTTGTTGCTCAAATCATTCTAACTTTGGTTATTCAAATATGCACCTGTGTATTTTCTACAGTGCTCTCACATTTTCTGAGTACTGGTTGTACTTTCTGATACCACAGGATGGAATTCACCATTTTTCCAAAGAAGCTGGTTTCATTTTATAGAGAACGGTATCTACAAACCAAGATCTGGGTACCATGTGTGCCCAGGGCTACTGTGGTGTCGTTGCTTCTAGGTCCTCTCATTAGATAGCAAAATATGTATAGTAACATGCATACTCATAACGTTTGTATTTCCTTATCTATCCACCCATGTGTGTCTGTGTGTGTATAAAAATAATGTTAGTGCTCATGGGTTTTGCCAGTTCCTATCTCCTACTGTGAGGTTCATTCTAGTCTTTTCCCTACTCATGCTGTTTCTCTTTCCTCGTTCCTTTTTTTTCATTCACCAATATTGACTTACTTTGTTCGATCCTAGTACATGCCCATAAAAATAGTTTCAGAATTGCTAAACCCTTCCCCTGTGAGAAGCACATTGTTAGAACAGAGTATAATATTTGTCGTTAGCTTTACAGTACACAGATACATATTATTTTCCACAGTAACTTGGGTTAGTTCTTTTCTTGCCTACCTCTGTACGGTTGTTTTACCAATTTGTAATAAACATTAGGCTCCTTTGTTACTATTTTTGTTCTGTTTTAGGTTCCTCCTACGTCCTATTTGATTTTAACTATTTCTTAAAATTTTTTGAAGTAATTGTGACTATGTTCCTCTTCCATTTATTTATAGTAAAGAGCTATTATACAACACACACACACACACACACACACAGGATTTCCTCAAAGTTAGGTAGAACTGTAATTGCATTGCCTAATAGTAGTTAAGTTGAAGGGAACTGTGCTTTGGCAATCATTCTCTTGGAGTTGCTTGCTTAGTTTCTTAGTTGCAGCTTTTGATTCAACATCTTCTACACTTAGGAATTTATATCAGCTATGGTCCCAGTGTTGAAGTCAGGCACCCAACAAATAAATCTTTATAGACCCAGAGTCCTATAGACTGAATATTTATTCTCTTGTTGCTATGGTAAATTAGTTTATTTTGCAGACTTTGTTCTTTTCTTAGTTTTTTCTTTTTTTGATACACGATTCATATACTATAAAATTCACTGTTTTTTTTTTAAGTGTACAATTTAGTGATGTTTGGTGTATTTACAAAATTGTATATTGATCTAATTTTAGAGCATTTTTATTACCCCAGAAAGAAACCTTTTATCCATTAGCATTCACTTCCCATTTTTCCCTCTTCTCAGCCCCGAGCAATACTAATCCACTTTTTGTCTCTGGATTTTCCTATTCTGGGTATTTCATGAAAACGGAATTATGTAATATGTGACCTTTTATTTCTGGCTTCTTTCACTTTAGTATAATACTTTCAAGGGTTATCCATGTTATAGCTTGTTTTATAGTACTTTATTCTTTTTTATGGTTAAATAATATTGCTATATTATGTTTTCTTTATCCATTAATCAGTTGATGGACATTAATTTTTTTCTACTTTTGGGCAGTTGTAAGTAATACTGTGAAATTAATGTACAGGTTTCTGTGAATCTATTTTTCATTTCTTTTGGGTGTATTCTTAGAGGAGTGGAAGGTGCTGAGTCATGGTAATTTTATGTTTAATATATGGAAACTGTTACCAGGAATACAAACAACAGTAAGTGTTGGCGAGGATGTGGGGGGCAAAAGGCATACTCATACATTGCTGGTGGGACTGCAAATTGGTGCAACCACTATGGAAAGCAGTATGGAGATTCCTTAGAAAACTTAGAATGGAACCACCATTTGACCCAGCTACCCCCACTCTTCCGTTTATACCCAAAGGACTTAAAGTCAGCATACTACAGTGACACAGCCACGTCAATGTTTATAGCAGCTCAATTCACAGTAGCTAAACTGTGGAACCAACCTAGATGCCCTTCAACAGATGAATGGATAAAGAAACTGTGGTATATATATACAATGGAATATTTATTACTCAACATTAAAAGAGAATCAAATTATGGCATTTGCAAGTAAATGGATGGAGTTGGAGAATATCATGCTAAGTGAAGTAAGCCAGTCCCCAAAAACCAAATGCTGAATGTTCTCTCTGATAAGTGGATGCTGATCCATAATGGGGAAGGGGCATGGGAAGAATGGAGAAACTTCAGTCAAAGGGGAGGGAGTAGAGGGAAGGGAACATGGGGGCAGGAGAGATGGTAGAATGAGATGGACATCAATGCCCTAGGTACATGTATGACTGCACATATGGTATGACTCTATATTGTGTACAATCAGAGAAATGAAAAGTTGTTCTCCATTTGTATACAATGAATCAAAATGCATTCTGCTGTCATGTATACGTTATTAGAATAAATTTTAAAAAACTATTAACAGTGGTTGCACCATTTTTCATTGTCACTGATCATGTTGATATTAAATTAATTTGTTCATATCCTCTCAACACGGTTTTTTTTTTTTTTTTTTTTAAATTGCCATCATGGGGATATGAGGTGGTTATGCATTCTAGTTTTGATTTGTATTACCCTGATGACTAATGATGTCAGGCATCTTCTCATATACTTGTTGGATATCTTTGTATATCTTTGGAGAACTGTCTGTTCAGTTCTTTGACCATTTTGTAACTTGGTTATTTGCTTTTTTATTTTTGAGGTAAAAGAGTTCTTTGTATATATTATATTCTGGATACCAGATATGAATTTATCCTGAACTTGCATTTACACCACCATTAAAAGAAGTTTGTATAAGTATTCATTGCACCAGTATTTATAAGACCCTTATCAGAGAGAGATGATTTGCAAATATTTCCCCTGTTCTATGGATTGTCTTTTCATTTTTCTCCATGTTATGTTTTGCATAAAGAAATTTAAAATTGTGATAAAGTTCAATTTGTGTTTTTTGTTTTGTGCTTTGGGTGTTATGTATTAAAAAATATTGCTTATTGAAGGTGATGAAGATTTAAATTTTATTCTAAGAATTTTGTAGTTTAGCTCTCCCATGTGGTGAATTTTGTAGTTTTTCTCTCCCATGTGGTCCATTTTGAGTTAGTTTTTGTGTAGTGTGTGAGGTAAGGACCCAGCTTCATTCTTTTGCCAGGAATGTTCACTTATTCCAGTACCAGTTGTTGAGAAGTCTATTCTTTCTCCATTGAATTGTCTTGGCATCCTTGCATTTACCATAAATTACGATTTTATTTCTGGATTTTCAGTTCTATTTCATTGTCATGAATGTCTGCTAATTCTGGACCTATACTGTTTTGATTACTGCAGCTTTTGTAGTAAGTTTTGAAAACTGGGAAGTATGAGACCTCCAGCATAGTTTGTTTTTTCCTAAGGTTATTTTGTCTGTTCTAGATCCCTTGCATTTCTGTGCGAATTTTAGAATCATCCATTTCTGTGAAAGAGGTAGTTGGAATTTTCATAGGCATTGCATTGAATTGTCTTTTTCCTTGAGAATACAATATTTTTCCATAGGTACAAACATAAGGACTTTTTGAGTATTTGAGTATTGCTTTGTTTGAGGTAACTACATAAAATGGCTGTTAAAGTTTCAATTAGTCTTATTTGTTACTCGTTTCTTTTTCACGTTCAAGAAAGAATAACTTGGTAGGAAAAAAGATGGATTATTGAAGAAAATGATATAGGACAGTTGGTTTACTTTTAGGGGAAAAATATAAAGCTAGAATGGTTGAAGACTTTAAAAAAGCATGAGATGAGCATGAGATGAAATATCAAAACCATAATGGTAAAGATTGGCAGGGGTGTCAGTAATAAACTGCAAACCAATTATAAAAATACCTGAAGCAAATGACAAAGGGCTGTTTCCTATAGAACAGTTTTTAAATTAACAAATAGCCAATAACTTGTAGGGAAGTAAGATAAAGGATATGAAGAAGCATTTCTCAGGAAAAATAGCAGATGGCTAAAAGGTATATGAAAAGGTGTTCAATCTCAGTGAGGAAGAAATTCAAATTTAAACAAATCAACAATTTCCATTCATAAAATTGGTGAAGATTAGAAAGTGTGGTAATGCCTAGCCTTGGCTAGGTTTCAGGGAAAATAGAAGATCCTGGCTGTTGTTGGAAGTTTGACATAGCCCTTTGGGGATCAATTGTGCAATAGCTTTTGGAATAAAAAATACACATGTTCAACAATTTCACTTTCAGGAATATTACTTGTACTTGCTCAAATGTAGAAAGAGGGTTATTTATTGCAGCCACATTTGTAGTAGTAAAAGGTGGGAACTGCATTAGTCAGCTTTGTGTCACTGTGACAAAATTACCTGAGATAAACAACATAAAAGTATAAACAACTTGAAAAATTTATTTTGGCTTTCAGAGTTTCTCTTCTCTGGTCAGCTGACCCTATGGCTTTTGGGCCTGAGGTGAGGCACAACTCCATGGCAGGGAATATGTTGTGGAGCAAAGCTGCTCACTCACCTCGTGGCAGCTGGGGAGCAGAGAGAGAGAAGGGTTCTAATATCCTCTTCAAGGGCATGCCTCCAGTGATGTCACTATTTTCCTCTTATTCTCACCTCCCAGAGGTTGCACTGCTTCCGGTAGTGCTGTAGTCTGGGGATCAAGCCTTCAGTACATGGCCTTTGTGTGCATTTCAGATCCAAATCATAAAAGGAACCAACTTAAGTACTTTGTCTTTGAGAGAGCTAGTTAAAATTGAGGTACTGCATCTAAAGAATGAAATGCTCTGTGAGGCAGATTATTCTTTGGTGACATAGAAACAGTCCAGGATTTATTGAATACAGAAAGCATGTTGTATTTATAGTGTGTTCTGTTTGTAATTTTAAAAAAAGTGAGAAAGAGAAAACCTCCAAATACTTATATGCTTACCTGAATACAAAATGACCGGCAGTATATAAAGAAACAATTAACAGAGTTTACCTCTGGGCAGTAGGACTGAGGATCTCATTAAAGTCTTTTCTTATAATTTTTTTTTTTAAAAACAATGAGCAGCTTTTTATTTTAAAAAAATCATTAAAATTGATGGTATAGTTCGGAGCTGGGATTGTGGCTCAGTGGTAGAGCACTTGCCCCGCATGCGTGAGGCACTGGGTTCAATCCTCAGCACCACATAAAAATAAATAAAATAAAGATATTGTGTCCATCTACAACTAAAGAAAATATTTAAAAAAATTGATGGTATAATTAAAATCATACTATTCCTTTTTTTTTCTTTTTCTTTTTTTCTTTTTGGTACTGGGGATTGGACTCAGATACAGGACCACTGAGCCACATCCTCAGCCCTATTTTGTGTTTTATGTGGAGACAGGGTCTCAATGAGTTGCTTAGCTCCTTGCCGTTGCTGAGGCTGGCTTTGAACTTGTAATTCTCCTGTCTCAGCCTCCCTAAGTGCTGGGATTACAGGCGTGTGCCACTGTGCCCAACTAAAATCATACTATTCTTTAGGAATAAGAGATTTGTTTTTCCTATCAATTTGATTACTTTTATGTGTAATAGCTGTTGTCTGTAGAGGTAGACACTTTTTGTGTGTGTGATTTGTATTGCTCTACTGGCAGTAGATTGGAATTAGCATTTGAGTACAAGTGCTTAATGACATTTAGAACTTTCTCTTTCATTCCTAAGCATTATAAACATGAGAGAAAAATACATTTATCAGTTAACAGTTGTGATTGTGTTTTTTTGATGTGTATGTGTATGTGTGTGGTGTTGGGGATTCAACTCAGACTGTGCTACACCCCTAGACCTGATTGTGCTAGTTTTTAATTCATCAAATGAAGAGTATTGTCCATATGTGAGCCTGATTTTGTTACTGTTCTTTGGGTCCATGCTCTGAAATGTAATGTTCAATGTAGAAGGTAACCATTTTAAGTATCTCCCTTAACAGAGGTTACAAATTCATTGCCAGAAACTTTCCTACCAAGGGCAAAAAGGAGACAGTGAGAAACCCCTCTACTGTACTAGACCATTCCTAGAATCTTTTTAGGGTTAGAGAGGACCAGTTTCCCAGCCCATGTAAAGTTGTTCTCAGTGCCCTCTCCTAGAACGTTTCTGGTGATTGGAAACTTACCTGTTGATGCTTGTTTTGTCCTTAATCTAGGCAGAATATCATGTTCTGTATAGCATTTCTTAAAATATTTGAAGGTGCCTGCTTTATTTATTTAGAAACTTTTACTGAAATTCATTTAGTGGTTGGGCACTGTCTTCGTAATTCTCTTACATAGGCCAAATATTACTAACTCCTCCCACTGCTATTTTTTTTTTTTTTTTTTGTGGTACTGGGGATTGAACTCAGGGGCACTCGACCACTGAGCCACATCCCCAGCCCTATTTTGTGTTTTATGTAGAGACAGGGTCTCACTGAGTTGCTTAGCATCTCACCATTGCTGAGGCTGGCTTTGAACTCGCGATTCTCCTGTCTCAGCCTCCCTAAGTGCTGGGATTACAGGCTTGAGCCACCGCGCCCGGCTCCCACTGCTATTTTTTTAAGCCTTATTTCCAGATATTTATTCCAAATGCCATGCTTTGGAGGAGGCTGTAATATTCCTTAAACCGAATATAGAGTTGTTAAGGTGTGTTTGGATTATTATGAAGTATTCAAGGGTTCATCATTCCCTTGGTCCAAAGCTTTTTCACCTACAGTTTAGGATGATGTTTGCGTTTCTAGCAATAAAGTTACACTGAGGATATTTTGGTAGATCTTTAAAGGTGGATGAAGTCAGCTTACCCTGATGTTTTCCTGAATTACTATTCTAGAACTGTAGCATCTGGTAGTTTAGTAGTTGGTTTTTGAGTAGTAGGTTTTTACATTTATCTGTGATAATTATATATATGCTTTTGTAAATGTGGAGGTGGAGGTATGTTGCTTCTACTCATTGGTTTAGCCTGATAAGCTCATTTGAATTTTATTTCCATTAAGGGGTAAGGTAGCTACCCCTGTCTAGCCTTGTGTTGATGTCATCTTGAATAAGTATGCTATTCAGGTATTTAAGTTGTTGATAAAATATTCAATAGAAGATAGCTTGGTGGCACACCCAATGTTAGTTATTAATGCCTTTGACTCACCTAGCCAGAAATTATCCAGTTTAGCTATGTGTTTTCATTGTGGTCTTGTGACAGAATTTACAGAATGTCTTGTTGGCATCTTATATTAATAGACTGCAGTCTAAGCCGGGTGCAGTGGTGCAAGTAATCCCAGCACTTTGGGAGGCTGATGAGACAGAAAAATCGCGAGTTCAAAGCCAGCCTCAGCAATGGCGAGGCACTAAGCAACTCGGTGAGACCCTATCTCTACATAAAAAACAAAATAGGACTGGGGATATGGCTCAGTGATTGAGTACCCCTGAGTTCAGTCCCCCTCCCCCCAAAAAAAACACTGCAGTCTTAATATTCTTAGACCCAAGCTGGTTTTAAATGGTACTCATTTTCTCCTTTTCACAAATTTTAAAAATTAATATGTATCCAATATTTTTTTTATTATGTGTCTTGGGAGCTGGAAGGGTGAGAAGCTTCTTGGCACCAAATTTACTTTCAGTTAAAAAGTAGTTTTGTTCTTAGATACTAAATCTAGTCTCAACTTACTAAAATTACCACTGAGCTTTATTTACTTTGAAGTGTTTGGATTACCTGATTAATTTGAATATAGTATAATAGTTAAGAAAGAGGTCTCTGAGAGTTAGATATTAGTTCAGTTACTGGCTTTGCTACTTATTAGTTTTGTTAGTTTCTTTTTATCTTGGCAAAATTATTACTTTGGTTTTCAGTTTCTACATCTATGAGATAGGAAAAAGAATAATGTCCCCTTCAAAGGGTTTTCTGAGAATGACATGAAATAATGCAAGTAAAGCATTTGGCATCAGCTCAGCAGTTGAAAAGTGTAAAACCTGTTTTGTCCATTCTCTTCCTCTTTTTGTTTTAATTTTAATTATTGATCCATGTTAATTGTGCAAATTTTTGGTATTCCATATATGCATGTATGTATGCATGTGTATATATATACATATATATATATATGGTATTCCATATATGCATATGTAGTCCTTTGATTGTGTCTAACCCCCTCCCCAACCTCCTTCTCCCTCATCTATTTCCAGATCATCTTTTTTTTCCTCTAGTTTCCACAAATAAAAGAAGACATACAATACTTACAGGTATCTGTTTTGTATGTTGACTTCATTTCCTTTGGGTATACCAGGAGTGTTATAGTGGTATCATACGGTAGTTCTATTTTTATTTTTTTGCGGAACCTCCATACTGTTTTCCGTAGTGGCTGTACTAATTTACATCTCCACCAAGAGTGTGTAAGTGTTCCTTTTTCTCCATATTTTGCCAGCATTTGTTATTTTTTGTTTTGTTTTTGATAATAGTCATTATGACTGGGTTGAGATGAAATCTCATAGTTTGGATTTGTATGTACCTAATGACTAAAGATATCAAACATTTTTTTTCACATATTTATTGGCCATTTGTACTTCTTTTGAGAAGTGTCTGGTTCAGATCATTTGCTCATTTGTGATTGGACAGCTTGTTCTTTTGTTACCCTTTTTTTTGTGTTCTTTATGTATTGTGGATATTAATCCTTTGTCAGATGAATAGTTGACAAAAATTTTCTTGCATTCTCTCTGGGTTGTCTCTTCATTCTATTGATTGCTTCCTTTATTATGTAGAAGCTTTTTAATTTGACATAATTCCCATGTCTCAATTCTTGTTTTTGTTTCCTGAGCCATTGGAGTCCTCTTCAGGAAATCGTTGCCTGTGCCAGTCTCTTGAAGTGTTTTCCTTCTAGTCCTTTCAGAGTTTCCGGTCCTACACTGAGATCTTTGATCCACTTTGAGTTGATTTTTGTAGAGTGAAGAGAGAGGACTGGTTTTGATCTTCTGCAGGTGTATATCCAGTTTTCTCAGCACCACTTCTTCCTCTTACTATTGCTGCTGTTCTTTCCTATTACATTTCATCCAGCTGCTGTTGTGGTCACATTTATAAAGCAAATCAGTAGATTTAGACTTTTTTATTATTTTTATTTATTTTTGTTTTTATTCTTTAGTTGTCAGTGGATCTTTATTTTATTTATATGTGGTGCTGAGAATCGAATCCAGTGCCTCACACATGCTAGGCAAGTGCTCCACCACTGAACCACAACCCCAGCCTGACTTTTTTATTATTTTAATTTTTGCAGTGCTGGGGTTCAAACCCAGGACCTTGCACATGCTAGGCAACTTCTAACATTGAGCTACACCCCAGCCCTAGTCTTTTTTTTTTTTTAATAAAAAACTGAAATTTGAAAATAATAAAGGCACATTTCTTGTAGTTCTATTAAGGATAGTTTATCCTTTGTAGATGAAAGTGCCCTGTGAAAATTTCATAGCTAGACATTTTGTTCTTCAGAGTTTAATGGTAAAACTATATAGCTTTACAACTAAAAATTCTTTCAGATTACTGATTTATTCTGATTGCTTATATTCAATAGTATCATTTTGAGGTACTTAATGTACCTTAGTAAAAGAACTGGAGTTGAAGCAAGGAATTAAGTATGTAGGTATAAATTACTGGCGAAGCAGTTTAAACTGTGTGTTAACACAAGTAGCTGTCTGGGAATGAATAACTTGCTTGGTTAAGATTTTGATTGCCCTTCTTTTGCCTTCTTCCTCCTTTCCCCAAGACATACTTTGAACATAGGAGTGTGGATTTCAACAGAAGAAAGTCCAATTTTTCACAAAGAAACATGAGAATCATATAGGTATTCTGCAGTTATATTGCAGAGCAAGTAGATCATTAGTACTTAAGTGCAAACTTGGTGTCATTAGTTACTTTGGATGACAGGACTGGGGACCCCTCCCTTCCCCAATAGATCAGGAGAGAAAAGGTTTGAGTATGAATTTACCGAGGATTAAGTCATTCTTTTTTTTGGTACCGGGGATTGAACTCAGGGGTACTGGACCACTGTGCCACATCCCCAGTCCTATTTTGTGTTTTATGTAGAGACAGGGTCTCACTGAGTTACTTAGCGCCTCACCATTGCTGAGACTGGCTTTGAACTTACAATTTTCCTGTCTCAGCCTCCCAAAGTGCTGGGATTACAGGCATGTGCCACTGTGCCCAGCTAAGTCATTCTGAATTATAGTATAGTTTTTGTTTAGGGACATAGTGTTAATTGAAACAGTTATGGAAAAGTCTGGATGGTTAGCTTAAATTTTCATTTATCCTTTTGTTTAACAGTTACAGAACACCATCCGTGCACCAGGCATGGTCACTGCTGATTTGTGTGACCTGCATTTCTTGTAGTCATTGAATTTACAGTGTAGTGGAGGGAAAAACATTTTTTTAAAAAAATTTTTTGTTGTTGTTTTACATGGCAGAATACTTTCACTTATTTATTTATCTTTATGTGGTGCTGCTGAGGATTGAACCGAGTGCCTCACACCTGCTAGGCAAGCACTCTGCCACTGAGCTACAGCCCCAGGCCCGGAAAAACATGTTTTGAGGAGCTATAATAGGTAGGCAGGCACTAGGAAGTGAGTAGTCGGTTCAGGCTTGTGGAACCAACTACAAAAAGGCTTGTAGAAGGAGTGAGGGCTGAAAGCTTAATAGGCATGGGGTTTGCAGGCAGCACTTGTTTCTGCAGGCAAGAACTAGTATTTCAGGCAGAAGAACTAGATGGTAGACCTCCAGGTAGGCCACTTACAGTAGTGTGGTTTTGTATTTAGTCAGCCATTTATCTAAGGCATTCTGAGTCAGTCAAAATCCAGTTGTCATTAAATATCTGAGTTACATATTTTTTAATAACGGAGAATTAGCCATCTGCTCCTATGAAGGGTAGTATTATTGGGACATGTAAAGCAGACTTTTGTGACAAATAATATTTAAGTATAGCCAATAGGATTCTAATTAGGTAAAATTCTTTTCAGTGATACTTAAGGAGTGTGATTGTTTAAAGTGAGGTAGGAATAATGATTTATTTGGTAGGCTTAGAATGTGATTGTTTATAGTAGTTAAATTGGAGCTTAAATTTGTATTTTTATTCTTTTTTTTCCCCCCTTTTCAAAATCATTGTGTAACAGAAGCCAGTACCAGTTTCTTTTCCCTTGGGAGGGAAACAGCTGGTATTAGTGCAGACTGAATTCAAGTTGCCTGTAATGAAGTAGAGAACTGTCTGAATCTCTGATGTTTCAGCTTTCTGTGTAACTTGACTTCTCAGTTCTCTTTATCTTATTGCTCATAAAAGCACAGAAGTGGTGTTTTCTTGCATGCTTTTCTTTTCTTCTTTTTTCTAATTCATGTTGGGTATTGGCTTTTCTACAGCTGGCTTTTGTTAGTCAGTGTGTAATGACTGAATTCATTTCTCTGTGTCCTTGAAGCAGCTAGTCATTGGTTAGAAGAAACAGAGATTGATTAGTAGAGTCTACAAAGAATAACTTAACTAATGGGCATTTTTTCTTCAAATAGAAGATTAATAATGTGAGCTGCTTTGAATTGATTTGTTCATTTATGTTAGGAAGAATTTAGTTTTAGTTGGGTTGCAGATGGTTTACAATTATTCAGCAAACAACAGCAGTTGGGTATAGATGCTAGTCTGTTTCTGAATCTTGCTTAAAGGATACTGTGTGATGGAAATTGTTTTATTTGTACCATTAAAAAAAAAACCTGCTAAGCTTGGAATCAGGTGAAGTTTTTTTGCAAAATTTTTTTTGTAATAAGAAAACATGAGACCTACTTTGTTAACCCTTTCCCCCAGCCCCTGGTAACCACCATTATACTCTGATTCTTATGAGTTTGATTATTTTAGATGCTTTATGTAAGTGGAATCATGTAGCATCTGTTTTTATGTGGTTGGCTGACAGTGTCCTCTAGGTTGTCCAAATGTTGCAACATTTGGCAGAATTTTCTTTTTCAAGGCCAAATAATATTCCATCGTGTATATACCATGTTTCCTTTATTCATTAATCTGTTGGTGGACATTTAGGTTGTTTCCACACTGTTATTTTCACATTGTGAATGGTGCTGCTGTGAATATCAGCGTGCCAGTAGTATCTTTTTGAGCTCTTGAGTTTGGTTCTTTTTGATAAATACTCAGAAGTGCCCTGCTAGAATATTTGATAGCTATGTTTTAATATTTACTTTTTCTCTGTGTGTGTTACTGGAGATTACACTTACGACTTCACACATGCTAGGCAAACACTTCACCAGTGAGCAACATACCTTGCTCTGAGTTTTAAATTTTTTGAGGAACCTCTGTAGTGGCTACACCATTTTGCATTTCTACCAACAGTATTTTTCTACTTGCTTACCAACAGTTGTGTGTGTAAATGTGTGTTTGTGTGTTTTTAAGTAACAGCCATCCTTGCAGATGTGAGATACCTCATTTTTTTTTTTTTTTTGGTACTGGAGATTGAACTCAGGGGTACTCGACCACTGAGCCACATCCCCAGCCCTATTTTGTGTTTTATGTAGAGACAGGGTCTCACTGAGTTGCTTAGCGCCTCACTGTTGCTGAGGCTGGCTTTGAACTCGCGATTCTCCTGTCTCAGCCTCCCAAAGTGCAGGGATTACAGGCGTGCGACACCGCGCCCGGCTGAGATACCTCATTTTGATTGCATTTTCCTAATGATTTTGAACATCTTTATATGCTTACTGTTCATTTGTCTATCTTTTCCTAATGATTTTGAACATCTTTATATGCTTACTGGTCATTTGTCTATCTTTGGAGAAATATCTGTTCCTATCCTTGACCTATTTTTTAAATGACTTCTTAGGCTCTTTTTTAAAAATATTTTTTAGTTGTCAATGGACCTTTATTTAATTTATTTATATGTGGTGCTGATAATCGAACCCATGCCTCACGCATGCTAGGCAAGCGCTCTACCACTGAGCCACACTCCAGCCTGACTTATTAGATTCTTACACGTTTTATAGATTTAACTTCTTGTCATTTATGTGGTTTATACATATTTTCTCTCATTCCATAGGTTGCCTTTTTATCTGTTAATTTTCCTTTGTTGTGGAAAAGATCTTTAGTTTGATATAGTCCCACTTATTTATTTTTGTTTTTGTTGTCTGTGCTTTTGATCCATGAAGTAATGGCCAAGACCCATGACATGAAGTTTTTCCCTTATGTTTTTTTCTAGGAGTTTTTATGCTTTCAGGCCTTATGTTTAAGTAGATTTTTGTGTATGGTAGAAGATCAAGGATAGGTTTATTCTTTTGCATGTAGATAGGCAGTTTTTCCAATAGCCTTCCTTCATTGTGTGTTCTTGGCATCCTTGCCACAATTGACAGTATATACATAGGCCTATTTTTGGGCTGTTTCATTGGTCTACCTATGTGTAAAGCCAGTATCATACTGTTTATATTAGTACAGCTTTGTAATATATTTTGAAATCAGGAAGTGTGATACCTTTAGCTTTGTTTTACAAGATAAATTTGGCTCTATGTGTTTTTTTTTGGTAATTCCATATAATTTTACAATTGCTTTCCTCATTCCTGTTAAAAATATATATATTATATATATGAAATAAAATATATATAATAAATAAAAATACATATATATGATATATATGTATATATATATAAATGCATTGGGATCTTTGATAGGAATTCCATTGAGTCTGTAGATAAATTTTGGTAATATGGGCATTTTAACAATAATGTCTTCCAGTTCACAAACACAGGAGATTTTTCCATTTGTTTGTGTTCTCAATTTATTTTTTTTATATTTATTTATTTGTTCTATTTAGGCTTACATGATAACAGAGTGCAGTTTGATTCATTGTACATAGATAGAGGATAACATATCAATTCTCTAGTTGTAAGTTGTATAGAGTCACAACATATATGCAGTCATACATAAAGTTAGGGCTATGATGACCATCATTTTCCATCACCTTTACTGTCCCCATGCCTCCTCCCCCTGTGAACAGAGTTCCACCATTGTTCCCATGTCCTTCCCTACATTATGAATCAGCATTCACTTATCAACGAGTACATTCAGCATTTGGTTTTCTGAGATTTGCTTACTTCACTTAGTATGATATTCTCCAACTCTATCCATTTACCTGCAAATGCCATAATTTTTTTCTCTTTTATTGCTGAGTAATATTCCATTGTGTATATATATACCACAGTTTCTTTATCCATTCATCTATCGAAGGGCATCTGGGTTGGTTCCACAGTTTAGCTATTGTGAATTGAGCTGCTATAAACATTGAAGTGGCTGCAGCACTGTAGTTTGCTGTTTTTAAGTCTTCTGGGTATAGACCAAGGAGTGGGATAGCAGGCTCAAATGGTGGTTCCATTCCAAGTTTTCTAAGGAATCTCCATACTGCTTTCCAGATTGGTTGTACCAATTTGCAGTTCCACCAGCA
>CM053409.1:21672610-21719037 GCA_028644305.1 Xerus rutilus | reverse complement strand
TTTATATACGTCTGTTAAGTCTAAATTATTGATAGTTTCATTGAGGTCTATGGTTTCTTTATTAAGTTTTTGTTTGGAAGATCTATCCAATGGTGAGGGAGCTGTGTTGAAGTCTGCAGGTATTATTGTGTTGTGGTCTATTTGATTCTTGTATTTGAGAAGGATTTGTTTGACATACCTAGAAGCCCCATTATTTGGGGCATAGATATTTATGATTGCTATATCTTGTTGATGTATGATTCCCTTAAGAAGTATGAAATGACCTTCTTTATCTCTTTTCTCCATCTTTGGTTTGAAGTCCACTTTATTAGGTATGAGGATGGAAACTCCTGCTTGTTTGCAGGATCCATGTGAGTGATATGTTTTTTCCCACCCTTTCACTTTCAGTTTGTGGATGGGTGTAGGGTCCTTTAATGTTGGCTGTGGTGTAGGGTCCTTTTAATGTACTTTTCCTGTAAGATGAGTCTCTTGAAGACAGCATATTGTTGGGTCTTTTTTTTAATCCAGTCTGTCAGTCTATGTCTTTTAATTGGTGCATTTAGGCCATTTACATTCAGGGTTATTATTGAGATACGATTTGTAATTCTGGTCATTTTGGTTTGTTTTTGGTTTTTACCTTGAGTTGTTCTCTCTTTTGAATGGTCTTTCTTTTAGTGTAGTTCCTCTCTTTGTGTATTTTCATTGTTGAATATCATTTCCTCCTCGTGGAATATTTTGCCAAGAATGCTGTGTAGTGCAGGCTTTCTTGCTATAAATTCTTTTAACTTTTGTTTATCATGGAAAGTTTTTATTTCGTCATCAAATCTGAAGCTCAGTTTTGCTGGATATAAGATTTTTTGTTGGCATCCATTGTCTTTCAAGGCTTGGAATATGTTATTCGATGATCTCCTGGCTTTTAGTGTCTGGGTTGAAAAATCTGCTGAGATACGTATTGGTCTCCCTTTATATGTAATCTGGTGATTTGAATGCCTTTTATTTCATTTTCTTGTTCCATTGCTCCTGACTAGTATTTCTAGTACTGTGGTGAAAAGAAGTGGCGAAAGGCGGTGTTCTTGCCTTATTCCTGGTCTTTTAGGACAAGCTTTTAGTTTTTCAGCTTTGAGTGTATGTTGGCTCTGGACATTTTATATAGCCTTTATTATTTTGAAGTACTTTCCTTCTCCTTATTTAATGAGAATTTTTATAATGAAATGGGCTTCAGTTTTTTCAGATGCTTTTTCTGGCATCTCTTGAGGTGGTCATGCAAGTGCATGTTCGTGTTTTAATTGGTTAATTTCATGCATCTTATTTATTTGTGTATTTATTTAATCATCCTTGCATCACAGGGACAAAGTACTTGGCTGTGGTGTAGGGTCCTTTTAATGTACTGTTGGACTTGGCTTGCTAGTAGTTTGTTGAGGGTTTTTGCCTCTGTGTATGTCAGGGATACTGGACTGTAGTTTTCTTGCCTTGAAGTATCTTTGTCTGACTTTGTTACTAGTGTAATGCTGGCCTCGTAACATGATTTTGAAAGTGTTCCTTTTTCAGTGTTTTGAAAGAGTTTAAGAAGGGTTATTTTAATTCTTCTTTAAACCATTGGTAGAATTATGTGAAGCTCTGTGATCTTGGGCTTTCTTATGTTGAAATTGTTGAGAGGGTTTTGCCGGGGGGTGGGAGGTGGGGATGGGGGTGGGGGGTAGGGGGGTGGGGGGGTGGTTGTGCTGGAGATTGAACCCAGGGTTTTGTGTGTGCTTGGCAGGTGGTCTGTTCCTTGTTCAGGCTTTTTATTTTTCATGATTCAGACTTAGTAGTTTATATGTTTTAGATATTTACCCATATCTTCTAGGTTATCCAGTTTTTTGGAGTATAATTATTGATAGTGGTCTTTTATGATGTGTTGTTACATTTCTCTGAAAGCAATTGTAATGTTTCTTCTTTCATTTCTGATTCTTTTCTTTCTTGTTATAGTCCAGTGAAGGTTTTTTCTTTTTTCTTTTTTTTTAAATGTATCTTTTCAGAAAGCCAACTCTTAGTTTCATTGATTTTTGTTTTCTATTTTATTTATTTCTGTCCTAATCTTTGCTGTTTCTCCCCAACTTTGGCATTGAATCATTCTTTTTTTCCTAGTTAATTGAGATGTAAATTTACATTGTTTGAGATATATATGTGTGTGTGTGTGCATTTGAGAAAATAATGTAAATTTCTAATCTATACACACAAACTTTGGTCTTGGGGATTGGACTCAAGGCTGTTTCTGAACTACATCTTCAGCCCTTTTAATTTTTATTTAAGAGAATGTCTCACTGTGTTGCTGAGGGACTCACTAAGTTGTTGAGTGTGGCCTCAAACTTGAGAACATCCTGCCTGAGCTTCCTGAGTTGCTGGGATTATAGGCATGTTCCACTATGCTGAGTGAGAATTTTTAAAAAAAAAATGTAGGCTTTTATTGCTATGAACTACCCTCTTAGTATTGTTTTTGCTACATCCCATACATTTTAGTATCAGAATTTGATAGGATAATGCATATAATTGGTTTCCTATTGCATTGTTGAAGAAAAAGGTACAAACACCTTATAAAGCACTCCAGGAAGGACTGTTTTTTTTTTTTTTAAATTTTATTGAAGTATGTAAATAAAATTTCTGTTCAATTTGGAGGTAATACAGTAAATGTAGCTATACTTGTAAGGGCCAGTAATCCTGTTCTTTATGTGTTGTGTGTCATAATGGAATAAGAAATAACAGTATTTATCAAACAAAGTGGAGAACCAAGAAAAGTTCTGTCTATTGGGATAGAGGAATTGTTGGAAAGGTGGTAGAGGGCTGCCAGTAACAACTCTAGAGTCAAATATTGATGAAATGATTCAGAAAAAAAGATCAGTTGCTACCTCGTAAAACCTTGGATTTATAATGAACTAGATACATAGGAAGGTTGGTGGGATTGTAGCTGTCATATTCTTTACTATTTTTACCCGTTTTATTTTAAGAAAGTATTTAGTATGAGTTAGATAAGCATGGGGAATAAAAATGGGTACTTTGGGGGGAAAGAGAAAGTTGTAATATGTGGAGAAAAAGAGTTGGGATGAATTGAAAGTATTTAATTGGAGGATTATGGCTAGGGCAAAAAATACCAGGACTTTGAAACCACTATTTCAGATTATGCTTTTATTTTGGAGACCAACCTTTACCATTGCATGTCTGCTTACATCTGGGGATGCATGATGAACAAACTATAACCTTTAGGCTTTTATTGACTTGAGGATGCCATGACATGAATTCTACAAATTTCACCTATAGGGAATGGATTAAACCTACTAAAGTAATTCATTGAGTGTATACTGGTTATGCTGATTTTAAAATATTTGTAATTTGTGCTGTAGTAATAAACTAGATTCATTTGGTCAACTAGTATATGTCACATCCCAGTTCCTTTTTTTTTTTGAGTACTGGGGATTGAACTCATGGGCACTCAACCACTGAGCCACATCTCCAGCCCTGTTTTGTGTTTTATGCAGAGACAGGGTCTCCCTGAGTTGCTTAGGGCCTTGCTGAGGTGCTGAGGCTGGCTTTGAACTTGCGATCCTCCTGCCTCAGCCTCCCAAGCTGCTGGGATTACAGGCATGTGCCACCATGCCTGGCTACATCCCATTTCTTTTTTCTTTGTTTTTTTTTTTTTTTTTCTCAAATATATATTTTTAGTTGTATATGGACTTACTGCTTTTATTTATTTTTATGTGGTGCTGAGGATTGAACCCAGTTCCTCACATGTTCTAGGCAAGTGCTCTACCACTGAGCTACAACTCCAGCCCCCTACCCATTTCTTTAGATAGGAAGGGCAATAACATCACTGAATTTTATTATTTTTTGTAAAGCATTTTTTATCGTAAAATACATTTAATATTAAATTCACCATTTTAGCTGTTAAGTGTATGATTCAGTGATGTTAATTAAATTCAGAGTTCTTTGCAACTTTCATTACTATTTCTAAAATTTTGTTACCCCAAAAGAGACTCTGTACTCAATTAGCAGTAACTCCCGATATCCCCTCATTTCTAGCCACTGGTAACCACTAACTACTTTTTATCTCTGAATTTGACTGCTTTAAATATTTCATACCTAAAATTATTCAGTGTATGTCCTTTTGTGTCTGACTTATTTCCTGTAGCATAAAGTTTTCAAGGTGCGTTCATATGTAGCATGTGTCACAACTTCATTTTTTATGGTTAAAATATTCCATTCTGTGTATATACCATATTGTGTTTATCCATGTAGGTGTGGATGAACACTGGGATTCTTTTCACTTGGCTATTATGAAAAATGCTGCAGTGAACATCAGATTGCAAGTATCTGAGCCTCTCTTCCTAATTATATTGAATCTATACCTAGAAGTAGAATTGCTAGGTCATGCAATTATACTATTAGCTTTCTTTGTTATGTTTTGTTTTTGAAATAGAATCTTGCCCAAGTTAGTTTTGAATTTGTGATCTCAAGATTACATGGTACACGCCTGTAATCCCAGTGGCTCAGGAGGCTGAGCCAGGAGGATGGTGAGTTCAAAGCCAGCCTCAGCAAAAGCAAGGCCCCTAGCAACTCAGTGACACCCTGTCTTAAAATAAAATAAAAAGTAGACCTGGGGATATGACTCAGTGGTTGACAGTCCCTGAGTTCAATCCATGATACCAAAACAATCAAACAAATAAATAAATAAAAAATAAAATTTACCAT
The DNA here is from genome assembly GCA_028644305.1 of Xerus rutilus. Classification (NCBI taxonomy): domain Eukaryota; kingdom Metazoa; phylum Chordata; class Mammalia; order Rodentia; family Sciuridae; genus Xerus; species Xerus rutilus. The sequence goes on along the minus strand of CM053409.1, from coordinate 21,714,336 downwards.
GTTTTCTTTTTAAGAATCTGGGGATGGGGGTGGAGCTTAGTGGAAGAGAATGTGCTTAGTGTGCACAAGGCTCTGGATTCAATCCCTAACCTTAAAAAAACTCCTCACAGAAACAAACAAACAAAAAACCCCTAGAGTTTTATGATTTTATTTATTGTATTAGGCTATTGATCCATTTTGACTTAATTTTTGCATATGGTGTGACATAGGCATGCTTCAGTGATTGTTTTATTTTTATATTTTAGTTATAGCTAACATACACTATTTACTTTTTCTTAAATTCTGTATTGTTAAGTTTGAAGGTTATAAGTTCTACCTAGTGTATTATTTTGTCATTATGTGCTTACTTATTGAGTACCAGATGGTTAATGGAACTAGGCATTTATAGTTCTTTCTTAAAATACGTTCTTCATTCTAACGGTGATTCAAAGTATAGGGACAGCGTGACAATATATGGACAGTACATTACATAAGAATAAAAATTATACATAGCAAAACCATAACGTCAATATAACTAACAGACTAGAAGAAAATATCTGCAATGTATCATAAAGGGAACATAGGCAGTATATATTTGAAACTCAGATTGGTTGCATAGAGGGTAGTTACATAGAGAGAGATTGAAAGAATGGAGGAGATGGATGTGACATGTGATTTATAAGAATTATATGTATTTTTCTTCTCCCCCTACCACCAGTACTGGGTATTATACGTAGGGGTGCCTTGCCACTGAGCGACATTCCTAACCCTTTTCATTTTGGTTTTGAGAAGGAGTCTAAGTTGCTCAGGTTGGCCTTGAACTTGTAATCCTCCATCTCAGCCTCCTGTCCCAGCTCCAGTTGTAGGTGTATCATGCCTGCCTCTAAGTTATGTTTTGTGCACTTTAATGGGAGAGAGAGGAGAGGTAGATATCTTAAATGGAATCATAGCCTCTTAATTATAAACAAACCTAAGACTAATAACAAACATAGCCATGCAAATATTATACTTGAGTAAGTAGATTTTTAAACAGTGGTGTGGTTAGTGTTCCAAAACTACTTTATATATTTTAAATGAAGCAAATAAAAACATAATAGTGATAATAAAAGTCAGGTTTGTTACTATTTGAGAGAGAAGTTACGATAAGGAAAGGGAAAACATTGACTGACATGAACCTCTGGAGAGTTAGATAGGAATTGGCAGGTTTTTAACATTCACAGATATGTATAAAAAACACATATATAGTCCTTAACTCTCTCTTTTGTGAAGGCCTAGAAGCTATAAGACTTGTAAACACAATTCATTAATAAAAGGGAACCAAGGCTCTCTGGAGAAATGGTTAATTCCAGTGCTAGAGCTTGGAAAATACAAAGATAGGCTTGGGACATCTTGTGCCAGAAAGTTAGAAAGTGCTCAAAAATTGAGGAGCACTTGTCAAAAGGACTTTAGGAGCCAGCCTATTCAAGTCTTCCTGTGGGCTACAAATGGGACAATAAGCAATAGAATGATACTAATGCATTATAATCCATGGAATAAAGTAGATCCATGGTATGAAAAGTGAATATGTATGTGTACAGGTGTGTGTATGTGCATACATGTGCACATGCACATACACACACAGAAATAGAGAAGAAAGACAAGTTATTCCTTACAGTAGGGTACCACTTAATAAATATAGACAGAATGATGAGGTCAGAAAAACCTTCATCTGGTAACCATCATAGTAATGATTGTTCTAGGCAAACATGAGAAAAAGTACGATAAGGTCCAGAATATTTTACATAGTCTCAAAGTGTCTCCTTACTAGAGATTTATTACTTATAAAGCCCGAAATAGTAACTTGATAGTGGAAGAATCTCACAGATACCTTTTAGCCAAGTGATCAAAATTAACACCACTTGTTAATGGGACAAACAATATTGTGTTAGTGCACTTGGGCTTCCATGGCAGAATACTACAGACCCAGTGGCTTACTTAACCTCAGCAAAATTAAATTGCTGGTATTGGCTTCTGGTGAGGCCTCTCCGCCAAAGACAACCTCTTTCTTGCTGTCTTCGCATGGTCTGTCCTCTGTGTGCTTATAGTTCTGCCTCTTCTTGTAGGGATATTGGTCCTATTGGATTAGAGACCCATCCATATGACCTTATTTACCCTTTCTTTCTTAAAGTCTTATTCATTGGAGGCTAAAGCTTCAGCATAATTTTGGAGGGGAAAGGGGATACAGTTTACTCCATATAACAAACATATGCTTCTTGACACGATTTATTGAGAAGGATACAACATTACTTCTGTGGTATACCCCTCCCTTCAAAATACATCACTGAAATTTGTTAAGAAAAATTAGAAAAACCCAAATTGTAATTTTGTAAAACGAGGGTATTCTGCACAATGGCCTGATTGTCCTTTTCAAAACTATGAAGAACATGAAGGACAAGAAGACTCAGGAATTGTTTCAGAATTGAGGCAAGAGACAATAATTATATGCATTCTGTGATACTGGTTTAATTTTTAAAAATTTTATTTATTTAAATTAGGAGTCAAATAAGGACTGCACACAGTAATTGGTTGGCATATCTCTTAAATAATATTCAGCACTATTCTTTTTTAATATATTTTTTTAGTTGTAGATGAACACAATACCTTTATTTTATTTATTTATTTTTATGTGGTGCTGAAGATTGAACCCAGTGCCTCGAACGTTGCTAGGTAAGCGTGCTACCACTGAGTCATAATATCAGCGGCAGCACTATTCTTGAGACCCACTCATCCTGGGGACCCACCATCCTTGTAGACTTTGATCCCATTGGTCTGGATTTCTGATCATAGGAATTTAGAAACTCATCCCATATAATTTTTAATGTGCAGCCTACTTACTGCAAATCTAGAGGCTTGATCTGATTCATCTTTTGATTTTTTTTTGGAAAAAATACTTCATAGTTCCTGTATTCTTAATAAGTACCCTACTTCCAGCTGATTCTGAAACCCACCAAAATTTGAGAATTGCCACGTTCCATCTTGCCCTTTAGATGATAAAACAATTTTTTCTTGGTGACTTTGGCAGATACAGTTGAAAGGAAATCTTATCAACTTGCATATTAAAGGAGACATTTGTGGATGTTTCTGAATATTTCGTTATCTCTGTGGTCCTAGACTTCAATTTGGACCTTTGTATTTAAAGTGGAGGTAAACCATCCTGGGTAATGGGGTTACTTCGTAAGATCATGTTTACAGTGCTTTTACCTTCCCATGCCAGCATTTATTCATTGGTGGGGATGAACAGTAATCTTAATCTAATGAGACTTGCCCACTCTGAGATACTTACTAACTTCTCTTCTGTCCCTTGCCAGCAGCAGTCTGATCCTTGAAGAGGAAACAGATTGACTTTTCCTGCTTGCATGGCTGCTATGTTTGCCAATAAAACACAGTGTTTGGTGATTAGAATCCTTAACCTCAGCACTATGAAAGGTGAAATACGTGGACTCACCTGGTCCTTGTAGAACATGTATCTAATTCATAGATGATGAAATAAATTATTTCTCTGATCAGTTCTGTCATCTTTTTGTTCTTTGATCATTTAAAAGGCCACAGGTATGCCTCAGGATAACAGTGCTATTCTTTTTGTTGCATAATTGTCTATTAAAACAGGAAGTCCTAGTATGTTCCCCTCTAATAGTAGTTTTGAAGCTTTCTGTTAAGAATTTTGCAGAGAATGCCAAGATGACAAAAATTAGGTCAGATCTTTCTAAAGATCTAGTGTGGGGATTAGGCAAATGCATAAATATTATATCATTAGTGTTATCTTAGAGCAAGGAAATTAGAATTTGAGTACTTGTTATACCCTAGACACTGTGATACATACGTTTATAAATAGTATTTCTTTTAGTTCTTGTTGCGATCAAAATAGGTATTATCCCAGTTTTCCACTGAGGAAAAAGACTCGAGAAGATGAGCAATTTGTTTTGGGTCACACAACTGGCAAAACAGATTTGGGATTATGAATTGGGATTAAGTTTGACCTTGCCTAATTTCCCTTCCTGTGCCTGAGCCTTTTGGTGAGTTGCCCTGAGCGGTGAGGGAGGGGAAGGTGAAGCCAGTGCCTGATGCTGACTTCTGTGCTTTGCCCCAGCTGCAGGCCCTAATTGTAAGCAGGGGGGAAAAAAAGCTTGCAGTCCATTCAGGTCTTATTCAGGTTCCTGTGGGATCTGGCCAGATGTTAGAAGTGGGTAGAAAATTGTAGGAGAGCTGACTTAGAAGATGAAACATCTGATTAATTAAATAAGCAGTGTTGATTGTGTGCCAGACACTGTGAGACCTCTGTGATCTCTAGAACTATATATTTTACAGAGGCATCAGAAAAATTAAAGAGTCATTGGGTTATTTTATTTCTCTAAATTAACTGAAGCAGATACTTGTGAAGTCATTGGGAGAGTCCTTACAGGACATTTATTCAAGATAATACAATGCCAATAGTTATATTTGATCTTACTAGTCATTTGTACAATTCATACAGTACACAGAGGATACAGAAGAATTGAATGAAGATGAAATCAGGATGCTGAAACAAAAAGATTGATACAAAGGAACAAACAATGGCAATCTTCAGAACCTCAGTGCAGGAGAAGGAGGTGATGTATCTCCTTTAACCCTTGAAGGGAAGGAAAACAAAAAGTACTTAAGTCATTTTGATTATAACTGGAAAACGAAACATACCTCTAGATGGGCGGGAAGCTGATGAAATCCCACAAGGTCTATCTACTCTTGATAACTTTTAAGCGCTGCTGGAGAAAGGAATGCATCTTATAAAATGTTATAGTAAAGCCCACCAATGATTTTTGACTAGTACTAGTTCTAAGTGTTTTGTTAAAAATCTATAATGGATAGTTAAGGGAACAACCAGAGAAATTTGTGAGCTTACCAAACAGATTTCAGTGTATTTTGTCTTTATCAAATGAACTTAAAAGAACAAGTTACAAGCCAGACATGGTGGCGCACGCCTGTAATCCCAGCACTTAGGGAGTCTGAGACAGGAGAATCGTGAGTTCAAAGCCAGCCTCAGCAATAGCGAGGCTCTAAGCAACTCAGTGAGACCCTGTCTCTACATAAAACACAAAATAGGGCTGGGAGGTGGCTCAGTGATCAAGTACCCCTTAGTTCAATCCTTGGTACCAAAAAAAACCCCAAAAAACAAGTTACAGTAAGTTTAAATGAAAAGCCTGCTTTTGTTGTTCCACATGTGGTTGTTGCTTTCTTGTGTTGAGCCTGCATCTTAGTAAGTTTTATGGCAGGTAAATGTTGAACACTTCTGCTTTGCAGTCAAGATAGAATCAGACAATCAGTACTGGCAACTCACCAGTTTTCTTCTGTTATTTTCCATGACTCTGTTTACTGCCTTGTTAAGATCTATAAGCAAAATCTGAAAAACCCACACAATAAATTTGTTCTTCATCTAGAAATAATACAGAAAATATTGCTGTTATTTTTGGTGAAGAACATAAATTTGGTAAAGTTTATTCCAATTTAAATAAAATGTGAATTTTATTTAAAAACAAGAAGTCTGATCTCGACTGTGGTACTGGTTTTCATTTCCCTGGTTTTAAAGTTATAAACCCTTTGTTTATATCAGCTTTTTAATAAAGCCTAAACATGTAATACGTAACAGTAATATGTAACAGCGGAACTGTTGTATTTGAAGTGGGGGGTGAAGCCTGGAACCTTGTCCTCTGTTCCAGGCTCTGAAGGAGATGTTTAGTTTGATACTTGCTGCATCATGTTTGATACTTCAACTGAATGTGGTATAGTCTGGACATAGGTGGACTTTTCGTAGTGCTACAGAAAAATTCTGGCTGCCTTAATTCTCAACCAGAAGATTGCTTACAGAAACTTGGATTTATTTGAACATTTTTGTAACCCAAACTCATACTTCTAATGGTAGCATCATGGGCCTTTCTACAAATAAGGCTTGCAGATAGGTGCCAAAAGCGCTAATTCTGCCTTGATTGTATTTTATGTATAAGGTGTCTGACATTAATACTCACTTTTGGCTGTAATCAACAGGCAGTTGCTTCTTAAATTGTGTTAGGTCTCTTTGATTTCTCTAAGTCATTGTGAATATGTAGTTCTTGGTTTGGAACTGCTGTGTCACTTTTTTTCCTTCTGCCTATAACATGCCTTCTTTACATTTGTAAATTGCAGTTGTATGGTTTGATCCCTTGGAGTTCTTGGGATAACCCTGCCTTCTTGTGCCATAATTGCTAAATGGTGTGGAAAGGTGCCCAGTTCTTTCAAGCTAAATACTAGCACACTGAACTTGACCAAATTTTTTTTTTCTTTTGAAAGATTTTTTCCCCTGTGACTTGACTATGGGTAATTTGGGCTACTTTTGCTGCCCTGTTTTTTTTTTTGGTACCAGGTAACTCTGGGGCACTTGATGACTGAGCCACATCCTCAGCCCTATTTTGTATTTTATTTAGAGACAGTCTCACTGAGTTGCTTAGTGCCTTGCTGTTACTGAAGCTGCCTTTGAAGGCAGGATCCTCTTACATCAGCCTCCTGAGCTACTGGGATTATAGTTATAAGCCACCGCACCCAGCTTGCTGACTTGTTTTTAAAATCAAATTTCTATCCATGTGCTCTAAATGAGGCATAGAATTAATTTTTAATTTTTTTAAAATAAACTGACTTTTCCCTAATAATGTATAAACCTTTGTTGGTAACTGATATTAGGAGGTATTACTCTTTTTTGTTTTTTTAAATATCGTTTTAGTTGTAGATGAACACAATACCTTTATTTATTTTATGTGGTACTGAGGATTGAACCCAGTGCCTCATACATGTGAGTAAAGCACTCAACTGCTGAGCCACAACCCCAGCCCAGGAGGTGTTAATCTTTTAAAAGTGAATTATTCTTATTTTTGAGTTTTATTTGACCATGCTTTTTAACCCCATTTAGGCCAGTAATTATCAGCTTTGGCTACATATTCGATACAGGTTGGGGAGCTTTTAAAAATAAGTATGTTTTGGCTCCACTTATGGCCTAATATTAGATTCATGTTCTCTCTGAATAGAACCTGGGCACTTGGATTGGGAAAAAAAATTTAAAAAAAGACCTCATATTAGTCTACTGTTGTTGCACAGTAGAATACCATAGGCAGGAGGCTTAAACAACAGACACATTACAAAATTTTGGAGGCTAAGGAATCTAAGATCAAGGTGCTGTCAGTTGGTTTCCTCCTGATTATGTCTTTCCATGGGATTGGGGGGAGTGTAAGCAAACTCTCTGGTGTCTCATTTTCTTAGGGCATTAATTCCATCATGAAGGCACCACCCTAATAACCATATTATATTATCTCCCAAAGACTCCATCTCCAAAAACCATCTCAGCAGGGATTAGGACTTCAACATGAATTTAGAGGGGCATGGCTCCATCCATAGCAACTCCTGTGTAATTATGATCTGTGTCAATATCAGAAACTGATGTAAAGCAGTTCTTACACTCAAATATGAATGAATCATCTGCGGATCTTGGTAAAATACAAAATTAGGTTTAGTAGATCTCTAATGCAGTCTTATGCATATAAGACCCGAATCTAAGTGAAACGAGTTTAATTTGTGTATTTGTGTGAGTTTTGGTATGACTTGGCTTTCCAATTGAGTTACTCACTTCTGTAGAGTGTATCCTATAGACTATGTGGTTGTGTGTGCAGTCTGTGGTCTAGTAAATGTTTGTTGATTGCCTAAGTTAAGTAGTAAAAAGTGTGTATTCTAATAAATGTAAAGCAACTGTGAGGAGACTAAGATAAACTTAAGCTCAAGATTTTCTTTTCTTGTGCTGGGGATTGAACTCAGGTAGGCAAACATTCTACTGCTGAGCTACATCCCTGGCCCTCAGCATATTTTTGAGGCTGAGAATGAGATCAGCATGTTTAAAAGCTGGGTCCATAGACAGTGAACTCCTTTAACAACATGTGAAAGATATGACATCTCTAAAGTTGATATACTTTGAACTGAACTTGATCTTTCTATTTTGTAATTCTCAAAATCAAAGCATAACTAAATTGTTCAAAGAATGTTAAGATGAGACAGTTCTTTAGCAGAGAAGATTAATAATATAATATTAATGTAATAGCTACCAATAATATTAACGTAATAGCTACCAAACTATTCTCCATAGTAGCTACATTGTTTAACAATCCCTCCTAGTGTTTGAAGGTTCTAATTTCTCCAGCACTAGTTTTTAGTTGTCTTTTTGACTTTAGCCATTGTAGTGGGTATGAAAATGGTATCTCATTGTGGTGTGTACTTGCTTTGTCCCATTTCTCATCTGCATTATTAGTTTTCTGTTAGATCTTTCAAGTGAACATAAACACATTCCATCTTAACACCAAAACTCTTTAAAAAAATTACTGTATTTGGAAAAAATGCTTCTTACAAAAAGACAGCTGTAAATTAGACACCTTTGTAACAATTACTTGTTTTTTTCTTAAAGGTAAAGAATGGATGGGATCCGGGGAATTACAGCAGTAGATGGGCACATCAGGAGCATCTCAAAGTTGTGTTCAGGAAATAGATCAACAAAATGCTTGCAAACTTCTGACCAAATAATTCTTCCAACAACTTAAGGATTATTGTCCTCTCTTCTTTTTTTTAAAATTTGTTCTTTTTAGTTAAACATGACAGTGGAATTTATTTTGACATATCATACATACATGGAGTATGTATGTATGATATTTTTATATCCATTTTTATAGTTGTATGTGATACGGAGTTACACTGGTCATGTATCCATATTCATATATGAACACAGGAAAGTTATGTCCAATTCATTCTATTGTCTTTTCCATTCCCATTCCCACCTTTCCCCCTGTCCAGTTTGGTAAGGCCCCCCACCCCACCACCTATTGTTAGTCAGCATATGCATACCAGAGAGAATATTCGACCATTGTGTTTTGGGGATTGGCTTATTTCACATAGCATGATAGTCTCCAGTTCCATCCATTTACTGGCAAATGCCATCATTTCATTCTTCTTTATGGCCGAGTAATATTCCATTGTATATATGAACCGCATTTTCTTTATCTATTCATCTGTTGAAGTTGCCCTCTCTTCCTTAGTTTAAAAGCATGACCTTTTGTTCAAATAATTTACTACACTACAATAAACACCTTAGTTTTTTGGATAACATGTGTCTACATGCAAAGTTTAGGGGTAGAATAATACTAATGCCCACAAAAACAGACACAAAACCTGGCAACAATCTCTCAGATGAGGATAAAGGGTTTTCAAAAAGTGCCTGTGTTGGAAAGATTAGGAGATAGTAAAACATTAAATACAACTCTATATGTAAAACTCAGTTTGTGTTGATATATGGGATAGCAAGATTTAATATCTATGGCTTACCCCTATGTCTTTATTGTAAAGATAGAGTTAGCATTGCTGTGTATTAGCAACTACTGGAACACTGCTTTGTCTTTGAAGATCTGTCATACTAGTCTGAAATGACCAAACCAAGGTTTTCTAACAAGGCTAAGAATAGTGCATCTGTGCAGGGATAAGAAGCTTATCACACACACATACACACATACCAAGTCTGTTAGCCCTTAGAAGTTAAATCCCAACTCTGGTTTATTTTATACCTCTCTGTCTTCTGTGTGTGTTGTTCCACAATTTTCCTATCATACAAAACACAGTTAACATCTCAACACATGTGACCCTGTTTCTGGTTACCCAGTAGTATTATGTGAGTGCAGTGAAACACTGGGCTGAATAAGTGCACAGGTTGGGGATTACAAAGTAGAAAACATAAAAAAATCAGATGTTGCCAGGTGCCAGTGGCAAACACATTTAATCCCAGCAACTCAGGACACAGGAGGATTGCGAGTTTGAGGCCAGCCTCAGCAACTTAAATCTCTGTCTCAAAGTAAAATATAAAAAAGGCTGGAGGTGTAGCTCAGTAGTAAAGCAAGCACCCTTGGGTTCAGTCCCTGGTACTGTATAAACAAAAAACTCCAAAACAAACAAACAACCCCCAAACAACAACAAAAAACAGATGTGCAGATTTCACCAGAAAATACAAGAATGTACTTTGTAAGTGCGTGGTAGTGGAGAGCTACTTTGCAGATCCAGTCTTTTCACCCATTATTCTTCAACACTGAAGCAGGGCCAGTTTTTTTTATTATTATTATTTTTATTTTTTTGCTTTTTGTGGTACTGGGACTTGAAACCAGGAACACTTTCCCACTGAGTTGCATTTCCCAGCCCTCTGACTGCACCTGGAATTGATAGGCTTTCTTAGTAGAAAAACGGCCACTGTCATACCACTAGAGGACAGCTACCATCTTGAGGCTCAGCACACCAGCTAACAATCCATGCAAAGTTGCTATAGATTCAGATAAAAAAAGCCTTGCAGTTCATCATGAAACAAGTCACATTCCTCATATTTGCCTGCATATAGAGTGTAAACAATAGCTACAGCTCAAAAATGGCAATCTTTTCTTGATTGTCAAAGGGTTTGCTGTTCTCTTTCCTCAGTGAGCTCCCAGAAATGGTTGCTTCTTTGGGCCAGTATTTGCTTAATGTTCCTCGTTTGTGTCTGTGGCTCCTCTTCAGTAAGCAGGCTTGTAAAAACAATTCTATCCATGTGGGCAGCTTTTGTGTCCTTCATCAGCATCTCTACACGTCTTATTGCTCATTGCTTCCTTGTATTTATGAGTAAATTTCTGCTGTTTTCTTCACTTTACTCACTTGGAATGACAAAGTTAAATGTGATCTGGCATTCTGTGCAGTACTTTATGATTTTGCTTTTCAGTTGCTTAGTATTCCTCTACTTATAAACACATTTGAGGCAATAGGTGGGGTTATAGTTGGAGAGCATCTCAAAACAGCCCTTCACATATTTAGGGGGTTAACATCATGCTCCCTTGGTGTCTTCTCCTTTATTAAATGAAATAATCTCGAGATTTTTCAGCACTTTTGGGTCCATAATATGCCTCTGAAGGATTTTATATAAAATATGATCAAATGTAGACCCTACCTATGTCCAGCTACCAAAAGAGTACTTGAAAATTTTTATTAATAAGGCTCTTATACTTCATATTTGGTACCAGAATTAGCAATTTTTCACTATCTTATTTTCCATCCTTCTCTCCTTGTTTCTTTTTTCTTTTGTGTGTGTGCATGACTCAGAGATCCAACCCAGGGCGTTGCACGTATTAGGTATACCCTCTACCACTGAGCTACACCTCTAGTCTATATCCGAATGATAGAAAGTATGTTTTAATAGAAAACTTCTGACTTCCCTTGATTAGTGATTTAGTTCTGTGATGACCTATTTGAGCTAGTTATGCTGTTGAGTATATACTATAACTTGTTAAGTAGTTCTCAGGAGAAAAATAGGTATCAGATGAGCAGTTACTACTTGTGGGTCAAATGCTATATTAGTGGACGTAATCCCCAGTAAATTCTGTTTAGGCATGTTATCCCCAGTTTATATGCGAATAAACTAATGTTCAGGAATCTTAAAGTACAAGATCTTTATTAATCTCATTGTCACTGCAGGTAGTATAAACATTTGATCTTTTTATTTGCTTTACAATCTTACAAGATGAAATGTTACCTGGTTTAATTCTCATTAAGTCATTAAATTTTCTTGAGTATTTAACTTAGAAATGGTTCAGTGAATTTTTCTGACTCAGCTTGTTTCATAGATTTGAAATAAGGGCATTTGAATGCCTCTAAACATGTGCAACATTTATAAAATTCCCAACTTTTCTCTTAAGTCTTAAAATTTTAAGACCTTGCATGAAAGGTAATCTATAATTCCCTCAGTATTTTTAATCATTAATATCTCCTTATTAAAAGTGGAATAAAACTATTGCTCTTTGTTTTAAGATATTTAAAACATTCAATAATGCTTTTTTGAAATAAATGAGATTAGAAAACTTGTCTTTGACTCCATAAATTTGATCATCCTGAGGAAATATCCCCTCCCTCCCCCGCAGCTATTTACTGTTTTTTGCAGTAAATCAGAAGATTCTTTTTGCATACAGGCCCCTGTGCTGACACTCTAATAGAATGTGAAATCATTATTATTTGATTTCATTTGTTGTCATAAAGAAGTGTTGCTTAAAATTTTTAGGGAAGTGCTTTATCCTAAAAATGTTGATTATCTCAGTTTGAAAACATTTCATCTGAAAGCTTAAAATTTGGATTTGGATAGTAAGATGATCACTTTAGTTTCAGCATTCTTTTAATCAAGTGGATGTGTGGCAACTGAAGTGTTTTTTTTTCTCCAAAGTTTCAGTAGCAGAGAGTTTTTCCCCTTTCTCCAGCCTACTCAAAACTTTTCATCTATAAGAAATCTCAGCCTAGGACCAAAGACAAGTCTGAATTGAGTATTGTTTCTAGAATTGTGCTAAACACTATTGTATAGGTATTTGCTAAGAAACTTGGTCAAGTAGGTAACCTGGTTACTACAGTTCTTGTGATGTACTGTGCACAAAATTCCCATTCACTAACCTGTGCATCCTCTGCTTGTCTGGTCTCTTTTGCTTCTCATTTTTCTTCTAGTTTGGAAATAGCTCTTTAAGTCTGATTTGCTGTCATGGTGCTTTGGAAGTGTAGCTGGGCATCCATTCTGGGCAGAAAAGGGAAGAGCTGATGGAAAGGAGTAATTAAAATGGAGAAAGCTTAGCTGATCCTTGTTCCTTGTTCCGAGTTTAGAGGATTATGATTATGTGTAATCATGAGGATCTGATAGATGGGACACCTGTTTTACTCTTTTATGTTGGTGGAGAAATAGCATCTTTTTAATGTAAAGATTTTGAGTTCTAGCTGGCACTGGTGGCTTATATTTTGAAATATACTTTCAAGAAAAATAGGCTGTGGTTAATATGAAGGTGTTTTATTAGGATTCCGTGCTCATTAGCCGGAGAATTTTTTTCTAGCTGGAAAATGGGTTATTCTGGATTTTCATTTGTTCTGTATTGCATCACAGTTGTTTAGTATATTCAAATTTTTTTCCTTTGGTTTTATTTCCTAGGTTGCACGTTTTCAAAAAATACCTAATGGTGAAAATGAGACAATGATTCCTGTATTGACATCAAAAAAAGCAAGTGAATTACCAGTCAGTGAAGTTGCAAGCATTCTCCAAGTAAGTGGTTGGTGGGAGAAAGGGAATAGATAGCGTGAAATCGGTCTTTTAGGCTTTATAAATCAGTGCTATCCAATAGAATTTTTTTCAATGATAGAAATACTGTTTTATGCTGACAATGTAGTAGCTACATGTTAAACATGACTATTGAGCTTGAAATGTGGTTAAACCTGACTGAATCAACCATGACTATATGACTTGAAACTTGAATCGTGTGATAGAAAAACTGAATTTAATTTTTTTATATAGCTGTATGGTGGCTAGTGGCTACCTGATTAGACATTGCAGCTCTAGATCACTAGCATTGCCAGAAACTACTAGTGCTGTGTAAGCATTAGCTGGATTAGGAAAATAATCAATTTAATTAGTAACATAAGTAGTGTTAAGAGTTTATCTTTTTTTACAAGGGTTTTCTAAGGTGAAGTAAAAGCTAAATAAAAGTTTAGAGTTGCAAATAAAATTTAATTGCTTATGTAATTTTTTCTTTTTCTAGTTTTTAAAAAATACATCTATTGATACCTGAAGAAAAGAATGCTTTTAACTTTTCCTTCAGACATTCACATATTTTAATTGTGGCCTTAGAAACATTGTTTTTTTTTCCTTTTGGCAATATAGGAATTTAACCCAGGGCCTATGTATTTGCTAGGCAAGCATTCTGCACTGAGTTATATCCCTAGTCCTGGTATCCATTTTTTGAGTTTTTTATTTGTTTATACTTTTTTAAAAACTACTATTTTAAGTATGTTTAAGTTTTGAAAGTCTTGATTATTGATTATTATTGATTATCGATTAAAGCTTCCTGTCAGGGCAACTAGTTATTTTGGGATGCAGGAAATTTCATTTTTTAATAATAGTTACCATAGAAAACATGAAAATAGTAACTGAAGGATTTATGTGGCATTATCATAGATGATATTATAATTTCCCCTGAATAAGTTCATCTTAATTATCCAGCCTAAAATAATTATACAGTCCAAGAACAAAAAGTAATACTAACCTTAGGGTTTTGATAGGCTTGGAGAATGAGGCAGGCATTTACAACCTACTGAATATTCTTTTGGAAAAAGTAATGTTAGTAAATAACAACATTGAAAACAAAAGGCTGGTTAGAATGTAGTAGTATTTTGCATTCTCTTAAGTATTGTGGCTGGTTTGTATCATCTCTTTTTCCCATAGAAAAACATGAGTTGAACTTCTATCTTGTTGCTTACATTTTTCAAAAATCAATTTTATTGAGGCATAATTTACATAAAATACACTGTATTGATTTTAAATGCAGTTTGCCTTTTGACAAATGTGACTAGTACCACAATTAAATAGAACATTTTATCACACCAAAAGGCTCTCACATGTCCCTTTGGAGTTGATCCTTATCAGTGTATCAATGCTGTTTCCAGGTAGTCACTGAGAAGCTTTCTATAACTATACGTTAGATTTCACAGTTGTAAACTTCCTATAGATGTGTTCATACACTTTTGTGTTTTTCTTCTTTTGTTCTTTGCTAACATTTTCAATAACTTTTATATATAAAATTGAATAGGCTGATCTTCAGAATGGTCTAAACAAATGCGAGGTTAGTCATAGGCGAGCCTTCCATGGCTGGAATGAGTTTGATATCAGTGAAGATGAGCCACTATGGAAGAAGTATATTTCTCAGGTAAGATACTTTATTTGCTTCTCTGCTGTTAATTAATGTGGACTTCTTTTTTTTAAATGTAGCTGTTTACTTTTGTGAGGTTATTTATGGAGAAAAAATTAAATTTTTAAAAAACATTTTGTCCCTAAAAATTTTCATATGTTAGAGTTTACTGTTAGGTTGGAATTTCTATAATTTTTAGTTTATAACTTTTAAAGGGCAACATTTTCTATACTAATACAGCACACAAAGATGATACTATTGGCAGTAATTTCCTTTGCAGATATTGAACATACATTATTTTAATTGTAGGAATGCTAATATATTTTACGGCAATGATGGCCAGTTTAGAAAATTATTTAAGTTCAGTAATTTAAGCTCTTAACTGCCTGAGTATAAATTACATCTTAATTTCTTACTGACTGTATGATCTTCTTTAACCTCTATTGTAAAATGGCAATAACCTCAGGAGATGGTAAGCTCAATAGATGGTAGCCATTTATAATTATGTTACTATTCTAATCTTTTAGGAAAGACATTATAGGATTTTTTTTCTTGATAACAATAATGTTAGTGTAAAAACTTCAACTAGTGGAGTTGGTTTGCTGAACAGCAAGTTCTTTTTAATAAAGAAAATTTAATTGCCTTCTAACCAGCAGATTCTCCCCCTACCCCTCCCTACCTTCTTTAAAAGAATATTTATGTTTTAACTTTTCTGAAGGGTCTTGCTGATAAAGAGCACAGATTTATCAGTCTTAACTTTGCTAGTGAGTTTGTCTAAAGTAGCAAAATAGAAATTTTAGGGATTGAAAGATCTTTGTGTATGTGTCTTATTTTATGGAATTTTTTTACTTTACATAATTGTATTCTCACATTTACCATATTTCCATCTTACGTAAAACTTAAGAAAGTATTAACATAGTTTACTCTGGAAATGCTTTGACATATCATTAGGCAATATGATTAAATGGTTTTTATTTTTTTCTTGACCCTGTTACCAAAGCTAAAGTGCTTGTCTGTTGGGATTTCTGTGAAAATTAAACAGTGCACATATTGTAGTTAAGCATAAACAACAATTAACAGAAAATATCAGTTGTTAATCACAAAGTTCTGAGTGGTTCTTCACTTCTTTCAGAGAACTCTGAATTTGTGGTTCTGTAAACATCTGTCTGGTATCGGCAACCTATCAAGTGGTGTGCGTAATTAGTACTATGGCACAGCTTTTTAGGGGGGAAGAAAAGAACATGTGGCATTGCTCTTAAAATATGATGATTAACAGCTAACATTTTGAATAGAGTTTTTTATGGTTTACATAGTACATTCTTGGTTAATCCTTATCACAAATTTCTGGATATAAGGTTCCATTTCACTGAGTGATGATTAAGTTGCCACACAGGTGACAGGAATTGCATTGGGTGTAGTGTGTCAGACCTTGACTATATTGCAGTTGTAGTTTTATTTTGCTAGAGCAGTGATACCTCCCCGCCTTTACTCACTGGACTTAATTACGGATTGTTTAAAAAAAATACTGATGCCTGGATCCAGTGCCCAGAGATTCTGATTTAGTTGGTCTGGTGTGAACCTGGGCATTATTGGTATTTATTACAAGTTCCTTCTGTGATTCTCAAGTGAAGCAGGTTTGAAACCACAGCAATAGAGCTGTGACTTCTGTACTTAGAACTGTGCTGTCTAGGGCCTGGGACTCTTTGCTGGGCAAGATTCTTTGTAGTCCATTTATTTTGCAACTTTGACAGTGACATAGGAAGAACTTTAAGGAGGAAATCTAACTGAAAGAATTAGGGGTGGCTCTGTTAGATGGCCATTTAAGTGCTGCCTGATTGGATGGTCACGGTATGGTCCTGTTTCTGTCAGATAAATAAAATAAAAGCAGCTTTGAGAAAAAACTCATTTTCTTTTTTTGAGTGGATCTTAATGTCTTTTCCTGGCTATCTCTAGGGTTATTCCGGTGGCATGCGGGTCAACCATAGCATTGTAATCTACACTAATTTACCTATCTGAGGAATGTTTGAACCATATAATTTAGATGTTCTGATTTATGCTTATCCTAAATCTTTAGCTTAAAAATCATATTCAGCTTTTTCTAGCCATAGTAGAAATTCAGGGCAGCTTTATTTATTAAATTAATATAATACTAAAATACATGTATGCTATAAGAAATTGGGAAATGCTTTGTTTTAAATGTTGATATTTTCTCTTTCTGAAAAGGAGCCACTATGAAGCTTTTATATGTAGTTAAATACACCTTTTTTCCTTTTATGGTTAATTGAAAAGATATAAAAAATAAACCAAATGTATACTCTCAGAATTTTCAAATCATGTCCTTACGATTTTAAAGCCTTTGTTGAAGTAGAATAGAACTATCATTTGTGTAAAAACAGTGTTGAGTTGCTATTTGTTTTTACTTTCAGTTCAAAAATCCCCTTATTATGCTGCTTCTGGCTTCTGCAGTCATCAGTGTTTTAATGCATCAGTTTGATGATGCCGTCAGTATCACTGTGGTAAGAAGAAACACATGTTAATTTGCTGATTAAGTGTATGAATTGTTTTTTTAAAATGAATTAAGCAATGCTTTCATGTTTTTTGGTTAATATCCAAATCTACTTTGAGTTTTAGTAATCGTTTTGGTTTATTTTTGAGATAGATTCTCACTATGTTGTCCAGGTTGTCTTTGGACTCAAGTGATCCTCTCATCTTATCCCTGAGTTGGGATTATAGGCACGTGCCACTGTGCCTAGCAGTTGTAGTAATCTTGAGTATTGTTCAAAGGTCTGTAATTGGCACCCCTGAAAATTATTTAACAATCTGATAATAGATATGAAATAGTGCATAATAATTTCCCAGTTAAATATAAAATTCTTTTTACTCTCCAATTGAAACTCTTTTGACTAATTGTGAACTAATGCCTAACGTTTGGAATTAAAAACATTTTTTAGCGAGGTGCTAAGCAACTCAGTGAGACCCTGTCTCTACATAAAACACAAAATAGGGCTGGGGATGTGGCTCAGTGGTCGAGTACCCCTGAGTTCAATCCCTAGTACCCCCCCCCCAAAAAAAAACCCCACATTTTTTAAACATTGCACACTATGTTTACTGCGTACAATTTTATTATTTGCAGGTAGGTTATTCTAGCTTTTATTAAATAATTTTTTTCTTGCATCATGTTTCATTGCAGTATAAAACCTTTTAGTAAGTCCAAGCATTCATTAAAGCAAATGTATTATATTTAAGAATGTGGTGGATATTATTAATGCAGAACTATATTTCTTGAACTATTGCTTTTGGATACTCCGGAGTTCCAGAGTTTTGTTCCAGGGGTATGTGAAGTTGAAACTAATTTAATAACACTAGAGCATTATTTTTCTTTTTACTGTAGACTTTTGCATCAATGGCACAAAAGTAATAGCATATAAAACTTCTAGCACAAATAAAAATAAAAATAAAACTTGTTAGCACAAATCAAAGTAAAAGTCCCAAATGATGTTAGTAGTGATTGCTTACTTTCATTGTTTCTCTTAATAATGTTCTTGATGGAGCAGTAAAAATTAATTTTATTACATCTTGACCCTTGACACTATATACCTTGTTTGAAAACCTATATAATGAAAAAGTGTATATAAAACACTTTTGTGTGTTGAAGTATGATGGTCAAAGGAAAGCACAATGTGAGGTGAACTAGTTTTTTTACTTGAAAGGATACTATTGCTAATGATAAAATTCAGGCTTTCAAGCAATAATTAAGAGTTCTGATAAATTTTATGCACTGCCATGAGCTCTAAATAGCTTTCTAAAACATTAGACTAATGAGATTGTAGTGATTTCAACAAATGTGTGTTTTTTAAAAACTATTATGAAATGAGTCAACATTTAGAATATTTGAATGGTAAAAGTCTGATTGAAGATGGGTGTGTTGGTTCATGCTTATAATCTCAGTGACTTGGAAGAATGAGGCAGGATTGCAAGTGTGAGGCCAGCATAGGCAACTTAGTGAGACCCTGTCTCAAAATAAAACTAAAAAGGGCTGGTAATATAACAGTATTGGTAAGTGGTAGAGCGCGCCTAGGTTCTATCCCCAGTATTGTCCCCCCACCAAAAAAAAAAAAAAAAGGCAAGATTGATCAATGAATTTTGGTATAGTAGATTAAGAAAAATATCTTGTGGTAGTTTTAATTCTGCACTGCAAATTGCTTTTAAGTGGTGCTTGCAAATGGCCTTTAAGGTTTAGGGAATTAGCTAAGAAGAATATCCATAGTCATCTCGAAGAACTATTAAAATACCCCTCCCTTTTCCAACTGTTTTCTGAGGCTTGATTTTTTTCATATTTCATTTTAAAAATCTTCTCATGCTGCTTCTGCCTGAACAGTATATTGTAACAGATTGAATAATAGTCATCTATTAAGTTAGATATTAAATATAGAAAAATTTGGCCTGGGGTATAGTGGGGCAAGCATTTTCCTAGGATGTACAAGGTCCAATACCACTGAATGAGTGAATGAATGAATCTGCTACTTCTTATAATTTTTTAGAAAATATATTTTTCAGAAAAAATTGTGTTAACAAGATGAAATGAAGTTTTCATTTTTAAAACAAATGAATAAGTAGAAAGTAATACTGAGTAATTGTAAAAGTCATTAAAATAGGAAATAGAACCTACATAAACAAAAGTAGGTCCTCAATTTGTGAGAGCCTAAAGGGATTCTAAGATCAGAATGTTTGAGAAGCTTTATGCGGGGATGGCAAGCCACTGTGTGATTGTTCCCCCTCAGGCTTCAAGGCAAAGTTGTGATTTCTTCTCCATCTGACTTCAGTATTTAAAATCTGTTATCTTGGGACTGCATATAGTCAATGTCAGTGTCTGATTTAAAAGGCTGTTTCTTTGTTTTGTTTAGGCAATACTTATTGTCGTTACAGTTGCCTTTGTTCAGGTGAGTGAGTAATCTATTTTGTGAACATAAAAATGATGTTAGTTACATAAAAAATTAAAATGGCTTATGGAAATATCTATAGTTGTTGATGGTGAAGATTCCTGTCCAACAGTTTATTCTTTGTATTTGAAATAATTCAGATATAGAGAACTCTTCAAGGAAGTTCATGAGGTAAGGCATTGCTTTGGTATAGGTAGTGAGATGAAGAAAATCTGCTTTTTAATTTGGTAGTCCTAAGAATAGTTGAAGCAGATGGGAACAAAAAAGTACAGTAATAGAAATACAATCCAGCAATAATTTTAAATAATTAAAAAATTGGGCCAGGGTTTATGATTTTATAATACTCTTATGCTTCAATACCTAATAGAGCAAAGGCTAGGTGAAACACAGTGCAGAATTAAATGATCAACTTCTCAAGTATCATCTGAAGAAAATTCAGTGGATTTCTGTGATTGACTCCTTGAGCAGAATGGTGTACTTATCTACTGCATTTATTTCCTACCCTTATTTTATTTGAGGATTTTTGATAATTAAAATGCTTCTAATACTGTTGGTGGCCCCCTCCCCATTTCAATATTTTATTTTTCAAGGGATGTTCTGATTTGGATCAAACTACTTACTCAGCATAGCCATTGAAATATTAAAAGAAACATTATTAATAGAAAACTATTATGAATAATGTAGAGATGATACCAGGATTTCTATCAAAAAGTATAGGCATAAACAAAAATATAGGCTTGTTTTTATGTTTGTTTAAATATCTGCAGTTTTTGTAGATTTTAGAATAACATTTCAGACTCTTGGTAGTTCTCATGGTTTTAGCTAACAAGGTAAATAAGAGCAGAATAATTCTGAAGAAATGTAATGCTGTTGTATTATCCTGAAGTGAATGCTGTTTTGATTCCTAATGCTATATTTTGAGTGATTGTGATTATCCTCACAAATACAGTTTATTCCCTGGGTATTTCTTGTTACTGTCCAGCCTCTTAAGATAATGTCTAAGATAGTAAGTTAATTGTTTTATAATATCTTAGTGTAGAGAGCTAGTTGGAATCAGATTATTTGCAAGTTTGAACTTCATTAGGGCCTTCTTTTCGGGGAGAATCTTCTTGCTTAGAATAGATAGATGTATGTTGCTTTGGGGTGGGAGGATCTGGCTAGTCTAGCATAGGTCTTTCCAGTCTAGGCATCATTCAAGGCAGCTATTCATTTGGCCAAGTGAGTGGTATGACCCATTGTGCCAGTAATTGGAACCTCCTTGCATCTTTAATAATTTGTTGGATGTATGAAATGCCTTTTATCAGAATTCCTACAAATATTATCACTGTGTATAGAAGACCTCCTTTTATTCTCTTTGGCAAATAAAGAAGATATTAAAATACCTTGCAAAATTGAAGTTATAACATAAGTTGGTACGGAATTTTACAAAGAGATAGTGTGTTATTTACTTTTAATGCAGTGGCTAAAACTGATGCTAAGTACTTTATGATGGGTTCATTTGATAGAAATCCCCCCAAAAGGACAAAATATTATAAAAAGCCCAGTTTCTAATTGCTAGGTCTGATTTCTTACACATATGTAACTACTTTTCCCAAACATCTTTGAACCCAACAAAAAATTCTATATTCAGAAATTAAAAGTACTTTCTAACAAGATACTATTAACATTCATTCGAACCTACCGTAATACTTTGTCAGAAAACTCCTTATCAAAAATATATAACAAGCCGGGCGTGGTGGCTCACGCCTGTAATCCCAGTACTTAGGGAGGCTGAGACAGGAGAATCGCGAGTTCAAAGCCAGCCTCAGCAACGGCGAGGCGCTAAGCAACTCAGTGAGGCCCTGTCTCTACATAAAACACAAAATAGGGCTGGGGATGTGGCTCAGTGGTCGAGTACCTCTGAGTTCAATCCCCAGTACCAAAAAAAAAATATATATATATACATATATATATATAACAAAAATTAATGTTTTATCATTTTAGTATTTGTACCTGCACTTAGGAAAAGAATGCTTTTTATATTCTTTTTCTATTATGCCTACCCTTCCATCTCTTTCTAATCCCAGCTCCTCACATACCATTTTATTCCTTCCCGGCCATACAAATGACTTAATTGTATTATGTAGTCATATAATGATACTGCCTTAATATAACTTTGAAAAGATAAGTAAAGATTGGTAGCTTCTGTGTGATTTATTACTGGGATCTAGGTTGGTGAGTGTTTTCTGGCTTTTTGTGGAATTTTTGGTTAAAACTTCCAAATTCTTTACCATCCTTGCTTTATGGGAGTGGGACTTGTGATTTTCATACAGCTTTGCATTTTCATTTTTAAGTGTGTGATGAGTGTAAAATTATGGCTCATGCTAGCACTGTAACCATTTCAAAATGTTCCTCACCTTCCTTGCTGCTATTATCCTTTTCCCTTTTAACCTTAGGTCCCAAGTTTGGTGTGCTTAGTGCAGACAAGAGGCCAAAAGTAGCAGTGATGTTGCGTGAAACAATGTTAATGGAAACATGGACTAAATGATAGAGGAAGGCTGCCTCTGACCCTCAGCTATTGGTTATGTGGATGGAAGAAGTTGAAACATTACAGGGTTAGGGCTCCTGAGAATTTTCCCTTTCATATGATTTAGGGAGTTGACAAGAGTCTGTCATTGTTGGGTCAGTCACATCTCACTCCTTGTTTATCCTTTGTTCTTCGTAAACAAACTTTTTCTTTAAACCACTGCAGTTAGCATGTGCATATGTTAATGTTGCATATAGATAGTCATTTGTGACTTCTTCCGTCATTGTATACCAAGTATAAAATTATCTTAATTATAAGGCTCAGTGATCTTAAATTTTAATGATTCTTTGGACATACAAATCAGTTTTTAGTTTCTTCTAAATAACCTTAGGTTTATACTGTGAATATTAAAATGTAAAATTGGCAGTATTTAATTATCAGAATTGTTTGATTGGTGTAATTTCACCTTTTTAAAATATGGAACGTTTTTAAAGAATATAAGTGCAAATCAAGTAAAAGATAAGAATTGGGAGAAATTTTAAAATAAGCAATTGGGATATTTAAGTCTAAATGATACATGTTTATAGGTACATACATATTTGCATTTTTTAAAGCATTTTTGTTAATAAGTCCTTTTTTTTTTAAATAGGAATATCGTTCAGAAAAATCTCTTGAAGAATTGAGTAAACTTGTGCCACCAGAATGCCACTGGTATGATCCTTTTTTCTGAAAGGGATTTCTGCCCTTTTAAGAATAGAAATTGAGGGCTGGGATTGTAGCTCAGTGGTAGAGCGCTTGCCTCACATGCATGAGGCCCTGGGTTCGATCCTCGGCACCACATACAAAGCAATAAAATAAAGACATTGTGTCCATCTATAACTAAAAAAATATTAAAGAAAAAAAAAAAAAGAATAGGGCTGGGGCCGTAGCTCAGTGGTAGAGCGCTTGCCTAGCATGAGTGAGGCACTGAGTTCGATCCTCAGCACCACATATAAATAATAAATGAATAAAATAAAGATCCATCAACAACTAAAAAAAATATTTAAAAAAAAAAGAATAGAAATTGAGTGTGACTAGTAAGTACAGTGTCCATTACAGCCCCAGCTTTGTCTAAACATAAGGAAGAAATGATTAATCTGACATAAAAAATTGTTGCTTTGATCAACATAGCAAAATTGCACTGTTTAAAGTTCCAATTTTGATGTTCTTGAGACATAGTTTTATTATCTGTATGTGCTAAGCACTGTTCTGAGCAGGGCAGTGAAACAGATCCACATGAGTTAAGAGGGTTACTTTGATTTTCACGTTTAACTTTGAATGACTAGTCAGTTTTCCCAATGATTTTTCTGTCATCTGAACATTTTTATTAATAAGAGCACACAAACATCAGTGGCTTGGCTTTTTTTTTTTTTTCCCCCTAAAAATCATGGTTATTTCTGTTTCATGTTATAGTGTGCGTGAAGGAAAATTAGAGCATACGCTTGCCCGAGACTTGGTTCCAGGTGATACTGTTTGCCTTTCTGTTGGGGACAGAGTTCCTGCTGATTTGCGCTTGTTTGAGGTAAGTTTGAAGATATACTTGTGAGAGGTAAAAATAGTGGGTGTCAAAGGATAAAAATTAGCATTTTTAAGGATTAACACATTATTGTTTTTAAAAACTTGATGTTCTAGTTTAAATAGTGACAGGGCAAAAGTAAACATTTTTTCGCCTTAAAATATATTTTGTCTCTCTTACACATTCTTTTGAGGTATGCATTTAGTGAATAAGCATATATTTATGAAAACGTGTTTTGGGCACTGTGGGAGAAAAATAGATATGATAGAACTCATGATTAGGGAACATACAGTATGTGTTTGCAAATTACTTATTATAAAATAATGTAGAATTTAGTAATTAAGAAAAGTTCATTTTTCTCATTTAGTTGAAAAGAATGCCTCAGACAACATGGCTTTGGCAGTGACAAAGAGTAGTACTGAACAGAGATGGGGAAGACAGTGGAGCAGCTGTATTCAGATCTCTGTGAGCATTTCAGTGCAGATGCTCTTTGACTTCTGGTGGAATTATGTCTTGATGAATACATATTAAGTCAGTAACATTGTTGGTAACAAATGCATTTAATACATTTGATCTACCATAATAGCTTAAGTAACAGTACACTGTAGAGTACTGGTTGCTTACTCTGGTGATTGCATGGCTGTGATTTGCTGCTGCAGAGCATAGCAAGAAAGTTTCTTTTCTTTTCCTTTTTGGTCCTGGGGATTGAACCTAGGGGCGCTTAACCACTGAGCCACATCCCTAGCTCCCCACCCCCACCCCCTTATTTTTGGTGCTGGGGATTGAACCCAGGTCCTTATGCATGAGAGGCAAGCGCTTTACCAACTGAGCTATATCCCCAGCCCCCTAGTCCTTTTTTATATTTTATTTAGAGACAGGGTCTCACTGAGTTACTTAGGGCTTCGATAAGTTGCTGAGGCTGGTTTTGAACTCATTTATCCTCCTCCAAGCTGCTAGGATTACAGGCATGCACCACCATGCCCGGCTGCAAGAGAGTTTCTTATTGCTAACATAGGAAAAGTTTAAAATTAAGAAGATGAAGCATAGTTTCTACTGAATATCATTTTGCTTTCTCATTGTGACAACAGAGTTGCCCTAGAGCAATGCCTCTTAGCTCCCAATGTAGGAATCCACTGGATTCTGTTATGGCAGATCTAGGATGGGGCCTGAGATTCTTCATATGTACCTAATCAGTACATTCCCAAAGTGCTGGTCCATTCACCCGTAAAAAAAATAAAACCAAAAAACCAAAACTCAGCTTTTTAGAGATAAAATTTAAATATCATACAATTCACACATTTAAAGTGTAGCATTTGGTAGTTTTTAGTATATTTAGAATTGTGTACCATTATCACAAGGTAATCATAAAACATTTCATCACTCTCTGAAAAAAATCCTTACCTTTTAGCATTCAGTCTGTATTCACCTCACCCCTGGCCGCCACCAGTCTTTCGCCATTAAAATGCATTTACACTATTCTGGAAATTTCATGTAAATAGAATTATACAATATGTAGTCTTTTTTTTCTCTGACTTTTTCACTTAACATAATATTTTCAGGTACTTAATTCAAGTACTGCTTGAATTGCTTTTTATATCTATATGTTTGTTGTATAGATACACACATAGTTGGTGAGTTTTTCATTTTTTTTTAAATTATTTTTTAGTTGTCAATGGACCTTTATTTTATTTATTTATATGTGGTTCTGAGAATAGAACCCAGTGCCTCACACATGCTAGGCAAGTGCTGCACCACTGAGCCCACAGCCCAGCCTCCAAGTTTTTCATTTATATTTGCCAAAAAAATAAAAAAATAAAAATACAGTGGTAACTTTTGGGAATGGGGGAGGAGTTCTGTTATTCTGTTGTTTGTTTTCTGTTTGTGGTACAGAGGCTTTTACCTTTGGATAATAAATTCCAGGACTTCCAGTGGATGTCTGAAACTGTAGATAGTACTGAACCCTATATGTACCATGTTTTTTCCTGTATGTATTTACCCAAATTTAATTCCCTTTTCATCTTAACTAAGTGCTTGTCACATATTGTGGTTATAACTTTTGCATTTTAGGTGTAGCAGCAAAACTATCATGAATTTCTTTTTTTCTCCCTTCATTTCACAGAAGATTAGTTCTTATCACAGGTCTTAGCAATCTTACCATACAATTATTTTTTTGAGAAATCTCACCTTTTTTCCCTTAAAGGAAACACTCTTTGACTTCTCTTTGGCAAATCTAGATTGCCAGCATTCTTGTTTTTGTGCTTTGGGGTCATTAACAGGTGGTTAGCATATAAAGTGTGACTGTATTAGAGAAAGGATGATTCTCATCCTGGATGAGATGAGTGGGATGGAGCAAGATTTCCTCACACTACTTTGAATGCTGTATAATTTAAAACTTACAAATTGCTTATTTCTGAACTTTTCTATTTAATATTTTTGGAGTATTGTTCACCATGAGTAACTGAAACCTTGGGAAGCAAAACTATGGATAAGGGGGGAACTACTATTATGTTTTTTATGTTTCTCAGTTCCTCCAATCTGCTCCCTTTTTATGTTTGATTGATTTCCTTTTTAAATGTACATTTTTAATTCCATCCTCAGTTACTTTTTCCTTACATTTTTAACTTATTTTTTTGGTGATTGCCATGGGAATTTACAATTAACATCCTAAAATTTTAAGTCTAGTTTGAATTGATACCAGCTTTAATTACATACCCAAACTTTGTTCCTATATAACTATCCTCCTCTCTTTATATTAGTGTCATAAATTACATCTTTACACATTATGTCTATTTTTCTTAAATAATTTCTTTTACATGATGGATCTTTATTTTATTCATTTATTATTTATATATGGTGCTGAGGATCGAACCCAGTGCCTCACACATGCTGCACAAGCACTCTACCACTGAGCTACAATCCCAGCTCCCACATTATGTCTATTAACATAGATTTATAAGTATTGTATGCATTTATCTTCTTATTCATAAAGGAACCAAAAAAGGAACCATAAACTCAAAATACAATAATCCTAGTTTTCAAGTTCACCTACATAATTACCTTTATTGGAAATCTTTATTATTTTGGGTTTCAATTACTTTCTCTTCTCCTTTCTTTTTAGTCCAAAGGACTCTCGTTAAGCTTTTTTTATGAGCCAGGCCTTACTAATGATAAATTTTCTTAGCTTCTGTTTTTCTTTATTTCTCCTTCATTTTTGAAGATCAGTGCTGCTAGATAAGATACAGAATTCTCTTTTGATAGTTTTTTTTTCTGTGAAATATTTCTGAATGAAGCACACAAATTCAACTTCACCAAGTTGCCAAAAATTTAAATTTATGTGTTAGGACTCTGAACATAAGATTTTCCTTCTCCTCTCAAATTTTGTTGTTTTTAAAGTGGACTGAAGTTGTCCAACTTATTTAGTGTCTTGTCTTGTCTTTTTTTTTTTTTTTTGGTTACCTGAATTGAACTCAGGGGTACTTGACCCCTGAGCCCCATCTCCAGCCCTATTTTGTGTTTTATATAGAGAGAGGGTCTCACTGAGTTGCTTAGCACCTCACCGTCGCTGAGGCTGGCTTTGAACTCGTGATTCTCCTGTCTCAGCCTCCCAAAGTGCTAGGATTATAGGTGTGTGCCACCATGCCCGGCTTGATTTATTTAGTGACTTTTCCAAATTATTATCTGAAATATTGTATACCTTATCACGCATGGCCCCTGAAGTTTCTATTCTACTATCTCAGCAGTTAGCCGTAACTGCATGAAACCAAAAAGGGGGAAAAATATACCATTCTTACTGTGAGCCTGGGACATTGCTTCAGTGGTTGGCCAAGTTGCCTGGAGCTCTGCTTTTGTTTTTACCTCCACCTCCTTTTTCTGCTGAGCCACAGATAAGCTAGAGGTGCAGTCCTGGGCTCTTTTCAGATTTTTGGTGAGCATGATTATGGTCCTGGGTATGTATGTTGCACTCTGCATTCCCTTGTATATGTGGTGACCCTTTTATTCCCTTACACTTCCAGGATTTCTAATGTTGGTTCCACAGTCATAGCTTCTGTCTTAAAAAAAAAAAAAGGCGACCACTGTGCTTCCTTACCAAAAGTCAGGGGCTTTTTTTCTCATTAAGTACTTTCCTGGTTGCTTTAAGGTTTTGATTCCAGAGTTGTCAGTTTTTGCTAGTTTAGGATTATTGTAGCAAAGAGCCCAATTCTTTGAGTTTCC
Source organism: Xerus rutilus (assembly GCA_028644305.1). Lineage (NCBI taxonomy): Eukaryota > Metazoa > Chordata > Mammalia > Rodentia > Sciuridae > Xerus > Xerus rutilus. The sequence continues at coordinate 21,686,358 of CM053409.1, read as the reverse complement.
TAACCCATTATTCTGTTGAGTCCTGAGTTGCAGAGCAGTGAAACTGCTGTGGATACAGCAAGTGTATTTTTTTTTTCTCTGAATGTTTTCATGTCTATGTGGCTCCCTCTCCTTCCCTACCCTCCATTTCCCTTTCCTTCCCTTCCCTTGCTTTTATTGTGTTCTGGAGTTTAAACCCAGCTCTAGTGCTGAGCTATATTCCAGCCTTTTAAACTTTTTATTTTGAGACAAGGTTTCACAAAGTTGCCCAGGCTGGCCTCCAACTTATAATCCTCCTGCCTCAGCTGCCCGAGTCACTGGGATCATGGGCATGCATCACCATGCTAGACTTGAAGATTCTCATGTATTTTTTTCCTCCCTCACTCCCTGCTTTTCCTTTGTACTGGAGATTGAATGCAAGGGCATTCTACCACTGAGCAAAGCCACTAGCTCTTTTTGTTTTTTATATTCAAACAGGGTCTCACTAAGTTGTCCAACTTGTGATCCTCCTGCTTCAGTCTCGTGAGTTATTCGAATTAATAGGTGTATTCCACTCCTGGCTGGTTCTCATTTCTTGATAATGAAAAGACTTGCAAAAGTAGTTCCCTTATTGAAATTTGGTTTAATAGTCTTAGTCAAATATCCTAGAAATCTTTGTTAACTGAATACTGGCTTTTAAATTTTTGGCAACTTGGTGAAGTTGAATTTGTGTGCTTCATTCAGAAAGTTATCAATTTATGCAGACTTTTACCATGGTTGGACTTTCTTTGAGTGTTACTAAGTTAGAACTCAGGAGGAATTTTTAAGTACATTTTCCTTTATCTCAGTAATCAGTAGAATCTAAATTTTTAAGAGCAGAGTAAGAAATTGTATCAAATTTGTAGGCAGCTACTGATGAGTATTTTAGAAGATTATTTTCTGCGGAAAGAAATCAATTTTTTTTCTTTTTTTAATTTTGTTTTTTTTTGTGGTGCTGGGGATTGAATTTAGGGCGTTGAACCCAGGTCATGACATATGTTAGGCAGTGGTCTGCTACTGAGCTACATTTCCAACTCTGTAGTTTGCTTTTGGATGGTTTGCCTTTAATTCTAGGCCAGAGAGGTGATTGCATTAGCAATGTACTGTATTATTATTTAGCTTAAGAATGTATTTGTGACTGTCCATTGTTTCATATTAACCTTAATTATTTTAAGCAGTCACTTCCTGTCTTTTCAGGAAAGCTTCGTGACTGGTATTTGCTTTCTTTCTGCCTACTGTTTTTTGGAAATAGTAATCTTGTAAATTTTTCTAGTCATTTTTATTGGGCAAGTGTTAAATATTCATCTTGTAGATTATATATGCACCTTGCTTCTTATTTATATTCTAATTTTTGTACTGTTTAGTATTTTGTTCATACCTCTACCAGAGTGCTTGAGGAACAACAAAAGTGCAAGTCAGTTTTCCTTTTTATGAACAGTTCTTCTGAAGGTTTAATATTTAAACTTTTTACTAGGAGGGTAGGGCTGGTTGAGTCTTTGATTTCATTTTAGCCTACCTTTCCCTTTCTCATGAATGCAATGCATAAATTATTCTAATATCTTTCTTCTGAGATGAATTAAATTGTGATTTTTGTTAAACTGTAATAGACTTACTTAATTTACTTAATATCACCATCCTCCCACTTTTTTCAAAACTGCTTCCTGTAAAAACTTATATAATTACCATTAAGAGAAAATAACTTAGTGTTCTTGTTCAGTAGACAGTTGAGTTCTTTGCAGTTTGGGACACTGTATGATTTAGAAAGAATTCATTATTTATATGTTTTTGATTAATTTGTGTTTTAGTTATGAATTTATAATTAGATAGGCAAACTATAAGGTTCCCAAGCACCCTTTTCTGTCGTATCTGTTTTAGCTAGACAAGACCAATTGCTATTGTGCTAAAAAAAAAGGACCTGTTTCTTTTCTGTAGAAAAGTCTGATTTAACTGAAAATTTTTATTCTTATATGGCTCTTATTCCATTAAGGTAGAATAAGAACTGAAGAGCTAGGTCACTGATAGGGCCAATAAAGCCAAGCTGTCCTCTCTCTTTTTATAAAAGGCAAGTTATGTTTATATTCTTTCTGTAGACAATCACCTATGTTAATATTTATTCATGCTTAAGATTTGCAATATTTAAAATAAAATGTCTTCAAAGGGAAAATAGGAATTTTACCTTTCCTTTTTTTTTTTGGTACCAGGGATTGAACTCAGGGGTATTCGACCACTGAGCCACGCTCCCAGCCCTATTTTGTGTTTTATGTAGATGCAGGGTCTCACTGAGTTGCTTAGTGCCTTGCCATTACTGAGGCTGGCTTTGAACTCGCAATTCTCCTATCTCAGCCTCCCTAAGTGCTGGGATTACAAGCGTGAGGCACCGCGCCCAGCTCTGAATTTTACCTTTCTAAAGAAAGATTACTTAGATGTATACATTTGTTTGCTTTTAAATATCAGTGAGTCTCTAAGATCTCATAAAATTACATGCAAGTTCTTAACTGTGGTAACAAACATTAAAGAGTTTACTAAATAAAATGAACCTTATTGACTTTCCTAATTGAGAAAAATATTCCTTCCATTTTTTACATATATTTTCTTGATGTGCTATATTTGTCTTCTGTAAGTAGTTACAGAACTGAGGAAGAGAAATAACTTGCATATTGATCTTCTGGGTAACTAAGAGGAATTTGGAGATAACATTTATCAACACTGGGATTTTAGCTCCATAGTTTTCATCTATACAGTGTTGGGCGAATTACTTAATCTTTTGATGATACTTTAGCACAGGTATGTATTAGAGTACATGGCAGTTTGTAAGCAATAAAATATCAACTTTTAGTATTAGTATTATCTTTGAAGAATGACCTATCTTATGAGGGTTGTGTGTGTGTGTGTGTGTGTGTGTGTGTGTGTGTGTAGATGTGACTTGATAATAAATATGTGGGTAGGAAAAGTTACTTAGTTCTAAGGTTAATTTGAGAAGACAGATAAATACTTTAATAAAAAAAAATCCCAATGTCTTTGAGCATGGAAGGTATTTTGTTATCTATAGTTGGTGAGGTAAAGAATCCCTAAACACCTGGCTTGTATTTGTGTACACTTTTAAAAACTAAAGGAATGTTGCTCTGTGTTTTGAGAAATAATTTTTCTAAGCCCAAAGTGTTGCTCAAGTGCATCACATTGTCATTCTACCTAAACTTTCAGGAAATTCTAACACAGTTTTATCATGTTGTAGTTAAAAACATAATTGATTTTCATGCTGAATAATTTTAAGCTTTAATCTGTTGTTGTAAATTATTGATTACCTTTGCAATGTTATGTGTCTACCTATCATATAAATACATCATGGAGGTTCTATCTCCAAGGTCTTTGTACTTTTTACTCCCTTTGCCTGGAATGCTTTCTCCTCATCATGACCCAGCTTTGGAGCCCTCAGGTCTGTTAGGGCTCAGCAGAAGGGTTATCTGCTTTTGAGGAATATTCTGTTTCTGTTATCTGAAATATTGTCTGTCCTTGTTATGCTTGTGTTTTTTTCCTACTTGATAGTATAGTATTAATGCTTGTTTATTTTTAGCATCATTTTCCCATTAGAATAATAGCTGAGGATAAGAACTTTGTTTTGTTCACTGCTGATTCTCCTGCTGTATATGATATAGCACAGGGCCTGGTACATTGTAAGCACTAATAAATATTTGTTGAATGAATGAGTGACAGTTTGTTACAGAGATGGGAGGAAAGAGAATCTGAATCAATTTTTATAATTATTTAAAACTTAAAGTTTTTTTAATGCTTTTAAAGAAATGAAAATTTAGAAGGATGTGATTGGGCTGGGGATATAGCTTAATGGTAGAGTGTTTGCCTAGCTTGGGAGAGGCCCTGGGTTCAATCTCCAGAACTGAAACTGGAAAAAAAAAAAAAGAAAAGGAAAAAGAAAAAAATAAACTTATTAGCTTTTTGATCTTGACAGCATCAGGGCTAAGCTAATGGCTTCCTCCCTCCTTTTCTAGGTGCCTTTTTCCTCTCCCTACAAAAGAGAAAGAAGAGGGAAAATTTTGAGTAGTAAGATGCCTAGATGAGAATATGAGCTTAGCTTAGAGTAACAGTGAGAATGCCCAGTAGTTCAGCTGCTAGGGGTTCCTTTCTTTAGTTTCCTTTCCAGGATTTAGCCCAGTGTCTAGCACATAGATAACACAGTAAATATTTGTTGGGTAAGTGAATTAGCCTGCAGAATTATTAAAATTACGAACTAGCTCTTGGTTTCTTAAAAAGTGTCCTTTAGACTCTTGAATAAGAGCTTCTGTAATAAAATTGATTTTCTCACTTGCAGACGCATTAGAATGGAGAGTTTGTAAGTGGTCTGTAAGTTAGAAAGTTTGTAAGTTAGGTTTACTTTCCCCACCCTTGGTTTGAGGTAGGATTGCATTAACAAGCTCTCAGTAGATAGAAGTGATACTGGTTCTACTACTCTTCCTGGGAACCCCTGCTATATTTGTCATGAGGTGAATCTTTCTGGTTTATTGAGGATTTTGAGAAATACTGCATTAGGGAAGCTATTTAACTCTTAACTCATTGTTTGCAAAACTTACCTTCAGTACCCTCCCTTATATATATGTATATATCTGTCTATCTACTACATTACACATAGTGCCTATTATAACATGCTTGGGAAATATTCTTCTGTGGGCCATACTTTCAAAAACATAGCTAGGCCACATTTGCAGCATTTTTCACATATAAAATGTTGATTAATTTGTGTGCTTGAGTTGGTGAATATTTTATCAAGAGTGAAACCCTCAGAATTGGACCCTGTTGCAGAGTGGGAAGATAAACTCTGATATTCATGATCTGCATGGAAATATTTATGTACATTTTTGATTCTTGCATACTTTAATTTGGAATAAATATAAGAATGTATAGAAAGAATAATTTTATTAAAATTGAGCACCAAATAATGAAATATGTTGATCTCAGTGCCTTTTTAAAAAACTTTTATCTTTTATTCATATACCTTTTTTTGTGTCATGATTGGTTTTAATCTGCTAAACAAGTTTCCAGAACTGTAGGGCATGATGAAACTAGGAAATGATGTTTTATCCTGAGAGTTGGGTTTTCTCTAGATATAATCTCAGCTATGGTCTCTGTTTCTCTAGTGGTATTTTTACTAGTCTTATGGTAGAGAATTCTACTGTGCATGTATCAGGTTTTGTTGACTACATTTTAAAAATATGATTGTTTTGATTTTGGTCTTTTGTTGTAGAGTAATGGTTAATAACACAAGGTGAACCTAATCCTTGGAATTAGGATATTTAAGGAAGAAGTAATGATTATGAACTTTTAGGTGTTAAATGAGAACAAACTTGAATTTATGGAATGCTTTGTTTTCTAAGGCTGTGGATCTTTCCATTGATGAGTCTAGCTTGACAGGAGAGACAACACCTTGTTCTAAGGTGACAGCTCCTCAGCCAGCCGCAACTAATGGAGATCTTGCATCAAGAAGTAATATTGCCTTCATGGGAACACTGGTCAGATGTGGCAAAGCAAAGGTAGTTTTGTTTTTCTTTAAAAAGGCAGTTCCTTTGCTTTTAACCATTTTCTTAATTCTTTTCTGCTAATTTCACGTATTTGTTTTTCAAAATAACAAAGAGAAAGCAGTATTGAATCTAACCCTTGTCAGCTATTTGTAAGATTGAAGAGAAGCTATGCTCCTGAAATGTAAATATATGAAATATATCCATAGTTCTGCCATTTGCTGGATAATAGTCCTTATCTGTTCCTTTTTGTTTGTTTGTTTCTGTGGTATTGTTGATTGAACCCCACAGGCTATATAGGCCCTTTTTAGTTTTTATTTTGAAACGAGTTTTACTAGTTGCCCAGGCTGGCCTCAAACTTGTAATCCTCCTGCCTCAGCCTCCCAAATTACTAGGATCATAGATGTACACTCCAGTCATGGCATATTTGTTTCTTTTTAAAGATAAACAGTGGTTCATGGTTATGTTCAATACCAATTGAAAAAAAATTTTAACTTAGTTAACATGACTGTAATGTTCTGATGACATAGAGTTCACCTGCTGATCAGTGTGAACTGTTATTTTCTGGATTCTAGTATTGCACCAATATAAAAGCCACCATTCAATAGCATAGGAGTGGAAACAAGAAACTACCATTAAATATCTCTGAGTATAAGACAGATTTGAATTTTGTAAATATTAATATAAATAAAAAGGGGTCAGAATTGAGTTAGCAAGTTTAATGAAATGTTTGTTTCCAAGGTTTGTGTTACAAGGGGTAAATACTAATAATGACATAAAAAATTTACTAAGGTCTTGTATGTGTTTGTCAGGTCTATAGATAAGACTTTGAAGAAAGAGACTAAAAGGTGGAGTTTTATTTGTTTGTTTGTTTTGGATGAGAAAAGTGATTCTATCTGAATGTAAATGAATTTTCCTGTTTTTCCTGTTAGGGTATTGTTATTGGAACAGGAGAAAATTCTGAATTTGGAGAAGTTTTTAAAATGATGCAAGCAGAAGAAGTGAGTACTTAATATGTTGATGTATTTGTTTCAATTCTGAAATACTTGATCATAAGTAGAGGCAATGAGAATGTTGGTGGATTCTTGTGAATACTATTGAAAGCAATATTTTATTCAGAATATCATTCAGTTGTCTCTGCTTAGAAATGTAATTGGAAAGCTTATAATAGGTAGGGCCTGAATTTACATTGTCAATATTCTAAAAGATTTGATCTTTATTCATTGTTTATAGTGGAATAAGGTTTGTAGTTGTATTTTTAAATAGATCATACTCTGTAGAAATTGGCTTTACTATATCAATTTTAAATTTTAAAGATTACTTTTTGTTTTTTTTTGGTGCTAGGAATTAGACTCAGGGCATCACGTGTGCTATACCTTAGTATTACTAATTAGTATGTTAGTGTGTACCTCAGACCATGTCTTCTACCAAAATTTTTAACTACATAATTCCAGATTCAGTGTGGCAGGAGAATTGCCAAATAAAGGAGTGTAGAAGGTCTTTTTGATGAAGAGTATTAAAAATGTGTTTTCTCTTAAAATACTTTTTTTATGTATAAAAAAGGAGTTGTGTTCTGTAAATGTCATGTTCTTCCAAAATCTGGATTTCTCAACCAACTTGCCAAGACTCTAATTTGTGGTACACTGTGGAATTCATTCAAGAAAGTTAGCGATCAGGGAGCCCACAGGATAAAAAATTTGGACTCAGTATGTTTGTGGAAATAGGAAGGAGAAACATTGTAAGGGAGCTAACTGATGGTAATAAAGTCCTGGTGAAACTGGTAAGAGAAAGAGAAGATTTTTCTTCCTCAGTGGGAAGCGTAAGGAGAATAGATCTTTTCAAATAAACAGGGTTTTAAAAATTGAGAGTTTTCCCATTTCTTACTGTATGACCTTAGGTACCATTTAAAATCTAAGCTTCAGTTTCCTTAGTTAAGGTGGTAATATTTATCTTATGAGTTCTGTGGTTAACTTTTGGGAATGGGTATGTCAATCTCTTAAGAGTTTCTAGCACCTGGAACTAATTTAATTAGTATATTAAATTTAGCTAATTGTAGTAACACTCTCTAATTTGTCAAGGCACCAAAAACCCCTCTGCAGAAGAGCATGGACCTCTTAGGAAAACAACTTTCCTTTTACTCCTTTGGTATAATAGGTAAGAGAAGAGTGAGTATGTATATATTATATTTTTACTTGGGTTTGCTTTTCTGAGTGTGAAGAGTAGAGTTGTTATATTTATTTGCTTTTCTTTAAGTTTAATACTTTAAAAAAATGTATAAAATCAACCCTGAACCATTGCCTTTTTCTACAGAAAACAAATAGGGGGAAAAATGAACTCTGTAATTCCTATAATCAGCATTTCTGTAAATATTTTAGTATTTATTCTTCTAGTCTTAACGAAAATGTAATAGCATTATTTTGTGGACTGGGCTTCAGCATATCCTGTCATAAATATCTTGTGCTCAGACAGATTGTTCACCTAAAACAAATTTGAAAGGTTACATGGTATTCGATTTTGTCAATCTATCAGACATCTTTTTAGGCATTTCTTTAGGTTCTTAATTTTTTTAATATACACCAGTAATTCTTAAGTGCAGATACCTAATTGTAAACAACTCTTCATTTCTTCAGGATAAATCTTTAGAAGTAAAGTTATTGATTCAAGAGTAGCCATGTAATTTTTAAGTTTTTGGTCAGCTTTGACTTTTGTCATTAACTTTACAGGTGAAAAAAGACTTTATTTCGCAGTTCATTATTAAATAAACTGTATGCTTTGTTGTGTGTGTGTTGAGCCCTTTTATTTTAGCTTTGACTTGCCAGCCATTTCTTTTGTCCTGTCTTCTCTTATGGCTTGAATGTTAGGTTGGTAGCAGCTTTTTGTATAAATAAGATATCAATTCTTTTGTTGCTTAAGTTTCAGTATTTTTTGCTCTAATTCTAAAATTGCCTTGGAGTGATAGACAGCCTACTTGGTAGAAGGGAGATATAATTGAAACATTCTCTTCCTGAGTCTTTTAGCTCCCTTTTATCGATGATTTCTGCAGTTATGGTTCTGCCATTGTTCTCTTCATAAGGATTTTTTGCCAACTCCATGTTTATAAGAACGTTTATATAAACAGTGTTTCACTGTAGCTTTTCTCTTGTTTGTTTATTTATGGCCTTGCTAGAGTTTGAACCTAGGACCTTGCACATCCTAGGAAAATGCTCTACCATTGAGCTACCCCTGTATCCTCTTTATAGTTTTAATTTTTGATAGTTACTTTTACTGTTTTATTTAAAATTCATTTTAAAATTATACAGCTGACAGCAGAGTTATAAATTTTTTACTCAAATTAATTATCCTAGTACTATTAATTTTATAATCCATTCTTTATTCGCTGGGTTCAAATGACATCCTTATCATAAATTAAATACATGCATTAATTTTAGAGACTCATCTTTTTTTCCTCCTCCTTCCACCATTTTAATTATTATAGCTGTCTTAGTGTTTTAAAGTCAGTAATGCAGTTTTAAAGCAATATTTATGTTATGTTATTTCAATTATATAAATTTTTATGAATGCTATTTTTCTATCTTTACATCCATACACATTTATGATAATCTGTTGTAATCTAACAGAATGTAGAAGATAGGAAGATAGTTGCTTTCACTTTCAACTGGTGTGTACTCAGAGCTGCTTTCATTTGATGATTGCTACTTATAGAAATTTTATGGTGAATTTGATAAAATGAAGGATATTCTAGCTAATTAAATCTTTTCAGTTCATATTAACACTGTCCCATAAAACCATCTCAAATTTAGTGATAAATATGCTCCAACCTTATGGTTATCTGGTTTTATATGAGGATAAAATATTGGGCCTAATTTTTCTTGTCAGGATAATCTTTGGAATAGGATGAAGATCAAGATGTAGATTGGGGTCAAGATGTAGATTGTGAAGAACTAGATGATAAGTATTTTAGGCTTGTGGTCCACACAGTCTCTGTCAGATGTACTTAACTTTGCCATTAGTATGAAAACAACCATAGACAGTAGAAAATAAAGGGGCATGACTGTGTTCCAATAAATGATTTACCAAAACAGGTAGGAGGTCCACTGATTATAGCTTTCTGACTCCTAGTATAATTCATTGGATATAATTTCTTTTATCAGGGTAGTATTTAGGGTAGGATCTAACAGGGCCATTTTCTGGATTATTTACAAAAAAATGGAAAAAAACTATCATTTTAAATTTCTGTATTCAGAATGCAATCTTGAAGTAGTTATTTTATCAAATGTCCCGTTTTCCTAAAAAGCCTGATGAGGAAAATGGGACATTTGATAAAATAACTACTTCATATTTTATCTTTAAAGAATAGGACAAAAGGGTATATCTTTAAAGAATAGGGCAAAGCAGAAAGCAGAAAGTATGGATTATGTTAAATAACAATAATTGTTAATTGCCTTGCCTATTTTGTAAATATCTTGAAAGTAATAATTTTAAAATGTTAAAACATGTGTTAAGTGTCCTAAGTGAGCCAGGTCCTAAGTGTTCTTTCATATACAGTACAAATTTTAATGTTTGTACAAACTTTAATGTGTGATGTCTGGGTACTGAGTTCTGAAAAGAAAAGTAAAATTACAACATTTATTTTTGCAAAGTTGATAATAAATAGTGTTTTATAGGTCCGCCTTCTCCTTTGTTCCTATGGTCTAAAAATTGTGGTAAAATTTTATTGAACCATCATTTATTGATCAAGAGTTGTGTGGGAGCAGTAGCAACCAGAGGTAAAACATGCAAAATATTAGCTTTAACCAGTGCTAACTTTAAACTCCCCGGCTTAATGGATTTTGTAAAACCTTGTAATTGTGATTTGATTTACTTATTTCATATGAAGGAACTTTTAGATGTCTTCAGCTTGTTATTCTATCCCTTCTAGGTGATTTTATAGAAAAGGGAAAAATAGCTATCTAATTTTGTTCCAGGTATCATCATGTTGGTTGGCTGGTTACTAGGGAAAGATATCCTGGAAATGTTTACTATTAGTGTAAGGTAAGTTTTAATACTTTGTTTATAAGTGAAGCTTCTTATTGCCTAACTTCTCTGGTAGAGATAGCTTACATTTCATTGTGGAAGTCAGTACTATGTGGATCCCAGAAGAGTATAATATCTCTGTTTAAATAGTTCAAAAGTCATATATTGAAATGATATCTAGGAAGAGAAAACCTACATATATGGCACTGGAGAAAATCCATACTAGATGTCTGGAATTATTAACCCACTATTGCTTTTTCATATATAAGTAGATAAGGATTGCCAAATAGAAAACTAGCAACATGAAAGATAAAGAACACAATGTAGAAATTGAGTAATTAGTCTTAGAGGAAAAAGAATTCCAGGAATAGAAGGTGAATTTAAAAATAAAGTATTTTCAGAGGTTTCTTGCATTCATGATAGAGCAATAGAGTATTATAGAGAAGTAGCAGAGAACAAAAAGTTTCCAGAAATTAAGATTATGATTGCCAAAATTAAAAATTCTGCTGTAATACTGTAGTATAAAGTTGCAGAGGTGTCTCAACAACAACAACAACAAAAAACAGAATAAAAAGTCTAAAATAGAGATGAAAGTGACAAAAAAGAATAATTTTAGGAAATACTACTTCAGAAGGAGTTTCAAAAAGGTAGGAAGAAGTTATATAGGAAGGAATAAAAATATTTTCTCAAGCTAAAGTAAAAAGTGAGTCTTCGTTCATTGAAAGGATTTGCCAAGCACAGTGAAAAAAATTCCAACCTACATGCATCATGGAGAAACTAAGGAAAACAACTCAGGTTGTCTGCAACGAAAGTATAATTAGGATATCATTAGACTTCTCTTCAGCAATCAGAATTCCTACGATAGGGCCTTTCTAGATTCTACTTAAACATTTTGACTGAAAACACTTTCGTTGACCACATTTGGTACCTGTGCACTGATCACAGCAGATTTAAGTTCAGACACACTTCTTCTGAGAGTTCTTACAGTAGTACATGTAGCAGTTCACTCAAACACATGGAGATGATGAGGTCAGCCTTGTGAGTGCAGGAGCTACACTGGGTTAAAATGAGCCTTATGTCCCATAGGAGCCAACATTTGTTGAAACAAACTTTCCAGGGTGCCTGCACATGTGTGATTACAAGAGTCACTTGTTGTCAGTAAATGGAAAGCTAGAGCTTCCTGTAATATAGTTATGATTTTCCTAGTCCAGGGATGATATATCAGTCAGAGGATCCCTTTATCATAAGTGGTGTTGCCTAGCAATGTACTTGACATACTACCTTATCACATCACTAGGGGAACAGAATTAGAGAGTTAACTAAACAAACAAAGGGAAAAATATTTTATTAACTCTTCTGTCTATAGAAACAACAGATTACATTAGACAATAACAGAGCAGTGATATGAAGGTTTAGGGGGAAATGATTATAAATCTGTAGATTATGTCTTGTCAAAGAGACAATTCAGTTAATACAAATCAGGAAGCAGTTAGAATATTTGTTTTTAACCTATGCTTCTATGAATTCCAGCAAAATTAGGGTTGAAAGAAAAGATGATGTGTTGAAAGAAAGGATAGAAATGAACTCATCTGGATATCTTAAGGAGAAGGAAAACAAATCGTGGATGGTATCTCAGTAGTGGGCCTAGGAAGTAAATGTTTAAATATTATAACAAAATCAGTGTATTTCAGAAGGAAAAATCGAATACATTACAAGGACTGGATAGGATGAATAAGAAGTAAAAAGATATTTGTGATACAGTGAAATCTTTATATGTTTTTCCTCAAAAGAACAAAAGGTAAAAAAGCCATGAGGTAAAGGTGAAATAAAAAATGGGGCATGAATTTGAGATATTAACCCTTGGCATGTGAGTGGACCCAATTTTAATTTTGGAGGATTTTTTGAGCAGTTCTGTTTGTAAAGATGGACATATTGCGACTTTTATTCTTTCAAGATCTTCCAAAGTACAAAAGATTCAACACTTTAATAGAATAAAATTTATTCTATTTTGCAGTTGCCACATTGGGTCCATTGGACTCATAAATTTAAGATACATTATGATATCGTTTTTGGGGGCGGGGGGTGTACCCAGGATTGAACTCAGGGGCACTCAACCACTGAGCCACATCCCCAGTCCTGTTTTGAATTTTATTTAGAGACAAAGTCTCACCGAGTTGCTTAGAGCACCTCACTGTTGCTGAGGCTGGCTTTGAACTTGAGATCCTCCTGCCTCAAACTCTTGAGCTGATGCGATTACTGGCATACACCATGGCGCCCAGCCACATTATGATATCTTTAGTGATCTAATTTTTCCTATTTCTTGAAACATTTGGTATTTTATCATCCTAAGGATTATTTTAATAATTATTTTCAAATGTGTTAAAAATGACTAAAACAATAAGGAAACAGATGATGGAATGGCCTGGAAGATTGATGTAATAATAAAAGTAACTATCATCATGATAATAAAAGTATCATCACTATCATATTATCCTTTATTTTTCTTATTGTGTTGCTCAGAATATCATTTAAATAGGTATAAAAGAAATCTGGAGAACAATCTTTGTAGTTTTTTTGTTGTAGCAGTCAGTCAGGAAAGCTGAGAATTCAAGAATTTTTCACTTTCTCCCATAATGATAAAGAGAATCAACAGAGAAGACTACACAGTTATTAGACAAATCAGAAGATGAATGTAGAGAGTTAGGTAAAAAGCTCTGAAAGGTATAGTGATATGAGTAAAATTAATCATTTAATTGAAATCTCAAGAGTATGAGTTACTAGATGATGATAATTTTTCTCAGACTTGTGGATTGATGAGTGAACAGTGTATTTCTAAGGACAAAAAGAAACATTATCTTTCAGTTATTCTACAGTAAGGACTTTCTCATACAGTATTTTCCTATGAGAATCTGCATCATCCTGTGCTAAAAGAATATATAATGGTATTCTTTAATCTTTCATGATGCTTGTTTACCATAATTACGTCATGCTTTTTACATAGAAATGGAGAAATGCTTATGACTGGTATGAATATAAAGGTGATTAAAAGGAAACAAATGGATTGTTTTTTTGGTGTTAAGTTTTTTGAGTTCTTTATATATCCTGGAGATCAGTGCTCTATCTGATGTGCGTGTGGCAAAAATTTGCTCCCAGAATGTAGGCTCTCTGTTCACTTCATTGATAGTTTCTATTGCTGAGAAGAAGCTTTTTAGT
>CM053409.1:21646606-21672110 GCA_028644305.1 Xerus rutilus | reverse complement strand
ACATAAAAAGGTTAATTATGGCTACAGAACAGGTTGTTAATAATAATAAATTAGATCATGCTGAAGAAAAAGTAGATATTAGAAATCAGGAAGTAGAAGCACCAGAGGAAATAGTGATAGAGTGAAGGATGGGAGTGCTTTTGTACTTGGAGTGGCACATCGAAATATGGAACTTGTTTTGTTAAGTAACAGAAGGAAATAGTGAATTTTAAAAAATGTGATAAATTATAAATAAAATTATACATGCCATAAAATATATCAATTTAAAAGTGAACAGTTCATTGGAGTTAAGTATATTCACAGTGTTTTACTCACCACTACTATCTAGTTTCAGGACTTTTCAACACCCCAAAAGAAAACCCTGTGCACATTAAACAGTCACTCCTTTTCTCTTCAGCCTTCACTCCTTAGAAGCCACTAGTCTGCTTTCATCTCTAGGGATTTTCTTATTCTAAATATTTCATATGAATGGAAGTACATAATAAATGGCCTTTGTGTCTCACTTGCTTTACTTAATGTGTTTGCAAGGATTACCCATGTTGTAGCATGTATTAGAGTTTTATTCCTTTTCATGCCTGAATGTTAATATTCATCAGTTGATGGACATTTGGCTCATTTCCATCTTTTGGCCATTGCGAATAATGCTACAAACATTCGTATGTTTTTTTAAATTTTTTTGTTTTTTAAGTGCTGAAGGTTGAATCTAGAGCTTAGTATACACTAGACAAGCGCTCTACCTCTGAACTAGATCTCTAGTCCCAGAAATTTTTGGTTTTGTTTAACATCTGTCCTTATCCATATTTTATAGATAAGGAAACTAAATTACATAGATGGATTAATAAAAGCCAGTAGTAGTTCAAGGTCCACACAAGTAAAAATCAGTGAATCCAGGGGCCAAACAAGGGAATTTGATGTCAGAACCTATATTTTATAACCATTATGCTTAACCTAGCATCTAATAGGTGTCTAGTAAATCAGCTTTCCGTTTTGAGAAGTCTGTTTTGGGCAGTTGACAGAATTAACTTTGGTAGTCTAATTTAAGTAATTTCCAATTCAAGCTATTGTTGTACTTAACTCTTTAACTTGCATCTTAATACTATGTATGTATTGATTATAGTTTGGCTGTAGCAGCAATTCCTGAAGGTCTTCCCATTGTGGTCACAGTGACTTTAGCCCTTGGTGTTATGAGAATGGTGAAAAAACGGGCCATTGTGAAAAAACTGCCTATTGTTGAAACTCTGGGTAAGTCTTTTTAAAAGCATTCTTACTCACTGATGTGTTTGTTTCATGTCAACAAACATGTGAACTATGTTTGAGTTTTAGTTTTTGTCTTAGAGGTTTGCATAATGATGTTTGACTTATAGTAGTGTTTGGTATGGTTTTAGAAATCTTTTTGCATTGTGAAATGTTCTAATGCTTATATCATATTAAAAAATCAACAGCAAATGAAACCTGAGAGTAAAATTAATAGAATTTTTTCTTTTGACATCATGAGGAAAATAATTGATAATTACAGATCCCAAAGTGTCATACTTGACTTGAATTTGCTTATAAGAAAATTAAGTATGTAATAGTTATATATTGCTCTAACATAACTTTATTCATGATATGCTGTGAAATTTCAAAAAAATATTTAGGTTGTCCAAAATTAGATTTCATTTCTAGTTTGCATTTTAATGTAGAGAAAGTGAAATACATCAAAAAATTTACACTGAAGAAATTATATGGATATATATTTAGGAACCCTCCAGTCCTTCTGGAAAGTGTATCATATACAATCATAGAATGAAATTAATATGGAGTAGCTTTGTAGAAACTAAGAAAAGGTGAACATCTAATTATTTTTGATTTCAGAAGATTTATCTTATGGTGAAGTAAGCATCTTGTGAGAAATTAATTTAAAATTATCAACGAGTTGATCTTATAAAATTCAGAGATTAGGACAGGGTTCCAGAATCCAGTTTATTTTATAAGTCAACCTGTATTTTTCCCTGATTCTTTGGTAACACATAATGATTTGTTTTTCAGGCTGCTGTAATGTTATTTGTTCAGATAAAACGGGAACACTGACAAAGAATGAAATGACTGTTACTCACATATTTACTTCAGAGGGTCTGCATGCTGAGGTATTCTATAGAATTTCTTTTTTAACAATAGCCATACCTTTGTTAAGAAACTTAACATTCTTGCCAATTCAGTGTTATAGTGCCAGAAGGTCTATTAATTAGCTGCAGAGTTCCTTCCCGTGTGACTCTACTAGGTCTTTGTCTCACTTCACTTGGATACTTGTTCAGTTTAGAAACTTTAATTTCTAAAGGGGTATTTAATTGATAGCCCTCTTTCAATCACTATCTGTCACCCAGTCTTGCCAATTTTCACCTCACTAGCTTTCCTAGCCATTTATTTTGTAGTCAGCTTCCCTAGTTTCAGATGGCCTTCTGATAAAGCCTCTCTGCTGAATTGTTTTAGAGCTGAATTTTGAACATGTCAATCTCTAAATTAAGATGCTTCAGTGGTTTTTCACTGTGGTCAAAATCCTGATATCAAAGCCCTACGTGGCCTTTTCTTTTTCTCTCTCCAGCCATATATGCTGCTCCCTTTGGTCGCTATACACCAAATATATGGCTTTACACTTCTTTCAGTGTGACAAAATTCCTCCTAGCACCTTAGCTGCTGTCCTTACTGCTTCAAGTAATCTGATGTCTCTTCATCCTTTGCACCTAAATTCTAGCCTCACAACTGGCCCTAAGTTATATGTTTAATAGCATTCCATACCTCTTAGTCTTTATCTCAGGTAAAATTTACTGTCTCTTCCTGTTATGCTATGGGTTAGAACAGGAACTCGGTTGACTAGCATAGGACCTGTATCATGGTGGTAAATACTTGAATGAGTAAATAACGTTTAAAAAAATTGTATATTGGTAATTTCAAGTCCACATCTCTTTATGGTGGTTCTTGCCAAAACTGGTTGAAGACAAGTTCTGTTTGTTCTCAGTCTTGGCAATATTTTCAACTGAAATGTTGTTAACATTAACTATTTAATAGAGGTACTATATTTTAAAATGTATTTATAGCTAATTTATTGAGCAAAATAAGCATTAGACAGATTGACAGAAGTTGGATTTATTTTGGTCCATTTTATATAAAATGAGACTACTGTTACTCAGTGTGTGAGATTTGGTCAGGGACACCCAAAACTATGTTGGTGAATGTTCCTTCTTTCAGAAGAATTGTTGGGGTTACATGTGCGTGTATGGTCCAGGTTATAAAAGGTAGGTATTTTTTTTTTAAGTCTATGATTTTATATTTAAAGCATCAACCATTGGTTAATTGTTTTCTCTCATTTTATTATAAAGTTTAGATTATTTTGGCTTGATTGATTCTAGCCATATAGAATTAAGTATCTGACTTGTTTGGTTTATGTTTTTGAAATTGGCATGTCATATACTATGTTACAGTACTTTATAAGTGCTAGGGTAGATTTCTTAATGCCCCTGAGCCTGGATATTTATGGAAAGAATTCAGCTTTTTATTTTGGTTATAGATTTGTGTCAGATGTTAGATGTGGTAATGGATTTGAGTTCTTCGCAAGTTGTAGTGTGCTACATAAGTGTATTATTACATAAATTTAAGCTCACTTACCCTTTGAGATTTTCATGGCTTACCCATACTTATTTTTTTTTAACCAGGGTTGGAGTACCAGAAATTGAACTCTGGGGCACTTGACCATTGAGCCACATCCCCAGCCCTATTTTGTATTTTATTTACAGATAGTGTCTCACTGAGTTGCTTAACATCTTGCCTTTGCTAAGGCAGGCTTTGAACTCATGATCCTCCTGCCTTCGCCTCCTGAGCTGCTGGGATTACAGGCATGCACCCCTGCACCCGTCTTACCCATACTTTTTATATTATAAGCAGAAGACAGTATCTTTTAGGTTAATCATTGTGAAAATTCCATCTGTGTCTTTATTCCATGTTCTTCTTCAGACCATTTTTTATTGCTTTTCTAGGTGTATACTTTACCAACATTATGAACACAGCTCAGAATAGTTTTTCGTTCTCATAAGTGTTGTCACTACTGTTTGTATTATTGATTCCACTTTATGTTCCTTAGGTTACTGGAGTTGGCTATAATCAGTTTGGGGAAGTGATTGTTGATGGTGATGTTGTTCATGGATTCTATAATCCAGCTGTTAGCAGAATTGTTGAGGTAAATAGTTTATTCTCCAAGAAGGTATCTTTCTTTATTATAACTTAAGACATAATGAAGGATTCATAGTTTGTATTTCTCTTAGGCGGGCTGTGTGTGCAATGATGCTGTAATTAGGAACAACACTCTAATGGGAAAACCAACAGAAGGAGCCTTAATTGCTCTTGCAATGAAGGTATGTACCTGATTTCTTTGACATATGAGACATTACCCTCACAACAAAATGTAAGGCCACTGATTTTGGTATTACTGGGTTTTAGATATTGAGTGAAGAATACTGACAATTTTTCATTGTTGCTGCTTTTTGGGAACCAATTTTATTCATAGAAATGTCGATCATAGAGCTATTTCAATATAGCCTCATTCTTTTTTTATTTGTTCTTTTTAGATACATGTCAGTAGAGTGTATTTTGACTTATTATACATACATGGAGTATAACTTCCGATGCTTGTGGTTGTACATGATAATGGAGTTGCACTGGTCATGTATTCATGTCTGAACATAGGAAAGTAATGTCCAATTCATTCAACTGTCTTTCCTATTCTCAGACCCCTCCCTTCCTTTATTCCCCTTTGTCTAATCCAACGAACTTCTGTTCTTCCCTTCCCTCCTTATTGTATGTTAGCATCTGAATCTCAGAGATAACATTTGGCCTTTAATTTTGGGGGATTTAGTCTCATTCCTTATGTGAAGGTACAAACTAATGACCAGTTGATGAATTTTCTTTTTTTTGATGAAATTGTTCCTGTCTTCCATAATACTGAGATCTATGTTTGAAAAGCTTTATAAATATTTCTAATTGCTGATAATACTAACTTTTGAATGAGTAAAAGGCAATATTCTGTAGCATTTCCATGTAAAGATGTTATGCAGTTATGAGAATCAGCTTTTCCCAGTATTCCCTTCTCCTTTATCAGTTTCTTAAAACGGGTGTCACATTAAATTCGTGTTGTGGAGAGGAGTGATGTTCTCAGTGACCTTTTCGTGTGTCCAAATTGATTTTATATCATAAGTCTTACATTTGTTTCAGTGAGAAACCTAAAATTCCATTCTGCTATTTTCATAACAAAAATAACTGCTTCTACTTGTAAGTGTAGTTTGAGAAAACTTTGAGAGTTATGTGAAGTGGGATGCTTCTAAATGAGGTTACTGGAAATGAGGTCCTATGGAGAATTATGGGTTATTTTAACATTATGATCGATAAGTTGATAGTTTTAGAATATATGTTTTCTCTATTGAAAACTACATTTCTTTGTTATTTGGTCTCCTTATAATTAAGAAGTGTAGAATAGCCTTCTAAAAAATATGAAAAAAATGACATCCAGTGTTATACTTTACAAGATGTTAGCTTCTTGGAGAGAGAAAAAGTAAAATCATTTCCTAATGGGCAGAGACCTCACATTTTAGGTGGGGAGTTAAACTGACATTCTCGGAATAAAAGACAGACCAAAAAAATTAAATCCAAAACATTGAGCCACATGTAAGAATATTGCCAATTCAGACCTGAGAGTTAAGCTTCAAAGGATAGGAAGGGAAGGATGAAGTCAGCTGGGGAAAGAACTAGAACAAAAGCATAGAGGAATAAACAGGCACAGAATGGGTTGTGGCTGATCAGTTGGCTAAAGGTGTTTGAGTAACCAGCAAGGCTATGTATGGTTAAATAGGCTATATATAGGTGGTTTCTGGAAGACCTTCAAATACCAGAAGATTGTGAATACATTCTGTAGAAAACAAAAACCAGATGAGATTTTTTTTTTGGTACCAGGGATTGAGCTCCAGGGTACTCGACCACTGAGCCACATCCCCAGCCCTATTTTGTGTTTTATTTAGAGACAGGGTCTCACTGAGTTGCTCAGCGCCTTGCCATTGCTGAGACTGTCTCAGCCTCCCAAAGTGCTGAGATTACAGGTGTGTACCATCACGCCTGGCTGAGATTTTTGAGTAGTTTAAAAAATATTTTTGGATATTTGGAAGAAGATGCAAAGGATACTGAGAGGGAGAAAAGCTATGTGACATTGGTATTCGTAAGGATATAAAGTAATGGGGAGAATGACTAGGATGGTTGCAACAGGCAAGACAAATTTGAGTCCCTAAGAAGTTGTGGAATTGATCCAAAACTTCTGTCACTTAGGAAATTCTCGCTCAGTATTGGTTGTGTATCTTTGTATTTGTATCCTGCTTCCTTCCAGAACTTGAGCTGGTAGATTAATATAGTCAGATTATAAGAATTTGAGCTGGTAGATCAATATTACCTGGTGTATATACTGTCCAGGTAATATGCCTTGACTATATTTATACACCTAGGCTTTCATGTTGAAAATGTATGCTGCTGTTCAGGGAAATACAGTAGATGTAAATGGATACCACTAGTCTTTCACCATTATGTGAAAAATAATCCAGTTACCTCTAACTAACCAAGCTATAAATCATGAAATTTGTTGTTTGTTAAAGGAAGAATAATTATACAATGGTTAGAATTTACTTTGTTTTTTTGTTTCTTCTTTTTTTTCTTATGTAGATGGGTCTTGATGGACTTCAACAAGACTATATCAGAAAAGCTGAATATCCTTTTAGCTCTGAGCAAAAATGGATGGCTGTTAAGTGTGTACACCGAACACAGCAGGTATCCCTCTTTTTTTTAATACTTTGTAGTTGTGGGTAAACGGCATGCCTTTATTTATTTATTTGTTTTTGTTTATATGTGGTGCTAAGGATCAAACCCAGTGCTGCACACATGCTAGGCAAGCGCTGTGCCACTGAGCTACAGCCCTAGCCCAGATATCCCTCTTTTTAAAGAATAATGATATCCTCTTGAGCTTAGGTGACTATTTTCATTGCCTTGAGATTTAAACAATGTATGTTAAATAAAGACTAGTCACTTTAAAGTATGTGTGATTAATAGTGCACTCATCCCTTCTTATTTTCTTGTTCTCTTTGGTCCTCTTTTCTCTTATAGAATCTGTGCATAGATATCTTTAGTTTTGTTGGGTGCACAAATAAATGTGTTGTAGCCTGGTCTCCGTCTCTTGGAGCTTGCGACATCAAGTTCTCTCAGCATGTTTTTTGTTCTTGTTGATAGTTCATTACAGATCTCTTCTGACTGTGTTGTCAATATGTATTCTTTCATTGAAGGAATGCATTTAAAACAAAACCCACATTATTTTGTGGAAAAGTGATTTCCAAATGTATATAATTCATGTTGGTTGATCCAGTTTGCAAATTGATACAATGACATGCACTGGTATTTTAAACTTTTATCTTTTTTGTTCCTTGGTATTTTAGAGGTTTTTGCGTAATATTGAGTTCTGAATTATCTACAATGTATAATCATGTCATTCATAGTTCTGCTACCAGTTTGATGCTTAAATTTACTTGTCCTTAAAAAATACATTTGTTATTTTTCCATTTTATTTAATATGAATGAATAAGCACTTATGTGTTTTCATCTCTGAAATGACTATAATCAGTTACATCTCTTTATACAAGTATGAATAAAAGGATTCTCCCACCCATAATAAGTAGGAAATATTGGTTTTACAAGAAAAGGCAACTCTGCCAATATTGAACTTCTGAGTGGCACTCTACCAGGAACTCTGCTCACGTTCTGTCTGAGAGAAATTTTAGGAGTCCCTGGGAAGGAGACAATTAGAAATAAAACTATGAAAACAAAATACCTATTAGTTTGTCTTACAAAGTTTTCAGAAATTGTACTAGACTTAGATAATCTTCAGCTGATATTTCTTGAACATATAGTTGTATGATGAGTATGTAGGTCTGGGAATAGTGGCTCATGCTTGTAATAACGGTACCTTGGGAGGAAAAGGCAGGAGGATTATCCAATTTGAAACCAGCCTCAGCAACTTAGCAAGACTCTATCTCAAAACAAAAGCTTTTGAAAAGGCTGGTGGTATAGTTTAGTGGTAGTGTGCTCCAGGCCCCAATACTACCCCTTCCCCCCAAATATATATGGGACAGATCTATTTAACTCTTTGTAAATCTTCTCTTAACACCACAAGATAATGTGGCTCATGTTATGTTTAATGATTTGATTTTTTAGCACTCTTGAATTATATTTTATGAAAATTATACATGGGAAGATTGAATATTATCAGTTGCAGAAGTTCTGGACAGGGATTGGCAGGATATATATATTGGAAATATTTGTGTGTTTCTTCTTCCCACTTTTTCAAGCCAGAGAGTTCTTTTACAAAATAAAACCCAACAGTGAAGCAAACAGATAGAACCCAAATCCAGATCCACAGATGTGACTCAGAATAAAGAAGAAG
The DNA here is from genome assembly GCA_028644305.1 of Xerus rutilus. Classification (NCBI taxonomy): domain Eukaryota; kingdom Metazoa; phylum Chordata; class Mammalia; order Rodentia; family Sciuridae; genus Xerus; species Xerus rutilus. The sequence continues at coordinate 21,663,613 of CM053409.1, read as the reverse complement.
TCAAACTGACACAAGTAAGGCAAATTTGCCAATTTAAAGATTGCTTCAGTTTCTTACATTGTTCGTTTTGGAAGTCTTTTATTTGAATATGACAGTATACATTTATCTCTTCTTTCTCCCTGGAACAAATAGAAGACATAAACGCATAAGTCCTTTTGAAGGCATAAGGCTAAAAACAGAAGAGAAAGTCAAAATTCTGAAAGAGGAACCAGTAGAACTCTGCCAGGACCTTTCTACTTGTTTAGGCCAGGCCATTGGTACTCCTTTTATGCCTGTGGAATATTGGAAATCTGCTCTTGGGGGAGGAGTGGAGGGCAGGATTCAGGCTTAAGATTGAAAGTACAGTGATGAAGAGTCATTTTCATTTTCCTGAAGGATAAGCCCCTAGCTTTTTAGTTCCATTTGTCTCTTAGAGGCAGGCATCTCCCTAGTGTTATTCCCTAAGTTAGAATATTGAAGAATTTTAGGAAAGCTGACTGGTCCCAAGAAGGTTTCAACAGTAAAGAACACCCCTAACCAAGACCTGTGTTCTTGGGAAGAGCTTATCTATTACTGGGCTTCATCTCATCACCCAGAGGCAAGATCTACCAACCAGTCGATGAGCTTTGTTAGTACCCATGCAGTATCTGCTCCTTTAGGGGCTTCATCCTGAATGTAAATGGACAGGCAAGGATTGCTAGATACTTAAGGAAAATCTTTAGTGTAATGATGCAGACCAAACCAATAGAGATAGAGGTCTCAGAGAAATAAAAGGAATGCCAGATATTGAAGAAAATTTCCAAAGTATTTTGAAAACAAAATACTTTCAAGAGGATATTTATCAAATAAGTTAAGGAATCTATCAGAAAATAGAACAAAAAATCAAAGAGTGAATAGTATAAGAGAGAAGTTGAGAAAATTAAAAAAAGAATTCAACATCCACCTACCAGTGGTAATAGGAAGAGAGGAGAAAAGGGGAAGATTTTAGTCAAATAATGCCATAAGGTTTTCCAGAATGTAAATATTTTAGGTTGTAGAATAAAATAGCCTCCAACTACTGGGTACAGTGAGTATGTTAAAGTGGGGTGTGGTGTGGTGATGGAACAAACACAAGGCCTGTAATCAAGAAATTTGAGGACACTTGGAGAAAGAGAATTGGAAAAGCTTCCAGAGATTTTTGAGATAGGAGGAGAGATCATATTAAATGGTTTAGATAAATGGGGAGATCATATAAAAAGATTTAGGAATTAAAGTTCTTTTTGTATTTTTCTGTGTCAATATCAGACACTGGAAGATAATAGAGCAAAGCCTTTACAATGAGAGAAAGTTTGTTTTCAGCTAAACTTACAAATGTGAGGACAAAATAAAAACATATTTCACATCACATACCCTTCTTGGAAAGATAATGGTTGATAATAAGCCAAGGAGAAGGAAGAGTTAGAATGTGGTGAGGATGGAGGTGAGAAGTTTCTGATATTTGGGTGTGGCAGGCCTAGAAATGAACCAACTCAGATTAAAAAAGGGAAAGGGAACAAGACTGGAGGGAGGTCTCCAGTAAAAATACAGAAGTGATGGCTTACCTACTCATTTGATAATGTGGAAATTATCAAATGGGAAGGGTTTTATCTCACATTGAAGAGTTTGGGGGAAGGTTTGATTGAGAAGTTTAAATAAAACTAAGCAAATAAGGCAATTATTAACTTTTCAAGACAAAACTTAAATGGGAAAAGAAGTATTCATGTGAGTTATCAGTGAGGATTGACTATGGAAATGTCATGTTCTCCTGCTGCCTCCCTAAGTCCCCAAATAGTTGCTCACTGTAGTTTCTTGGGAACCCTGGCAAGCGGAAGCTTCATATCTGTGCACGCACACAGTCAGGGCAGGGATAGAGGAGCAGCAAATTGTGCACTGTCCTCTAAATTTCCACTTGGAAGTGACATAGTGCTTCTCATATTTTTTTTGACAGAAGCAAGTCACATCTCACTTTTGGGTTAAAAGAGTGCAACAAGGAAATACATTCCTACCTGCAAGGAGAAGTAGGATGTTTATGAAGGACTATGGCCATTACCATTGGCTTAACAGTGAGGAATCTTAAACAGAATACTGACACTTTTTGCTTTAACTGTATCTTAAAGATTGGGAGAGGGGGGAAAAGGTGGTGGGAGTGGTCAAATTCACAGGTGTCACAACAGACACTGTTTAAAATTGATCATTGAAGGAGTAGTGATATAAATGTGTTAAAAACACAGTGGTAAATACTGAAGAAAGCAGCTGAAAGAGTTAAAATTGATTCACCTCTATGAAGTTGGACTTGGAATGAGATGTATTGAGTAGGGACTATAGTTTTTTATTATAACCTTTTGAGTACTACTTTTTGTTTTTATTTTTGTGGTGGTAGGGATTGAACCCACGGCCTTGTGCATGGTAGGCCAAAGATTTCTTTTATTATGGTAAATAAAAGAAGTCTAATACTCCCAATTGCAAGGTGTTTGTTAGAATTAAATAGTATCACAGATAGACAGGTAGATATATAGCTAGTAGGTAATGAAAAGCCTGAGCCATTGTTTGTGGGTTGGTGTTAGATCTCTTTTCCCTTTTGGATTATGATGAGCCTGATGGGGCTTAGTATAGCATTCCTTCAGAGTGTGGGATGGTAGGACATATGTTGTTTTCTATAGAAGATGCAGAAACCTCCCACATGTGAGGGGTTTTTGTATGTTGGTACTGCTAATTGAACCCAGGGGTACTCTACTACTAAGCTACATCCTTGCCCATTTTATTTTGTTTTTAGACAGTGTCTCACTAAATTGCTGAGGCCTCAAGCTTCCTATGGTCCTTCCTCAGCCTTTTGAGGAGCTGGGATTAAAGGTGTGCATCCCTATGCCTGGTGCACATATGAGTGTTTTTTTTTTTTTAAATACCAGGAATTGAACCCAGGATGCTTAACCACTGAACCACATCCTTAGCCCCCTTGTAATTTTTTAAAAAATTTTTGAGACAGAGTTTTGCTAAGTTGCTTAAGTCCTTGCTAAATTGCTGAGACTGTCCTTGAACTTGGGATTCTCCTGCCTCAGCCTCTCAATTTGCTGGGATTACAAGTGTGTGCCACCACACCTGGCCACATATGAGTTTTTGATCTTTAGAGTTCAAGTACCATGCAAAGAGATTTGAGTAACTTTCTGGGGATTATGAGAAACACCTGCCACTTGCTTTTGGACTCCAATATCAAATATATAGAAGTTGAAATGAAACTTATATTTGGTCTGTTTTTCTTCTTAGGACAGACCAGAGATTTGTTTTATGAAGGGTGCTTATGAGCAGGTGATTAAATACTGTACTACATACTACAGCAAAGGGCAGACCTTGACACTCACCCAGCAGCAGAGAGATATGTACCAACAAGAGAAGGCACGGATGGGTTCAGCTGGACTCAGAGGTAAGGCCATTTTGATCCTGGGGTGGAAAGTTATAGCCTTCTTTTAATTGCATTTGAATTTATACTTCACATCTGAGCAATTCAGTTCAATTCCAGGCTTTGTCCAACTCTGTTCCTTGCCATTTCTGAGGTGCTTTATTTCAGTTTGTTAACTGGCCTCCAAAATATGGAAGGTCAAGATTGCGGTGAAATATGAAAATTCTATTTCTTACAGACCTGTAGTGGTCTTTTTTTTAAAGATTTTTTTGAGTGGGTGATAGAAATTTTATTTTAAACAAGTTGATCTTGTGAGAAGGGAGATAGCTCAAGGTAAAACAATGTTACCCTTTTCTTCTTTTGTCACTTTGTCTTTATTGTTAATAGAATTAAAATACTTTACTAAAAATGAAAGTCTTAGGCCTCTAATTTGTCCTTTAAACTAAGGTGATTGCTAACTGAATCCTCATCTGCTGTCTTTGTTCTCTTCCTGTTCACCAGTGAGGTGAAGTAGTGCCCAGATCCTTCCTTCCTATCTACATCTGTCTGTCTGTCTCTCTGTCTCTCTCCCTTCCCGCCCCCTGCGCCCTCCCCCCGAATGTGACAGGGAGAGGGTGGGGTTCTGCTGTGCACCATGTATCAGGCTACTTCTCCTAGGGACACAGTATAGGATTGAGTAGGGTGGGGCATATACCTGATTCTTACCTTTCAAATAGTCATCTGACTTGTGCAAAATATATATATTTATGTGTTCTCTCAAGGAAATTGAAAGAATTGACTTCCTTGTATAATTTTAATGCAATGTAAGTCAAATACTACAATTGCTTAGAGAAAGGGTAACAAATGTGAAATATGTTCTTATTTGTGGTTCACTTAAGCAAGGGCATTTTTTTGCCCTAAAACATTTGGAGAAGTTCATAGGACTTCTGTTTTTACAATAAGCTATGTTTAGAAAGGTATTCTGGAGTCAGAGCACGCACCTGTAGCCTGCTGCCATGCTTTGTTCCCTGGCCTCTTCACCAGCTCTCAGGCTACTGAGGCAGGGTCACTCCTTGTGTCCTCCTTATTGCTTGTTGCATCCTTCCTGGGTTATGGATTGTATTGTGATCATTTCAGAACCTCACACTCTGTCTCCAAGGAAAGAGAAAGTGGAGCTTCGTGGCTGGAAAATTGTTGTACACATGGATCTGTTTTTATATATGAAAAAAATATTTTTAAAGAAAAATAAGTTTTTCTTCTCTTTTCCCCTCCATAATATAAGAGACTTTGATGGCAGATTCCAGAGTTTCAGGTGATTTTTCCTACAAACTCGAATTCTAAACATGCCCCTAGACTTCTGCCTCAACCCTTAAGCTTTGAGAATCCTTGAGGCCACAGCAGATTTTTTCTTCCAGCATCTGTTCTGGGGCAGGAGGAACCTCTTCTCTGGTTGAACTAGGTTAGGCCTAAGAGTAGTGAGATGAGACGTAGGAATTTTTAAAAAAACAAATTTAATTTATCAAGCTAATGTGCAGTGCTACTGGATATTCTGGGTAAGTGGGGATGGTAGTGTTCCACATGTACTCAGTGTGCTCCCTTCTGAACAGTGAGCAGACCACAACTGTTTAGTGACCATAGCCACAGAAAACTCAGTGTCTCTGACTTAGGGTGATATTTCTTTGCCTCCCTTGTACCTATTTCAGCTTTCTGCCAAAAGCTAGTCTGCGAAAATGGAACTGTTAGGCTTTGGCCCAGAATTATGATTGTTAGAGCAAGGGGAAATTTAGGTGGCTTGAAGGTCACTGCAGGGAAGCTTACATAGCCAAGAAAGGTCTTTGTTGCTAAAGCTTGTGTATCAAGAGGCAACAACAGCATTTCTGAGGGATTCCTGGGAAGATGGATACAAGAGTGGGAGAGGATATTGCTCTGTAGGTTACCTCCTCTTTCTGGGACTTTGAGTCTTTTTTAATCCACTTTTGCTAAGATGCACTTATTTAAAAAAAGCGTGAGGGGCACAAAATGTAAACCTGTTTTTCTTATCTCTTGATCTTATATGATGTCTTTGCCTTTAGTTTGTTGGGTTTGTTTCCAGCTCTTAATAAAACATTGAAACTGTTAAAACGAAGGGGTAGAGTTTTGTTACTCTTAGGAGCCTACTTTTTTTGTTTCTCTTAGGAGCGGGTAGAGTTTTGTTACTCATAGGAGTTTCAAGGTTGGTGTGAATTTGGAGAACTCAAAGTGATCTTAAAGTTATGGTGTCTGCTTCTGTTTGCCTTAATTTTTGGAACAAAAGTTTTCACACTTTTTTTTGACTAACTTTTTCATCTGAAGGATTATGAAGGTTTGTGTGTGTGCAGTTTTGTGTTAAAACATTGTGAAGAAGACTAGAGTTTAGAGGGGAAGATTTTTGTTTCATAGGGTTTGGGAAACGTTCTGTTCCTGCCTAATACCTTTTCTTTATCTCTTTGTGCTCTCCTTCCCATCAATCCCTGAGATTGCCATAATGGAAGAGAAGAAAATATTTTAAATTTCAATTGATAGGTACTTATGTTGCATCGTATAAAATTACTTTCTTAAAATGCTTGGGGTCTTAAAATTTGAAATTGGACTATGTTTTGTTTTATGTATGAGGCATTCCACATGAAAAATGTTTAGTTACCCTTGACTAAAGAGTTATTAGAGCTTCATTTGTGCTAAAGATGTGAAAAAGTAAATACAGGGCCCTAGCCTTTCCATCAATTTCACCCCTCCATTGGGAGTACTCCAAGCTTGTCTCCCTTCCCTATGAATTGCAGATATACAAATTGGTATTCACTGTCTCCTTCTTTTGCCACCTGCCTCTATCCTAGTACTAGGCATTGACCGTACAGCAGCTCATTCTCTTCAGAGTGAAAGCCTTTGGGGCCCACATCTGTATGAATAGTTACATTGGAAAAATAGAAGTTACTTGGCTTTGATCTTGGTTTTCTAGTCCTCCATACCTTCTGCTCGAATAAGAGTAAATACATTTCATCTCTGTGGGACTTTTCAATCTAATAATATCCCAGGTGCAGGCACATCCCTCTGGTCCATAAGTGTAGTTAGCAGAGGTTCCAGAACTCTGAGAGTAAGCTAAATGAATAGTATTTTGTACTCTAACTTAAATGCTCAGAGATGACAGGAAACTAACTTAAAGTAATGATACGGTGGTGGTATTTATGTACTCTTAGAGAATGGCAGTTGGAAATAAGAAAGACTTATTACTATTCTGCAAAGAGTGAAAAAATTTAAACATCATTATTACTGGTCTTATGATAACTTTATACATTAACTTTGCCATTCAGGGTTTGTCATACATGTAGTTGTTACAGACTGTGTCTAATTTATACAGACTTCTTTTCAGACTATTGAATTTTTCTGGAGGTCTATGAGATGTAAAGATGAAGAAACATTAGTAGCCGCCATCAAAGGTGTCTGTTTAAAACCGACTTTAAAGCTTGATAAACCCATCTAGTCTCTAAATAATGAATTGTATTTTCCAAAGAGGCAGTAGTTTCTATGAAAAGTAGTTGCATGTGATTGCTCTGCAAAAACGTTCTTCATTCTCCTTCACTTGCCTTCTCTGCATAACAGTTCTGTAGTTTTATTTCTTTTAATTTTAATAGCTTTTAAAAGAATCATTTAACTATAATGTCTTGGTGTGTAAAATTTTGATTTTTAAAAATGATAAATCTGCAGATGACATTATAATCTTAAGTGAGTTATTGCCAACTAAATTCTAATGTTTATGTGGCTTACATTTTCTTTTTTGGACTTTATGATTATTTCCTAAGTTCTTGCATTGGCCTCTGGTCCTGAACTGGGACAGCTGACGTTTCTTGGCTTGGTGGGAATCATTGACCCTCCTAGGACTGGTGTGAAAGAAGCTGTTACAACACTCATTGCCTCAGGAGTATCGATAAAAATGATTACTGGAGATTCACAGGAGACTGCAGTTGCAATTGGTATAACTAGGCTTCTTCATTTCATTTTTGATAGTTTTTCTTAAAATACTTCAGTGTATTGTTTTGTGAACCATTAGATGTACAATGTGTTTACATAATATTGAAATTATACATTTAAAGCTGACTTTTTTGCTCTGACTATATATAAAATTGTAGGCAAAAATTTGACTATAGCTTGATAAGTGGTAGGTTATTGAACACACAAAACTGAACCAGGTGTGGTAGCACATAGCTGTAATCTCAGCTACTTAGGAGGCTTAGACAAGAAGATTGCAAGTTGGGGCCAGCCTGAGTAACTTGGCAAGACCCTTTCTCAACATAAAATTTTAAAAAAGGGCTGAGAATGTTGTTTAGTGGTAGAGTGCTTGCCTAACATGCTTGAAGGCCTGGGTTCAATCCCCAAATGTTGTCCCTCCACTTTAAAAAAAAATATGTTTATACACACACACATATACATATATGAGTATATATATAAAAACAAACACATAAATAAAACTAAATTATGAAATCACATCTATATTTTATTCACATACAGATACTTGATTATTTTTGACTTTATAATCCAATTTGCTGATACATAAAAGTACAAGCTTCTGCATGTGAAAGGAAATAAGAAATTTAGTTTTTCTTTTCAACCTAGGTATAATTTTCAAAGCAGACTTATACATAAGTAGGAAAAAACTAGCTTGTATATATTTGTTTTCATCATTTATACATATATACACACACAAACACATCTATAAATATATACAGTTTGAGTGTTATTTAAGATTTCCTTAAGAAATGTAAGGAAAACAAAAAGTATGAGAACTTAACTTCCCAGATCCCATAAACTATAACTTATACTGATACATTTAACAGTTTGCTAAACTCCTTTAATCTGACTTTCATTAATATTTTGGAGTAGGAGTTCCAAACTGTGTGTTATCTAAGAGAGATCACTAGAAATAGAATATTATTGGAAGAAAACTTTTCAACAATATGGTTTCATTTACATAAAATTATATGGTGACTACAAATCCGCCACTATTGTGCCTGGCTTCAGATACTTTACTTAAAATGTAGTCTGATCTTGGTTAGAATTCAGCTGCTGAGCAGAACCTGATAGTTGAAATTTTAGTTCCAAGGGTTTGCTGGCTTAAAAACAGTGAACACTGTTCATTCTTATATGTAAACAAAAACAAAACAGACAGACACAACCTCAGACTTACTATATACTCAGGTTTTTCTTATCAGTTTGTCTTATGTCTTATTGGCATTCTGTACCTGAAAGGGTGAAAACTGATTAAGTGAGCATGTTGTTGACTAATGTGTCAAACAAACAATTTGGTTAATTGTATTTTTCTTTCTTTTCACGTTAGCTAGTCGTTTGGGATTGTATTCTAAAACTTCCCAGTCAGTCTCAGGAGAAGAAATAGATGCCATGGATGTCCAGCAGCTTTCACAAATTGTACCAAAGGTAGGCCTATCCTAAAGCCTTTTAGACTGAGAGGGCTTGTTCTAAGTGTTGATAATTACTGTCTTAACGAAACTTTAGTTATGAGCAAATGATACGTGACCATCAAATTAGTTGGTTCAAATTCTGAAATTAAAACTGATTGAAATTAATTTTATCATTGAATATTTATGATGTGGTCATTACGAATGAGTATCATGCAAAATTGTTAACTTGAGCAAGAACTGAGTTCCTTCTGAAGAAAATACTATGGTCATTTACTGCTTATGTTTATAAATTAGAGAATGAAAAAAGATCATTACTTTGTATTTCTTACCCTTTTGATTTTATTTTAGTAACAGTATATTTTTTAAAAACAAAATCAAGGTTTTTTTTATATATGGTAAATTTGCCTTTTTAAAAAATACGTAGTTTTCAGTTTTGACAAATGCATACAGTCTTGTAACCATGACCACAGACAGGCCATATAACAGTTTCACCAACCCATCCAATTCTCTTGTGTCTTTCTGTAGTCAAGTGCTACCCTTCCTTCCAGCAATTGGCAGTCATGATTTGTTTCTTTTCCAGATTGTTCTAAAAATTGAATCATATGGTACAAGGCTTTGGAATTGGCTTCTTTCACCTAGCATAATACCTTTGAGATTTAGCTATGTTTGGAAATTTAAAAGTTATTAAAATATAGCAATTTATTTTTTTTCACAATAATAAAAAATACTGAATTTTTTATTAGCAGGACTCTTCCCATTCCCATTTTGTCTTTTTTCCCCCACTTCATCTTTTTTCCCCACTTCATTGTGCATTCACATAACTTTTTTGGGGGCACCAGGGATTGAACTCAGGGGATTGAACTCGACCACTGAGTCACATCCCCAGCCCTATTTTGTATTTTATTTAGAGACAAGGTCTCATTGAGTTGCTTAGGGCCTCACTTTTGCCGAGGCTGGCTTTGAACTCACGATCCTCCTGTCTCAGCCTCCCGAGCTGCTAGTATTACAGGCTGTGCCACCGTGCCCAGCCCACATTCACGTAACTCTTATAACCAGCCCACATTCACATAACTCTTACAGCCAGAAGTAACTATTATAATCAGAAGTCTTTGAACTTCTGATTTTGCAGCTGATCAGATTGAGTAACCTTTCTTTTATTAGGGTTAAAAATAAAACAGAACTTTTGTTCTAGATCATCAGCTTGCTCAGAATTTCTCACATCCTGAAATCATCTTAGTTCCTCATTCAAATATTTTTCAGCTCTTCCTTTTCATGATTCTTTGGAACATTTTCCAAACCTTTCAACATGCTATGTTCTTTTGACCTAGAGCCAATTAAAAATTGAGTGTGCACACAGTTTTGCTTAATTATACTTTAAGTATATCTGGAGTTCTCAATATTTTCCAATTGTGATTTCTTTATGTTTTATATTTTCCATTGATAGAAGTTGTCATTCTCTCTGTTTTCGGATTTTGACATCAGTGTTTGTTTATATTTCCACTGAACTATTAGCTAAGTTGCCATAGTGTAATCTCAATTTGTGTATTGTAGTCACTATTACTCCTTTTTGCTAGACTGAGAAACAGATGTAAAATTTAAAAGATTATAAAGAAAGGCAATTCATATATCTCCAAGTTTAATATAAGCTCTGTGAGACAGTGCTGTATTTCAATTTCTAATAATTTTTCGTGTGTGTTTTTTTGGGTGTTTGTGTGTGTCCGTTGAATTTCAGTAGTTTTGTTCAACAAGATTCACATAATTATTCTGGGACTTAAAGAACAAATATTACTCTGGGTGATGTTATGGCCACATGTAAAAATCCAGATGATTTTTCTACTTTGCATTGAGATCTACTTTGTCTTCTAGTAGCTACTCTTATTTTTGAGATTCCATTAAAAGCTTTGAAATGTTGCAATCTTATAATCAACTAATAGTTGTATTGGATGCATGCCAATTAAATTTATTACTGTATAAGAGAAATACGACTTGAGTCCAGCAGCTTGTGGCTTGTCATTCTTGGTAACTGACAGTAGCTATAAAGAAGTGGTTTTACAAGGTTCAAAAATTATGAGGAACAAAGGCAGAATTTTGCTGTGTACAATCAGAGTATTTAAAATTAGCCTTTTATTTTAGTATTATGTTCAGTCTACAGCTTTTGTTAAAAACTTCTGTCATGTTTTAGTGCTGTGTGCTACACAATTAATTTCTGCAATAATTAGAACTTTCACTTAGAAAATTACCAGTATACTTAGAGTATATATGTAGCTTTAGTCTTATACTAAGGAGTTTCTAGGTAGATTTTTGAACCTTATTTTTTTTATTTACTTATTTTTGTGGTGCTGGAGATTGAACCCAGGGCCTAGGACATGTTAGGCAAACTGTCTACTGCTGAGCTGTCTCCCCAGCAATTTCCATCCATTTTTTATTTTGAGACAAGATCTTACTAAGTTGCCTGGGCTGGCCATAAACTTGTGATCTTACTGCCTGAGCCTCCTGAGTGGCTGGGATTACAGGCATGTGACGCTGTGCTGATGAACTTTATTTTTAAAAGAAGAATGTTCTCCAAATATGAGTTATGTGTTTAATGGGTCCTAGAGGACTTAGGGATAAACAGCAATGTGATATTATAATTCAATGACTCTTTTTTTATTGTTTAGAAAATCTTTTGATTTTAGACTTTTATTACCAAAGTGAAACTGAAGAGTCTTAAAGATGGTACTAAGATTTATTCTGTTGTTTATTAATTCCTTTAACATCTACTTTTAGAACACATAATCTCTTGCCTTCATGGAGCTTAAATTCTAATATAAATGAAATTTTATACATATATGGGGGTAGTTCTAAAAAGCACCATTGAAAGTAGGCAAGAAAGGTGTAGAAGTAGGAGAAGGAGATAAAAATTTTAAGAGCATGACTGGGAAAGCCTCACTGCGAAGGTACTGTTTAAAGAAAGGGCAGGCCATGTAAAGTCTGAGGAACGAACATTGCAGATAGATGGAACAGTGCAGAGGCCTTGAAGGGAATGTGCCTGGTATGTGTGAGAAACAGTGAGGAGGCCAGTGTTGTAGTTCAGGCCAACGAAGATTAATGATGCAAGAGGAGTAGGATGAGGTGTGCACTTCATGCAGGGCTTGGCAGATAAGAACAGACTGGCCTTTGTACAGAGCAGGATGAAAAGTCATCAGAGAGAGCAAAGGTGATAGTGATCTGACTTCTGTTTTAACATTGTCACTGTAGCCATTGTGTGAAGAACAAATACCAGAAGGCAAGGGCAGAAATAAGGAAAATCAGTTGAGAGGTATTGGCCCAGTGAGAATTAAGGATGCCTCCCCAAATTCAGAGCCTTAACAATTGCAAGGATCTAATTGCCATTAACAGAGGATAGGAAGGAACAAGATTTGGAGGAAATAACAGGTGTTCAATTTTGGCTATGTTTGAGATGAGACATCCAAGAGGAAATGTGGAATAAATAGATAGATTAGTTTCTTTAGTTTGGATTTCAGAAGAGACGTTGGGGATGGAAATAAAAGATAAAATGTGAAGCAGCAGTAAGGCTGGATGGGCTTCCCTAATGAGTAGGGGTTTATTAGACCTCATCTAAAGGAGAGACTAAGAAATAAGCCATTATGTGCTCCAGTATTTTGACCAGGGAAGTCAGGAATCTGCATAAGAGCAACAGCCAGAAAGGCAAGAGGAAGATCAAGTGTTTTGGGAGCAGGGAATGATCAGCTTTGTCGGGATGCTGCTGAGAGGTTAAGTTAGATGAGAAGTAACTGTTGGTATTTGCAATGTGATATGGGTGAGTGGTCTTCGGTAATCTTAAATGATGGTTTCAGTGCAGTGGTGGTGTAATAACCTGATTGAGATGGATTCAGGAGATAATGAGAGACAGGTAACTTCCTAAGGAGTTTTGCTCCAGAAATTCTCCCCTCCTGTCAGTTTTCTACTTCATTGCTGCATCTTTACCATCAGTATCTAAGCATGTTGTTATTCCTTTCATTAAAAAAGAAAGAAAAGGGAAATGTAGGAACAACAGGAGTAATGGGAAGGGACAGGATGTACGCCCCCCCACCCCCCGTAATGGAAGGATTTATAACATGCTTGTACACTGATGGGAAAGATTCAGCAGTGAGGGGGAGAACTGATGCAGGCTGGAGAAAAAATTCTTGAACAGTGGTCTTAAATAGGTAAGAAAGGGGAATATTTGACTGGTACTAGAGATATATTTAATTCATCTTTCATAAAACAAGAGAAGGATAGTGCCTGGACAGATACTGGGTGGTGGGAATTGTGGAAATGTTCCTGATTGTTTTTTCTGAAGTAGGAAATAAGGTCGCCAGTTGAACACAAGGCTGGAGAAGGGATAGATTGGAGGAATGAGGAGAGAGAACTACTAGAAACTAATTTTCTAAGAACTTATGGTGTATTTTCTGGGTGTTGGAATTACCATAAGTTGTAAATATCAAGGAGTGCGACAGTGAGGCTCAAGTTGAGATCTTTGTGAACTGAGAGGTTATGTGCTCAGGAGCATACCTGCAGTTAGTGGGAAGTATAAACTTCTGTGACATTTAAAGCTCAGTTGTTTGTGAAGGGAGAGTGGAGGATATGTACCAGCTCTAAGCTGCCCTGGTGGTACTATTTGAGAGTACGGTAAGGGATGGCAGTGTTGTGTGAAAAACCGAGGTTAAAGCAAGGCGGCAGAGTTGAGATACAGATCTTGTTGGCTGACTGAATTTGGGGCACAGTGAAAGGGTTTCAGGGAACTGGGAAAAGGGGTCAGAAAAGAAGGGATTAAATACATAGTTTGGAGAGAGAAAATTGTAAAGCAGTTTTGGATGTACGTTGGAAGAGGGCTAATGATTATCCAGAATAAAAAAGGGCAAGCAGTGAAGACAGCAGAGGTGAAGACTCTTTTAGTTGTACACTGGTGTCATGAGCAAACCGATGGAGAATTTTTTCTTTTCCATGTCTGCAATACTCTAAGAATAAGACCATTTTCATTTTTTAGACCTACTTACGTGAATTAGATGGCTTGTTTTGATTGTATGTTTCCCATGGTACCTTTGGTAAAGATTGAAATGACTGTGTCCAATGAATGTCTTAACAAACATATGGCATGTTAAGTTTGATCTGTGTGGCAAATTAAATACAGCTTAAATTGATAAGTAAAGTCACTGTTAGTTGTAAATGCATGGATTATTCTTAAAAGTGAAGATTTTTAATGCATACTGTATTTTAATAGGTTGCAGTATTTTACAGAGCTAGCCCAAGACATAAGATGAAAATTATCAAGGTAGGTGTCTAAAAATCAAATTGCTTTTTTTCTTTGTACAAAATGCTGCTACTTTGGTTTTTGTTATATTTACATCACAAGAAGTATTGATAGAGCACCAAAGTCAGAAGTATTGCAAAGCAAAACAGGCATAGTTTTTTAAGAGCTTGATGTGGAAACACAATGTTTAGAGAATTTACTTGGGAAGATGTGGAAGAAAACTTTGAGATACTTGCAAATATAGCCTTCTTTAAATAGTTAAATAGTGTAGCAGTATGTTCTGATAGGTCCATAGTCAAACCATCCCAATATGAATAGTGATAATTAGTTGAAAACTAAATAAATACAAGAAAAAAGCATTATGAGAATGTGAATAGTACTTAAAGGGCTATGGTTACTTAGATCAATTAATCAAATGTAGCCATGCATTGCTTCACAATAGGGATATGTTCTAGAAATGTATCACTAAGATGATTTTGTTTCACTGTTCAAATATCATGAGTATACGTAAACTTAGGTGATGTAAGCCAGAGTATGCCTCCCACCCCCCACTTTTTTTTGGTACCAGGGATTGAACTTAGGGTCACTTAACCACTGAACCACATCCCCAGTCCTTTTTTATATTTTATTTAGAGACAGGGTCTCACTGAGTTGCTTAGGATCTCTCTAAGTTGCTGAGGCTGGCTTTGTACTTGCGATCTTCTTATCTTAGCCTCCTGAGCCACTGGGATTACAGGAGTACACCACCACACCTGGCTCAGCATAGTCTCTTTTTTTAAAAAAATTATTTTTAAAATATTTTTTTTTAGTTATAGGTGGACACAATATCTTTATTGATTTATTTTTATGTGGTGCTGAGGATCAAATCCAGTGCCTCACGCATGTGAGGCAAGCGCTCTACCACTGAGCCACAATCCCAGCCCAGCATAGTCTCTTAATGCAGTCAGAGGTGTGGTAAACACAAGGGTATGACACAGTAAACTTTTTTTTTTAAACACTAAGTAGTAGTATACTCTAAAATAATGATTAAAAGTATAGCAAATCCATAAACCAGTCATTTATTGTTATCAGGTATATTTTTGTAAATTATGTGCTGTAGTTTTTATACAGCTGTCAGCACAGGTTTATATTAGCTTTACCACAAACATGATTAATGTGTTATGGAACAGTATTATGAGGACTTAGATGCTATTAGGCATTACAAGTTCTTCAGCTCTAAGTACTATGGTGTGTGTGTTCCATTATTAACTGAAATATTGTGTAGCACATGATGGTATATAAAAGTAACTGTCACAATATTCAATGGGTTTAATTTCTTAATGATAATAGCCAGCATATATAGTTCAGAGTTTTTTAGTTTTGCCACTTTTGATATTTTTGGACTGGATAATTTTTGGGTGTGAGGTACTGTCTTGTGTATTGTAGAATGTTTCACAGCATCTGTTGCCCCTACTGGATAGTTGCTGGTGGCATCCCCCAAGCTGAGACAGTCAGAAATACCTTCAAATATTGTTAGATATCCCTGAGGAGACAAAATTGTCCCTTGCTGAGAATCATTATATAGTTGATCTACTCAGACTAGTTCTCACAAATGGAAATATTAATAATAACTTTTCCTAAGCTTTATCCTATTAAAAACGCCACATATTTAAGTTTATTGAAAAATGGGATGTTTGTATTATTTCTGTGATAAAACAGTTGAGAGTGTTTGTTTACCAAACCATCATCTGTATGGAAATAACTTTATCTCAGGATTCTTCCTTCTACTCTATTCTCTACTCTTCTTTAGTCTCTACAGAAGAATGGGTCAGTTGTGGCTATGACAGGAGATGGAGTAAATGATGCAGTTGCTCTGAAGGCTGCAGACATTGGAGTTGCAATGGGCCAGACTGGCACAGATGTTTGCAAAGAGGCAGCAGACATGATCCTGGTGGATGATGATTTTCAAACCATAATGTAAGCTTTGTTTCACTGAATGCATATAAGAGAATCTTCTATCCTTTTCTACATCTCATCCCCAGATAATTCAACTGGAAAAGAATCAGCAATATTTAAACATTGAACAAATTAAATCATGTTTCTAGAGTAATCATGTTTTCTGGCCTAGTGTGTAGTTCTAGAGAAAATGATTTGTATGAATTGAACAGACATAATAAATGGTAGGGCTGATCTTTTAAGAAATACTTAGTGCCAGCTAGGTGTCACATTGTTCTGGGCACTAAAACAATGGTACAGCAGTGAGTCTTCATTAGGAGTCTTTATTTTAGTTAAATTTGTGTTCTTAGAAATGTGCATAATACTTACTTTACATTAAGTGTTAAAAATTGTAAAGTTCACTTATTTCCTTATGTCAGTAGTTATTCATGTTGCTCTCATGATATAATTTATTAAATTTGAATAGTTTTGTTTCATCCACAGTTTCCAGTTGATTTAAGATTGCAGTTTAATACCCACTGGTGTCAGTTTTACAATGTTTAGAGGGAGAACATGTTAATCTCAACCTGTTAGATGACCTGAACCTTACTCATTTCAGTACTAAATTATAATTCCATGTCCCAGGATACTTTCTTACCCAGTAGTGTCCTAAAGTGATGTACTTGGGAGTTCAGAACTCAGAGCATTGCCAAACTCTTATAAAGATGTATGTTTTTCCTCTCCCTGCTTAGAGTTGTATAAAAATCTGGGAAGAAAGGAGTTGTTTTAAAAAATACATATTTTTCTAGATAGAGCCAAATGAAAGAGAATTTATGAATTTTTGTAAATGAATGTTCTTTAATTCCTCTGTAGTGTATAGCATATATACTTGTGTGTAGGAACAATAAATAGTTAAATTCCATAATTCTTACATAGCTCATTGCCATTTAATTGCTGATATACATTAATTTAACTCTAAGAAAAATAAGCTTAGAGAGGTAAAGATGATTATCACTTTAGTATTT
>CM053409.1:21579131-21646506 GCA_028644305.1 Xerus rutilus | reverse complement strand
CTTCCAAGTTGTTAGGATTGTAGGTGTGTGCCACCACACCTGGCTAATAATTTATTTTTTAATTGATATATATATTAGTTAGAAATTTATTCTCAAAATAGCTTCACAGTCTTTTAGTATAGATGCCTCTTTATTTTTATGTGAAATTTTCTCACTTCATCTTTACTTTTAAAATTTCAGGTCTGCAATTGAAGAGGGTAAAGGAATTTATAATAACATAAAAAATTTTGTTAGATTTCAACTGAGCACGTAAGTTTGCAAGAAATTTGTCACCATGGGCCTTTTAGATAAATTATAGGAAAGTAGAACTTCTGTGTATTACTGAGGGTTGTTTGTAAGTTTCCTAAAGAGAGAATTAACTATACAGAAATAACATGATAAATGGATCTTAAATATGATAATTAGATATCTATGTCATCATCAAAATATTGGTCAGTCCTTTGTATCTGCAGTTTCCACGTTTGTGGATTCAAGTATGGATTGGAAATATTTGGGAAAAAAACCTTATGTGTACCGAATACAGTATAACAACAATTTATCTAGCATTATATTGTCTTAGATATGTATTGTAAATAATCTAGAGATGACTTTTAAAGCATGCAAGAGAATATGTAAATACTGTGCCATTTATATAAGGGACTGGGAATTTGATATTTCAGGGATTTTGAACCAAACCCCCTTGGATACTGAGGGACAACTGTATAAAACTTTGGAATTTATTTAATAGCTTCTGAAATCTAAGGAGTGGAATAGGTCATATCCTAGTGTTTCTTCTTAATGGTTTTTTCCAAAAATAGAAGGGGTTTTCTGTAACCAAAAAAAAAAAAAAATGAGTTGAATATTGTTGAAACTGTTACATTGATTTAAAAATTTCCTATCTTTACTGTTGTTGAAAATATTTTGTTAAATAATGTTAGATTTTAAATATTCACATGAATGGAGCATAGGTTACTTTTTTAAAAAGCATAGTAGTAACGTGAGCTTTTTAAACGCTAGAAAAATATCACCACAAAATCGATAGGAAATTTACTATGCTGACAGATTAAATGACTCTCTTTTTCAACAGGAGTATAGCAGCATTAACTTTAATCTCATTGGCCACATTAATGAACTTTCCTAATCCTCTCAATGCAATGCAGATTTTATGGATCAATATTATTATGGATGGACCCCCAGCTCAGAGGTAAGTTTTTTCATGCTCGAACTAGAAAGAGAGGGAAATGGTGATGATACTCTGATTATTAAGAATTTTACTATGGATAATGCTGGAAATTTGCAGTAGCTTATTTGTTATAAATTGTATGATATGCACATATCATTTATTCTCTTTGAATGTTCATTCATGCAGTATGGATTGGCTTTTAAGCTATGTCGCATACCTATCCTTTGGTTGAGAACATATCAGAGAATAGGTGAAGTCCCTGTCCTGCAGTAAGCTTTTTTGTTTCTAAGAATGGAATGGAATGAAGAAATGTCTGAGTTCAGTATTATTACCTAGGTTCTGTGTCAATACTAGAGTCTTGGAAAGTATTGAAGGATATGAGTGTCTATTTTATTTTATAATAATGGGATAGTTGAGTGATATATATTATTGGCCATTGCAACAGACCGTCCTAGTCAAACTCCCTTTATGAAAGACATTTCAAAGCTCTCTCGGTAGGTCATACATTTGAAATAAATAAATTTACATGTAAATGAAATTGTACAGTTTTTTAAAAATATGTTTTTAGTTGTAGATGGACACAGTATCTTTATTTATTTTTATGTGGTGCTGAGGATCGAACTCAGTGCCCCATGCATGCGAGGCAAGCGATCTACCACTGAGCCACAATCCCAGCCCAAATTGTACGGTTTTTTGAAAGCTGATTGTCAGTTGCTTATCAAACTCTGCCAAATAAATAACTGTAAAAGAGGAGAGAAACAGTGGTAAAATCAGTGGTTGGCTTTGTTTTTATTTTTGGTTGTGAGAGGGAATTATTATGTTGACCTTGCTATACTTAAACACCACTTGGGCTCAAGGAATCCTCACGTCAGGCCTGCCTTATCTGGGACTATAGGTGTATGCTGGTACAACTACCAGTGGTTATTTTTGACTAGTCAGAGCTAAGTTTTTCTTAAGATTCAACATTTCGTTTTCATAAGAAGGCATTTAGATTCCTAGATAATTAAATTTAGTTAGTTTTAAAAGCAACAAATTCAGGCCCTAATACTTTAAAGTAATTCATTTTTCTGTTTGCTTTTAAGTCTTGGAGTAGAACCAGTGGATAAAGATGTCATTCGTAAGCCTCCTCGCAACTGGAAGGACAGCATTTTGACTAAAAATTTGATACTTAAAATACTTGTTTCATCAATAATAATTGTTTGTGGGACGTTATTTGTCTTCTGGCGTGAGGTATATTCACTGGATAAGCAGTTATAGCATGCATTTTGTATGATAGGATTCTTAGTTATTTTGGTGTGTTAACAGAAAGCTAGGAGGTTAAGAGACCTCTTTGAGTGAAAAATATGATAAAGAATTTTAAGATTTGATTTTGTTCTCTGGGCTAATGGAATTGTTGGCTTAGGATTTGAAATCATTGAAATTTGCTGAGAGATAGGACATAATAAAAATTAACACACGAAAATTAGGGCAGGAAAAAATTTGAGCCTTCAATAGCTACTTTGTTGTAATTAAATAATAAATATTTTAACACTCAATATATAGTTCATGTAAAGAGTTTTTTTACTTTTAATTATGTAGACTACAATGAGTGGCTATAGGAAATTTAAGTAACTTGTATGTTTCATATGTTAGACTAAAGCTATTCATCATAATGGAAGGAAAATATTAACATTTTGAAAGCATGCAATATGTGGTCATTTGATTCAGCACTGAAAATTCATTTTGTTTTTTCTTCTTGACAGCTGCGAGACAATGTCATAACACCTCGAGACACAACAATGACATTCACATGCTTTGTGTTTTTTGACATGTTCAATGCGCTAAGTTCCAGATCTCAGGTATGTGTCATTGATCTTTGCTTACTGGCCCAACTGAGTAGAGATTCTTTTCCTAGTGAGGAGGCAGATTATGGGTTTTTAGCTTTGCTTGGTTTTGTAGCCACAGATTACAGCCCCAGACACAGCCTTCTTACTAACTTGTGCCATTGGTGAACAATAAGGTTGAAGCATTTGGGGAGTTAAGCCTTACCTTTAAGTCAGAGATCAAAGCAAGTCACAGATTCTATCTTTCTTTCTTTCTCTTATAAGTCATAGCTGTAGGATAAATTTGGGTTAACATTATCTCAACATAGGACAAACCTCATATGCTCTGCTAAAATGATATGTCTCGTTTCAGGAGAAAGTGTTGCAATAAGGACAAGAACAATGTGCTTGCTATCACTCTGTCAGTGTGTCAAAGTTTAGGATACTTAATTTTGCTTTTCTTTACAAGTTTTACAGTAGCTGTGGTTGCTGCTGCTTGGTCTTAAAGTGTTTTAATAGAACTCAATGGTTAGAACCTTAAGGATACTTTTTCAGAGCATTTTGTTCCTGAAAACTAGTTCTGTTTGAGGCATTAACTACTTGTTTCAGTTTTAAAGCACTTTATATATTTTTAACTGTATCTGTTACCATTTGCCATACTAGAACTTTGTAAGAACAGTGGATTATCACTAATTTCCTGACTTTTTTAACTTAAATTTTTTAATTGTAGATGGACACAATAACTTTATTTATTTTTATATGGTACTGAGGATCGAACCCAGTGTCTCACACATGCTAGGCAAGTGCTCTGCCACTAAGCTACGACCACAGCCCCCAGACTCTTTTTAAGAAGCTGTAGTATTTGTGTTTTTGTTTTGTGAAAGGCAGTTTTACTTTTTCTGTATACACATTACTAGGCCCATTCTTAAAGATTTTAGATTATCTTCTACAGTGAATGGATAGGAAAGACTTAGCAAAATACAAAGTTTCTTAGTGCTTTGGGGTGCTGAAGTAAGTTTCCTTTTTGTGGTCTCATTTATATGGTCTCACTCTTTTCAAGCAAGCCCTTTCTTGATGAGTAAAAATTGCTTTAAAATTTACTTTTCTTCTACCTGAATTATTCCAAAATAATACTTAGAATTAAGATATTTTGTGGTATTGATAATATAGAATTCAATGATACACAGTGACACTAATTATTAAAAATTTAAAGTAAGTATAATAACAAAGAATTTATTTGTATGACCAAGGAATAATAATTGAACTCTTTGCTTTGCCAACAGACCAAGTCTGTGTTTGAGATTGGACTCTGCAGTAATAAAATGTTTTGCTATGCAGTTCTTGGATCCATTATGGGACAATTACTAGTTATTTACTTCCCTCCACTTCAGAAGGTTTTTCAGACGGAGAGCCTAAGTATACTGGGTAAAAGATATTATTTTTATATATTTTAGATGAATTGTATTTTACAATGTTTGTTCTTATAATCCTTTTAAGATAGTAAAATGTGAACTGACATGACCTGGAAAAAAGGAGTGCTGCTTTGTTCATTTGGGGAAATTCTGGGGAGTCATTCTCCTAACTCTAGGGTAAATTTGTTTTTTTCCTTTTTGTTTGTGGTACTGTGGATTAAACCCAGGGCTTCGAGCATGATAGGCAAGAATTCTACAATTGAGCTATATCCCTAGCCTTTATTTTATTTTGAGACATTATTTTGCTTAGTTGCCCAGGCTGGCCTTGAACTTGTGATCCTCTTGCCTCAGCCTCCTGAGTTGCTGGGATTACAGTTGTGCACCACTGTGTCTGGCCTGTCCCCCCCCACCCCAGGTTATCAATTGTTGTAAAATCATATTTAGTGGTTCTGTAGTACAGCAAACCAAAACCTACTGTAAAGTAATTAAATTTTAGCCAGGTGCTGTGGTGTACTCCGTTAATCCCAGTAGCTCTGGAGGCTTGAGGCAGGAGGGTGGCGTGTTCAAAGCCAAGCCTCAGCAATTTACCAAGGGGCCTAAACAACTTAGACCCTGTCTCTAAGGGAAAAAAAGGGGAAGAGGGGTGGCTGGGGTGTGTCTTAGTAGTTAAGCAAATCCCTGGTACTAAAAAAATGTAATCGTAGTTTATAACTTTTTCTCATCTTGTAAGAAAAAAGAATCAAATATAAGCTCAATGAAAACATATTGCTCTTGTTTAAAATTGTAATTTTTAATAACTGATCTTGTTATTTGTACATTCTCATTTCATGAAATATCAGTCTGACCCTGAAAGCATAAAGGTTTATAAGTCTGTGAACTACACTTATTTTTTCGTATACTGTGCATTAAATGTATGCTACAGAACGTTTAAAAATTCATTTTCTTGGGACTGGGATTGTGGCTCAGTGGTAAAGTGCTCGCCTGACATGTGTGGGGCACTGTGTTTGATCCTCAGCACCACATTAAAAAAAAAGTCATTGTGTTCATCTACAGCTAAAAACAAATATTTTTAAAAAATTTAAAAATTTCATTTTCCTGGGCTGGGATTGTTGCTCAGTGGTAGAGCACTTGCCTAGCTTATGTAAGGCACAGGATTTCATCCTTAGCACCACATAAAAATAAATAAAATAAAGGTATTGTGTCTGTTTGCAATGAAAATAAAAGTATTAAAAAACTCATTTTCCTATGTAACTGTGAGGACCAGAATATTTGTTTTGAATGCTATCTTTAAGTTTTGGATTTTAAAGTTAATTTTGAAAAGTAGTTACAATATCTCACTTTTTTTGGTGTAAGTTAATGTTTACTTTAAAATTGAACTATTTTTAATTTAAGTATTTCAATTCTATATTCAAATGGCTTCCTTTAAAAACAGTTTTAGACATTTTTTAAAACAATAGATAAGAATTTAGATAGTGTGGATGCTATTGGAAATATAGTCTTTTAGGCTTTGAAATTGAACATGTTACTGCAAAATATTTAATCTTCATATAGGCATTTTCATCAAATTGGTTACTTCTTGAGCAGTACTTTTTAAAATGGCAGTAAGGGTAATGCTACATGAAATAGTTATGAAAATATATATTTTTAAAACTGTGCTAAATAAATGCTAGAAAGATGTAAGCTGCTAGCTTTGTGACTATAAATGTCAAAGAATTGTAAAACTCACCTTTTTTCTCTTACAGATCTGTTGTTTCTTTTGGGTCTCACCTCGTCGGTGTGCATAGTGGCAGAAATTATAAAGAAGGTTGAAAGGAGCAGGGAAAAGATCCAGAAGCATGTTAGTTCAACATCGTCGTCTTTTCTTGAAGTATGATGCATATTGCATTCTTTTATTTGCAAACTAGGAATTGCAGTCTGAGGATCATTTAGAAGGGCAAGTTCAAGAGGATAATGAAGATTTGAGAACTTTTAAACTTTTCATTGACTAAAATGAACATTAATGTTAAAGACTTGATTTGAAACTTTATCCTGCTGGCAGTCCCAAATGAAATTATGCAACTTTGATAACATATTCCTTGATTTAAATTGGCTTTTGCAATTGAGAGAGACTTTATAAAGCATATGAGCAGTTATTTAATTAAAAAAAAGAGGCAAAACATAAACCACCTTCTGCACTTAAACAAATCTAACGTACAAATACACTATCTTAAGATAGATATAAATATTTTTTTTTATTTTTAAATATTGTACTATTTATGGTGGTGGGGCTTTCTTACTAATACACAAATAAATTTAATCATTTCAAAAGGCATTCTGTTTGATTTAGAAGTTGATTCCCAGGAGTGCCATATTTCAGCTACTGTATTTCCTTTTTCCTGCAATGTAAGCAGCTCAGATATCTTGTGCTACCATTTTTGTATTTCATGTTTTTTGCACAGGATGTGACCACTGTCAGATCACTGTTCTTTTCTTTCTTTTTGTGATTGAAAAGCATATACTACAATTTGAAGTAAATGTTTGCTTTTCTTAGTAAGTGTAAATGGTTGCTGCCTTTTTTTTTTTTTTTAAAGTGTGAGTCTTTGGTTTAGCAGAATTAATGCAGGGCTATCAAGTGGCATTCTAGTTACATAACAATGTCTGTAGTTGAAGCAGTCATAGAGTCAAAAACATTTGAGACTGGAATGAAATTTATAATGAATTATATTAACATGTCATGTCTCCTTTTTGAGTTAAATACAAACATATACTTTGTCAAACATCATCTTGTCATCCTCTAAATATAAATCCAATTCAACTGAATAACTGAATTTTATTATTTTTACTATTTTGTATGTGTATTTTTAAGTATATTTATTAGGAAATGTAGACTACTATATTTAAAGAATAAAAAAGTCCCAAACCTAGTAGATGGTTTATGAACCAGGGCATTTAGGGAAGATTCCGTACTGGCTTGCTCTTCATACATCTTCAGGCTGCTTCTTTGGCATCAGTTACAGCACACCCCTGAGTCTGTCCCTTCTACTTCCACCATTTGTGCTCTATCTTCTTTTTGTTTCACTGGGCTTGCTAGAGAAACACATATATCTGCTTTGCATAATGCCATCAGTTTTTATAAAAGCTTGATAGGTCTAACTAATTTGTTTTGAATGTATAGCAAGTTCGGGCCAGAAATTCATAAACAGATACCCATTCTTCTGTTGGATAATTCTCTGTATAAAGAGAAATGGCCTCAGATTCTTACATGTTTAATTCCTATTGAAGTTAGTGAATTCTGTATTTTATAAATTGTCAGAATAAACCATTCTTAAGCTTTTATCCAATATTAAATTGTGTAAGCTTTGAAACACTGTCATTGATAGGGAAGAAAATATCCATTATTTGAGCCCTCAGTACTGAAACATAAGTGCGAGGAGATGAGTTGTCTGCCCTTTCTTTTTCTTTACTCTTTCAGGCTAAACATTCAGATGTACATTATTCTCTCTTATCAGTTGGAACTTGGAAGCCATTGTTTAGTCAACTCTATCTTTAGTGATTTGCTATTGAGTACCTAAAGTTTGTAATGATTTTTATTCTCTTTTACAAAGACGTGAAGTACGTATTAAGTGCACATTAGTCTTTTGTTTTGCATTTTAGGTTTAGAATATGGCTTGTATCAAATTAATGTGCCAGTCTTTTCATTTGTTTTTGATCTATAAAAATAAAAAGATTTTTTCATAAGTTAATCACCTTCTAATTAGTACTATTAGCATTAAAGTGATCTATGTGGATGCTAAAGATGTGGAAATTTTTTGATTTCAAAAGAAGTAAAATATGCAGATCCAAATTTTACTTTTTTGTAATATGTTAATCCAAACTAGCATGCATGATTTAATGTGCTAATATCAAAATTTTTAATTTTTGCCCCATTTTCTAGTCCTAGGACTCCTTGAGTCTCTAATGATAAAATTTTTCCCTGTTAGACTACTTTATGCAGTTTTTGACCCTGTAGTGACTAAACATCAGAGAAGAAATGAACTTGAAATAGAAATAATGGACTGAGCCAGGCGTGGTGGTGCGTGCTTGTAATCCTGGCACTTCGGGAGGCTGAGAACAGAGAATCGCAAGTTCAAACCAGCCTCAGCAATGGTGAGGCGCTAAGCAACTCAGTGAGACCCTGTCTCTAAATAAAACACCCAAAAAAATAGGGCTGGGGATGTGGTTCAGTGGTCGAGTTCCCCAGAGTTCAGTCCCTGGTACCCAAAAAAAAGGACTTATTAGGTAGACAATTTTCAAATGATAAAAACAAGGCTGAACACATCTGTGCTGGGCATTGCATAGCCCAAAGATGAAACAAAAACAAAACAACCCAACTCAAAGAACCTCCCCTCTCCAATTCAGTCTTTATTTAATAACGTTAAACTACCTGTATAAGGATGACATGTTTTTAACCTTTCATACCCACACATGGTATATCTGTTGAAATTATAATCTTTCTGAAATCACTTTAAGTTTTGATCTCTTTCACATAGTGTATAAGTGAGAATTGGCCACATGTAAAATAGTTTTTTGCTAAAATGAATAGATAAGAAACATCATTTTAAAGAACATTAATTAAGGGGCTGGGGTTATGGCTCAGTGGTTGAGCGCTTGCCTCGCATACGTGAGGCACTGGGTTCGATCCTCAGCACCACATAAAATAAATAAAGATATTGTGTTCATCTACAACTAAAACAAAATATTAAAAAAAAAAAAAAAAAAAAAAAAAGAACATTAATTAAGTTTACCCTTCTTTCTGCCTTTGTTAGTTGGCAATTGATATACAGTTTACTTCTACATATGATTTACCCAAGAAGTTAAGTGGATGAATTATCTTTTCATGAAACATTTATTTAACATCTGAGTGTACCGAGAGTAGAGAAATAATGGCATCCCTGCCCTTCAGAAGGTCATGGACAGAGAAAGTAGGTGGTAGAACTGATAAACTATTTAGAGTAAGGTAATAGTGATCTCTGCACATTTATTTAAAAAATATACGTACATTCAAATGAATACAGCACAGTTGCACTTCGAAGTTTCCTTTGATGTTGACATTTGAAAATCTTTGAAGTGGTTTTTTAAAACTTCTGAAATCCAAACAGTAAGTGATTTGCATATTAAAATATGGTATGGATAAATGTTAATTCTAACTGTATGGACTGGACAGATTATCCTGATTGTTAAACTTTCATGAGCTCAGCATTTGGTAGGACTGTTGACTATTGTCAGTAGAATTAGTCTGTTTAGGTTAAAATTTGAATGGATTATTGGGTGGTAATTGTAGGCAGGTGGGGTGTGGCTGGAAGAAGTAGGTCACTGGGGTGTGCCTTGGGAGTATTAATTTGTCCTTGGGTCCATCCCCTTCTCCCTTTCTCCTTCTTGGCTGCCATGATTTTCTGCTTCATCCCTCAGGCCCAGAGTGGTGGAGTCGACTGAGCATGGGTTAAACCTCTGAAACTGTGAGCCCAAATAAACATTTCCTCTTCTAAGTTGTGTTGATTAATACAAATGGGACATAGGCCCATTTGAAATGTGAGGTTCATAGTAGCCTTGAGATTTCCCACTGGATATGTTAAATGAGATTTCTAAAGCAGAGAATCAAAGCCAGGGCTAATTATAAGCTAGTAGAAAAATAGTTTCCCTTTAAAAGCCCTCTCCCCCCACCATTTTTGATTTTTGCTAAAATTAAAGCACTAAATGAGAATATACTCAGCTTTGGCGGACTACTATTTTTTAAAAGTTCCTTTAAATAGAGATTACTTTATCAGCAAACAGTTGTCTAAATTCATAGTGCAAGGGGCAAAAATAAGTACTAGAAGTCTCCTTTATTATAGAGCTTTCCAAATAAGTCCGTTATTAAGGTTACCAACTGGAAAACACTGATGTGAGTAATTGGTAGCACATCTTTTTGGTATTTGCAGTAAAATATTTCTAAGGTGCAGATAGTATGTATGTCTTCAGAACTGTGTAACTTAGAATGGAGTTACTGTGCAGTGAGTGAAGAGCATTAACATTAGAAAATAGCTGCTTGCTCCAAATAAGTAATGTGGCAGGAGAGTAGAAAACAATGTCTTTTGGTACCTCTTCCATCTTACTCGTAATTCTTTGGAACTTTCTAGCCTCATATCCCTTTCAGTGCACCAACACAATCTACTTCTAGGTCTTTGGGGGCAGTATTCATTAAGCTTGAAATTCTTACTCCTCTGCCTCAATTTTGAGAATCAGAATTGTTTATTTTTTTGATGCTAGGGATTGAACCCAAAGCTACATGCATGCTAGGCAAACACTCAACCACTAAGCTATGTCCTCAGCCAAGAATCAGAATTTTTGCCTATATTTTAAATCCTAGTTGAAATGCCAAGATGGTCATTTCAGATTGCTTGATAAGGGGTAGGAGTGTGTAGTAGTAGTAGTACAGTGCCTTGTAAATAATATTAACCGTTAAGGCAGTCATAAAATCGAGCATAAAAATTGTGAGTTTTTATTTTTTAGAAAACATTAAAAATATAAGTCCTAGCCACTTTGTTGATAAAGCTAGACAGAAATTTGATAAAATTGTCTCTTTTTATTAAAGTTAAGTGTTGAAGTTGGGAGAGAATAGTGGAAACAAGTATTTGAGCCATTTTGATTCTT
Source organism: Xerus rutilus (assembly GCA_028644305.1). Classification (NCBI taxonomy): domain Eukaryota; kingdom Metazoa; phylum Chordata; class Mammalia; order Rodentia; family Sciuridae; genus Xerus; species Xerus rutilus. The sequence continues at coordinate 21,635,482 of CM053409.1, read as the reverse complement.
TGAAATTATTTCTTAAATCCATCAGTGTTGCCATATGTACCCGAGTGTATACAATGTGTTAGTAAAGGCATTTATGTGTACAACTGCTCCAGGTAGTGATTTTTTTATTCTTAAACCATTTTGCTCAATTCTAGCCAAACTGACTAATGTCCTTTCTGACCCATGCTTCTCTGATGGCTCCCTGGTTGTTAGGTCTGGCAGAATTTCCATTCGTATCTAACCCAAGGTTGCCCCATCACTGGTATTTCTTAAGCAGTAATGACATTGTTGTATTTTGTAACTTTGTGCATAGAAACCACATTTCACAGCATTATGAATACTTTCTGCTGGAAATTGGGCAAATGGTTGTACATGTGTATCAAAAGTCCATTTTTGGGCTTTGTATTTTTAGTTTTTGGACTCAATATGTGCTTTCTAACACAGTTTTTTAAAAAATACAAATCTGTGCAACCATGTTAAAGATAATTGTCCATTGAAGTCCTCTGTGATAAGTACACTGAAGTGTACTTTAGTTGAAAAGTGGCAATTTGGTGCCATCTTATGGTCATTAAAAAATACTATGCCTTGACTACTGTTTTTCATCAGTCTACATCTTACAGGCATAATATGAAATACTTGATGTGCAAATCTTACAGAACTATCCTTGGAATAGCATACAGAAGACTCTAACTAAATAGGTGATTATGTAGAAAGTATATGCCTAATAGGAAGAACATGAAAAAATTTTACATTTAAGTACTGTTAGATCAGTTTTAGGAAGTTATAAATTGTGTTTTCATTCATATTGTTTTCTAATGTGGCTGCATAATGGGATGGTATTAGATTTTATAAGTGTCTCATCTACACGGAACTCATCTGGATGGCCCATAAATTAGAGGTGTTAAAAGTTAGGGAAGCAGTTTATTGTACTCCTCTTTAATTCTCCCCCATGGAGCTGTTAGTTTTGGTGTTTAGATATTCAAGAAGAAGAAAATAGACTTGTACATTGCATTTACTGGACTGGAGAGGGAGTGGCATCAATTTTATATACTCTCCAGTCTCCCAACAGGATGTTCTCTCTGGAACACATGGATTTGGTAGCAGATATGATATCAATCTATGAGTTTTCCATGGGGCTCCTACGTGGAGAATGTCTCAGGCTGTTCCAAGATCATCATCAACAGGGAGGATGTGGCTATTAGTCCCAGCAATTACCAAGACTGCTGCTTGCTCTTACATTGGGTGGAGTGTTCTGGTATGTTGTCCTAGCTGAATTGTTGTGTTCCTAAACTCAATCCCTCCATGTCTTCTTTCCTCCTTCTCCTTCTCTCTCTGCTCCTATGTGACCTGTCAGTTCTCTCCTACCTTCTTGGATACAAAAGAGAAGTAGATGCTTCCCAGAAAAAAAGGCTTAATTTGAATAAAAGTTCAGTCTTAGGGGAAAATATACTAACTGATTTCAATAAAACATTCTTTTTTGGGGGAGGAGGGTTACTGAGGATTGAATTCAGGGGTACTTGACTGCTGAGCCACATCCTCAGCCCGATTTTCTGTTTTATATAGAGACAAGGTCTCACTGAGTTGCTTAGCACCTCACCTTTGCTGAGGCTGGCTTTGAACTCGCGATTCTCCTGTCTCAGCCTCCCAAAGTGATGGGATTACAGACGTGTGCCACCATGCCTGGCTCAATAGAACATTGTAAACCAAAATGTATTTACATAGCATTTATCATTTTTAAGGTAAAATGATGACAATATTTCTCAGCAAATTCTTACAGCCCACTCCTGGCTCTCCTATGCTTTATTGCTTTATAAAATAGACAGTGGTTTATAATAGGGTTAGTTAGTTTAGTTTGTCTTTAAAAAAAAAAAAGTTCTCATAAGTCTGTGTGCTAGATGGCCTATAGTACTCTGTGATTGAAAACCTGGGTTTGTGGATGTCACCATTCCCAGAGGCTCCTCCTCTTCCTTTTTTTCTTTCTTGAGGCCATCAAAGGAATGTTGAAAGCATGATCTTTACATGCCATCCTTCCTAGATGCTTCAGCTATTAACTTAGATTTCTCAGATGGAAAAAGTGCAACATAGGCATTGGATACATTTTTAAATAGAGAAGTAGGAGAGGAAATCTAGCACCTAAAGATCCAGACTTTGCCTATTCTCCAGACATACATCTGACTGCCTGACAAATGTCTCCACTTAAGTGCCTAAAAAGTATATTTAACTTAACATATCCACAGAAGAATCCTTAAATCTACTTCCCATCCTACACAAATGAATTGCAATGGAATAGGAAATTTAAAAATAGAAGTTTGCTGCTACTGTTTTAATGAAGGCATAAAACTTCTGTGTTATTTCAGGTTTAAGAGTACTTTGTACCATCTCTTATTGATACACTTACACACCCCCATCTTTTTTTGAGTAATGTTAATATGTATTTACTTTAAAAAATGTTTCCACATTTTTCGGGGCAAATTTCATCTGCTCACATGTAGATTATATTACCCCTTCTCCATTATTACATATAGTTATTCTGTATCCATGATAGCAAACATTGAGACATTATAAAGTAGATGTTCTGTTTTTCTTATCAACATTCTTCAATTTAGTCAATGTATCTACTTTTTTTTTTGGTACTGGGGATTGAACTCAGGGGCACTTGACCACTGAGCCACATCCCCAGCCCTATTTTGTGTTTTATGTAGGGACAGAGTCTCACTAAGTTGCTAATATCTACTTTTAATTATTTTCCCTCTGTCTTTAAACATACCCTGGTCTCTTTGAAATTGAGTTTTGGAAACTACAGAAAATTCGTTGGCAATAGGAAAAAGAGCTGGAGGGAACAAATACTCAGTATGGGGATAATTCCTTGTGGTCTTCATTTTCTGAGTTTGAGCGTATCTGCCTATTCATTCTCTTGGTAATTGTCCATTCTTTCCAATGTGGACTCAGTGTCACATCTCTTGCCCTTCATATTCTTGCCCTTCTTTTCTTAGTCATATTCTTGATCTCATTTGCCTTTGCAAAAATCTACTCTTAACTTTGACAACCCTGGTCTCATGGTGTCTTGCTCTTTGTGCTGCTCAACACTCACTTCTTCCCAGATCCCTGGCTTTGCTCTTGGTTTTCATGTGTGGACAGAACCATGACTATTGTTTATCACTTGTTTTAGTACCACCCACTGTTAGGTACACAAGGCACTTAAAAATGTTTTGTCTTTAGACAATTTCATCTATGATGATTTTCATTTAACAGGAAAGGCAACTGTGATATTCTCCGATTAATTTGTTTTTGTGCACAAAGGAAGAAAATTTAAGGTCTTTCTGGTGATAAAGGTCTTTATCTTCTAAAATTATAATTAATTTGAATTAGAAATTCAAATTGAAATAGTAAAGTTAACTTGGATTCTTTTTCCATGATGATGTGTTGGCATAAAAGAACTATAGAGATGATGTTTACAGATGAATAAATTTGCAAGGTCCAGGTAACTCAAAATGAACTTGTTCAAAATAGACTTCAAATATCATTTTATTACCACTAAATACAGAGCATGATTACATTATACAAAGTAAATAGTTTTCTAATTTTACCCCTAAAATTTATTCATCTTAGCTGTCCAGAGTTCCTTTTGTTACTTGAACTGCTAATTGAAGACTACATTTCCAAAGTCTCAGGTGAGATTTCATTTGCTAAAACTGTATCAGAAAGAGCAGGACTGATTGCTGGGTGCAGTGACCCACACTTGGAATCCCAAGGACTGTGGAGGTTGAGACAGGGAGGATCACAAGTTCAAGGCCAGTCTTGGCAACTTAGTGAGACCCTGTCTCAAAATAAAAAAGGCTGGGGATATATATAGCTCAGTAGTAGAGTGTCCCTGGGTTCAATCCCCAGTACTGAAAAAAATACTCCCCCCCCCAAAAAAAAAAAAAAAACAGCCAGGACTGACCTAAAGACTTGATTGACAACATAGGAAACATTTTAGAAATGGAGCATGGGACATATTACATTCTGCATTTACCTAGCTGTTCCCATTGCCTCCTATACCTAATCTGAATTTAATCCTATCTTGAATCAAGCCAGGCCCTAAGTCATGTCTGGCAGTCTTCTGGTTTAACCTCTTCCTGGTAACTGTTGACTCCTTGTAGCATTCAGTTTTTACTTAGCAAATTTGTACCTGACAGACTGTTTTAAAAAGTGTTCTTGTTATTTCATTGTATCTTGTCTTCAGAGCAACTTAGACAAGAATGCCTTTTGAGGATCAGGTATTACGTCCTTATTCTGTGGTGAACCTCCTTAGACATCCCTGTGGAGTGCCTGTGACCTCTCAGCCAATACCGACGTTTTTAACACTGAATTATCCCAGAGTAAGAAAGAATGGACATTAGATTTTTTCTCTTTTTTTGGTACCGGGGATTGAACTCGGGCACTTAACCACTGAGCCAGATCCTCATCCCTAATTTTTGTATTTTACTTAGAGACAGGGTCTCACTGAGTTGCTTATTAGCACCTTGCAATTGCTGAGGCTGGCTTTGAACTCAAGATCTTCCTGCCTCAGCCTCCTGAGCCTCTGGGATTACAGGTATGCACCACTGCATCTGGCTTGGACATTAGAGTCTTAACCTCTTTGCTTCAAGGTTAGATAGTTTCAAGTAAATGACCCAGATTGGAATGGCTAGTGAAGGAAACCTGACTTCTTTCTGCTGAAGGAGAACTCATTTAGTGAAGGAAAGAAACAACTGATGTAATTCATTTGACTTGCAGTTAAACTCTGTAGCCCACACACTCTCAATTTGGTGCCTAGCAAACAAGTTATTTGCCAGAGTGGAAATGGTTTTCTATGAAAGGCTGATGGTTTTAAAAAGCAGTGATGATAAGCCAGGACATTATAATTTCTACATTAGCCCCAAACTCTATGAATCAAGGAAGAGAATTTGGTATAACGTACTTATTGTCCCTGTTAGATCCACTGTTTGTGGTTAAAACACACGTCTTAAAAATGGAAGCACTTGACAGCTCTTTCCTTGGTCTAAGAATAGAACATCCTTTGGGAGCCCTCTGCATTCTTCCTAAGATTATAAAAATTTCCTTATTTCAAAAACTTTTACTTGAAATGGAAGCCAGTTTTTGGGGTTGAACACTTCAGGTGCAAATGATACTGTGTTTTTACCCTTTGTAAATGGCTAAAACCACTCAACGCCAGCAAGGTACGTATAAAATTAGTAGTATTGGGCTTATTGTTAAGTGTGGAATTTTGAGGAAAGTGTAGACAGTTGTTCACTGGATATCAAGAATTGGACATTGGCTTGTTCAAAATGGTAGTTTAGAGCCATCTTTAGATTACTGATAGGGAATATGCCAGTGGAAGGAGAGAACAACACAGTTGTATAAATAAATGAAGGCTGGAATATGTTCAGATCTTGCCCAAATGTACTGAATCATTTCACGTGCTTATTTTTACTTTCATGTTCTTTATTTGGAACTGGCCAGCATTTTATATCTGTTGGTATTTGTAATGTTAGCAGCCTCTAGTATTTTCTAGAATGGTGCTTTTCAAACTTTTTTGATTATAGTAAAAAATAATTTTTCACAACCACCTAATATATGTATCTGCTATTTTCCAGTCTAATTTTTTTCGTTTAAAAAATGTTGGTTAGGGGTGGGGATGTTTTAGAGCACATGGCTAGTGTGTGAGGCCCTTGGCTGGATCCCCAGAATGGAATAAAAATAAAAATAAAAAACCCAGTATCAACTGGTTATGACTCATTAACCACTTTTCAAAAAAAGATCTAGTCTTGTTTTGCTGCATATATTTGTGTTATTTTCATTTCTTCTCATTTTTTCTTCCTCTATATCTAGTATCTCAGAATGCCATTTTTGTAGCTGGAGCCATTACAGTTTCAACCTCTGCTCTAAAATCTGAAATTTATCTCTAGTGCTTATCAACCTTGCATGGTCTCATCTAAATTTTTTTTTTCTTCTATCAGAATTCTAACTTCTGTCTTTCACAGTTCAGACTGTTCGTACATTAAAAAAAAAAAAAAAGAGGCTTAAAACAAGTATTTTTAAATGATCACCAGCTACTATTTTTAGAAATAATTGAAGTAGGACTTCTCTAAAAACATAGCTAGCTATGTTTTTGCATATTAAAATTTGTAACTTAGTGAAATGGAATGTGATAAGTACAAACATGCTTTTTTACAAGCGTGTTTAAGAAATATCAGAAGTTTCTTAAATCAGGTTATCTTTATTAAAAATAGAATACAAAATACCTTGGAATTCAAAGATTATGTGTCATCATGTTTATCCCATAATGGTTAGTTCTAAAGAAAAAAGCTGATTATTTTAAGGGAGATAAAAGCAAAATTTTTCATTAGAATTATACATGTAGTTTGATGCAGATTGAGTTTATTCAACATTGGTGGTTTCAATATGTTCCTCCAAGTTTTCAACCATTAACAACCCAAAGCGATTGCTTCCCTCATACAAGCATCTGGGATCTGAGGCACTTCGCACTCTGTTCTTTGACCAACTGGTACCCTTTTTCTTCTGCCTTTTTTTTTTTGAACTTGATTTACCCTTTGGTAAGAAGAGCTCAGCTGGGGCATATGACTTTGTGGCATTGAACAGGTGTTCATAAAGTTGCTTAGCCTCAGGACACATGCTCAGGAGACTTTCTATGGAGGCTGATGCTAGCAGTTGTTGGCATAGTCCATGCACCAGGCTTCCACTGTAGACACTGTTCAGTGGGAGACAAAAGTATGGTTGTAAAGCATCAGTTTAGTGCATTGGGTCAAGTATGATTAACATGGCTTCAAACAAATTTATTTAAACACTGAGAGCTCTTATTGTTTTTATGAACTCATTAAAATAATTTCAGAATTATCTTGTTCCTTGTTGGAAGGAACTGATTAAAAAGATTACTTCTTGGATGGTGATATATAAAAACTTTTTATTAACAAGTTATGATGCTTACTGGTTTGCTTGCAACTAACACCAAGTAGGCCTCTTTTTTTTTTTTTTTTGGTACCAGGGATTGAAGTCAGGGGCACTTGAGCACTGAGCCACATCCCCAGCCCTATTTTGTGCATTGCTTAGCGCCTCGCTGTTGCTGAGGCTGGCTTTGAACTTGTGATTCTCCTCTCTCAGCCTCCCTAAGTGCTGGGATTACAGGCTTGAGCCACCGCGCCCGGCTCCCAAGTAGGCCTCTTTAACACTTCAAAGAAAAGGAATTTAAAATGATCTTGATAAGCCAATCAGGCAGTTTGTTAAAATACCAAAAAGTTGTAATGGCATAATTTGCAAAGTCATTCACTTGGACTAAAAACCTACTTTACAAGTAGAAGATGGGATTAACTGGAATTCTCAAATTGAATATATACGACTCATAGATGGAGCTGATCAACTGGTGCCTTATCAACTAATGTAGAGCCAACATTTAATTAGAGTAAAATCATTTAAAATAAAGCTTTATTATGTTTTAACAGATTTCATTTTTTTAAAATATTTTTTTTAGTTGTTGATGGATCTTTATTTTTTTAAATTTATATGTGGTGCTGAGAATTGAACCCAGTGCAAGGCAAGCACTCTGCCATTGAGCCACAACTCCAGCCCCCTGCTGAAATCATTATTAAGAGAACTGTTTGGTCTTGTTTTTCCTGTTGTTGTGCAGGGACTTGTGGTAGCTAGAGAGGATCCAGTAAAGAAATGACCTAAATTATTAAAGGAAAGGAATAAAGAATCCATGTTCAAAAACCAATTAATTTTTCTTGGTAAGCATTTTTGGGTTAACTCAGATGAGGCCCAGAGATTTTTAACAACACTGTTTATTGCTAGGAGGCTTTTTATCTTGAAACATCTTCAGAGTTACACCATCAGACTTTGTATACCTCCTAAATTATCACTCATTCAAAGTATGCAAGGTACTAACTAGGGCTACAGTCATAAATTAAAGTCAAGTTCCTGCCCTCATAGAGCTTACATTTGAATGGAGAGAGAGAGAAACAACATATTTAATTCCAAATACTTTCATTTCTAACCATCACCTTTTCCTTCCTCTCTCTTCCTCTAGTACCTCCCAGAAGGGTAGTTACAAAGATGTCCAATCCATTAATCACAGCTTTTTCACTGGTCCAAATCCTACTGCTCTCATTTCTTTCTGTCTTATCCAGCTTAAACTCCAGAGTCAAACATAATACTATTCCCAGTCACACAGGGAGTGTGCCTCTCCTTCCTTCATAATTATTTGGCAAAACAAAAACTCTAAATGAAGTCTTAATAGTCATGTCATTAGAATAAAAGTTCCATGAGAACAGAGTTGTTTGTTCATGAAACCCTAACACAGAGTAGGCAGTTAATAAAATATTGGAATGAATGAGTAAAGATTATGACAGATGGTAAAAGATGCAATTTAAAAAGTATCAAAGTAACAGACTAGAGTGGGGATAGACTGATATATCAGTAGTGTCATGAAAACCTGCTTCTATAAAGTGATAAACACCTGAAGGGAATAAGTTCTGTTCTACCAACAAATGCCTCTTTTCCCACTGATTTTTAAAAATTGGATCTAATCATAAAAACATTTCTTGGGAATATGAAATTAATGTAATATTTTTCCTGTTTCTAGCTCTTCAGTGATAATAGTGATCCAAGATCAATTCCACTAAGAATACTTTTTTTAAAGTAACTTCTTTATTTTAGATATAAATAAGAATGTTGTGTATATCCATCTGAACTAAAGTTTCCCGTGATGCTTACCGAGTTAGGTCTGGCTCTGGGAGAGGAGTGGACAGCAGCTGGTTGAGATACATCCCCATCTGGAGACAGGACTGCCACTGACAGAAGATGTGAGCTGTGTCTAAATCCAGTCTCCGGCCCGGCCACGTCAGCTCCTTCACTCTTTGGAACTCTTCATACAACATCTTAGCACCACCTTCCTGCTGCTCTTCCTTACCTAGACAAAGAAAGAATTCAAGGCAGTATTTCCAAAAACAGTGCATCACCCTGTCATTTTCTTCACATATAAAACTTCAGATTCCACAAAGAAGAAAATTAATTTAAAAACCTAATTGTTTTTCTCTTCTGGCTTCATAAATGCCTTGCTGTATAAATCGAAATATTTATACTGAAGTACCTTTTTAATGATAACCTAGTTTTATTCAACCCTAAATTATCCTTTCCTTGAAGTAAGATCTCTTCTGCTGACCTGTTACCTGACCTTAAACATGTCTGCATGTGAACTCTCCAAAATCTGTCTATGAAAAATACAAGTGACTATTAAACAACATTCTCTTTACTTTTCTCTTTCACTAATCTTCCTTTCACGGGAACCTTATGCTGTAGTGCACTTGTTTTACAGAAACAGCTGTTGTATCCAAAACACACTTTCACCTGTTTTATGGGAAAAAAACTAAAGTATGACTCAGACTTTGACAAATAGCTTCTTTACACAGTAGATGTTAAGAGGCAAAAATGCTGCATATGTTTAGCTAAATGTTTCTGTGTAGGCTGAAGTGGAGGTGCACAAAATAACAACTGGACCAACTTTAAAGTAATAAAAAGGAGGCCCACCTTTTACCAATTAGCAAGCAGCAAGGCACTGAGCCTGCCAGGGTGCAGGGTCCACATTTCCTAAAAAAAAAAAAAGAAACAGACCCTTGACATGTCCCTTCTGTAGGACTCAGGTAAAAATGTATTAGCTTGTGCTCTGAGCCTTTACTGTATTATTCAGAGGAACAGCCCTCAAATTGTGTTCTCAAAGCAGTTTGTTAAGTTGGTTGTCATATACCCACAGTCCTCTGATCGCTAGTCACACTTGAGCCTCTTAATACTTGGGGGTGTCTTTGGAGTTCATAATGTTTCACTCTTTTCATTTAACTTATTCTTTTAAAAAAGTAAACTACAGAGTAGTGCTATCCAGTAAAACTTTCTGCAGTGATGGAAATGTTCTAAATCAGTGCTACCACAGTATCCTGTATCCACATGTGGTTACTGAACACTTGAAATGTGGCTAATGTGATCGAGAAGTTGAATTTTTAACTTGAATTTAACTTTAGGTGGCTGGTAGCTATCATATTAGTACTGTTCTTCAGTATGACAACTTCATACTTGTTTAGATAGTATTATAGCATTCATAACCTTTTAAAGGGAATGTTGCATTAACATACTATGGTGTTCCAATGCTTGAACATTTATTTTACCAGATAAATGCAGATGAAATTGCCTCAGTGTATTTCTGTAGCAGAAATAGAAGTTTTTTCCCCTGTCTTTACATATTAATCAAAACTCACAGTAGAGGGAAAAAGATTAATTTAAAAAAGAAAAAGACCACAAACATGAATATTGATTGTGGTTGTAGGTATTTAGAAGTTTGACTTGGTAGTTTTAAATAAGCTTCCTGTGACAGTGTTGCTGCATTAATGATGCGGTGGGAAGTATGGATTCAAAATGCTACTGGCAAAACATGGTTATCCTTCCCAAGTTAAAGCATTAGGTGCCACAGAACAGGCGGGATCAGGAAGTGTCAACACATACTAGTTGTATACTTGAGAGTCAAGCCCCCAGCACTGAGCCCAGCACATGCAAGTGTTTAGAAATATTTACCAATGAATGAATGACATTTGGTTCCTCTAAATTCTGATGTAATTCATAAGGATTAATAATTTGAATTTGTGTAAATTCTTGAGCGTACACAGTTGGTAAGCAACATGCAAAGACATCCACTTGGAATTTCCAGGTACCTACCAGGGCTGTTGATTATGGCATGCAAGGGCCCCATCAGCATCCCCAGCAGAAGGGATTGTAGATGATGTAGCTTTGCCTTCACCTCTGTGTGCTGCAACCAGTAGCAACTGACAGCAATAGGCAACTTAAGAGAAGTAGGGATTGGCTCCAGGATGGTCTGTTTCACCTTTAGAGTTTCTAACAGAAGCATCTGCCGCCTGACCAAGGAGACCTGAAGATACACACCAAACATCCTAATAATTACTTGGGGAATTTTTTTTTCCTTTTTTTGACAGCATGAAGAGATTTAATATCAGCTATGAAACTTATTTCTGAGGGAAAAAAGTCATCTACACCCAACATATTGAAAACACTGATTAGATGGATGAATGGGTGCATGTCTGCTCCCTCTAAAAAGCCTGTTGTCACTGCATCCTCTCTGGAGGCTGCTAAGCACACACAGTGTGCACATCACTTCGAAAGGCTGCTAGAAATTCGGTCCTTAGACCTTGCCCCCTAATTTTGACTCAGTAATTCAGTGAACCCAAGAATCTGCACTTTTAACTAGCAGTCCAGGTATTCTCCTTTGAAAAGCAGATCTATATTCAACCCTGCCCTCTTACTTGCTGGGGAGTATTTAGGTGCCACTTTCTCCTTGATGCCATTCCTGATTACCTCCAGAAGACAAATATTAACATACTTATACAGTCTTCTGTTTGGGTCCTATCTCATGTCCCTTGCCTGCTGAATGTTTTATTGTCTTTGCATTGTCCCATACCAGGATTGTCCAGAGGAGACCAAGGGAGACAGGAATATTCTAAGGACTACCTGCACTGTCCTTGCAATAATGCACCACACTTTTTCTTCATGCTTTAGAGTGTACTTCAAATAAAATGTCAGAAGTTAACAGCCATGAGGGCTTTGAGCTTCTTGTAGAAATAGTTGTACCTTGGGCTGGGACTGAAGCTTAGTGGCAGAGCGCTTGCCTAGCATGTGTGAGGCACTAGGTTCGATCCTTAGCACCACATATAAATGAACAAATAAAGGCATTCTGTCCATCTACAACTACAAAAATTTTTTTTTCAATAAAGAATTGTACCTTGATCTCAAGACTTTGAGAATAATAAAGGACCTTATAAGGACATTAAGACTACTAAAAGGGTACCTTTCAGGGGAACTTTATAATCAAACCTTTTAAGAAAGCAATTGTATTCCTAGTGTCTGAATGCAGCCAGGAAAAAATTTTATTTTTTTCTTTCTGGGAGGACAAGATAGTCTTATACATTTCTTAACACCTAACACCTTGTCAGTATTAAGTGTGGTTGACAGCCAAGAATGGAGTGGTTAACCTGAAATAAAACATAGCTGACAAAATAGTTTCATCTTCAATGCATGGTGCTTTTGAATAGTACAATGATTCTAAATACTGTTTTCAATAATGTGCTGTAATAAGAATTTTTACATTATAAGTATGTGAAGTGCTTTTAGTGTAACAATAACGCCTGCTGGGACTAGCATTAATGTAAAATAAAAATACAACTCTTAAAAACTTAAAAAAGCAGCACATAAAACTACATTAATTCTTTTGTCATATAATGCTTAAATTACTGAATTCTCAAGCCAAGTAACAACTTTGATGAACAAAGCAAAGAATGGGCTTTGATTTCAAAGGTGTTCTGTACTCCTCAACTTGGCTTTGGGCCAGTTTCTGTTCTTTTCTACAATCTGTCTGAGCATATATAAAATGGGCATTATAATGATATTATTATTATTGAACTCACCAGTTGTCTGTGCCTTCCAAAAGGGGAACGAACTACTCTGCTCACAGCCCTTTAAAGCTCCTTAGGTTTTACTGCATATGACAACTCCTTCCCCTTTCCCTTGAGGGAAGTGAAAGCACAGGCCTGCAGAAGCTGCTGCCAGAAAGGCAGAAGTATCCAGAAAGAGGCTGATCTTGGTACTGCCTCATACACCAAGAATGGTCCACTTCCATGTCTCCTTGTGATTAACAACCTCCTGTTTGTTAACTTGAGAGGTGTTCTGTCCACTGCTAACAACTAAAATGGTAACCCATGTGGTTTCTGTGGGAATTAAATGAAACATTGTATGAAGTTTCTATCACAAAAACTGGCACAAAGCAGATAAAGTATTATTACCATAACATGTTAAAAACAATACTTATACCTGCATTTGTGTGTGGAATCACATTTGCACCTGGTAACACTTAGAATTATCATGGGCCAATCAGAGTCAAAGGCATTGACGTAAATACAGAATCAGTTAATTCATGCTAAAGGAAAGCCAGATGACAGTGCCCTGAGAATGAACTAAACTTTCACCCTTCTCTGAGTACAAGCAAGTAATGGGAACACTTGTTATGTCGCTTGGCAACGAATATCATCAGCATGCTCCACTGCATTGATTCAGCTGGATTTCCATATGGGTGTCCTGACCTGTTTCACACCACACACAAACACAATAAGCTCTGCATAGATTATAGATCTAAATGTGAAAGGCAAGAACCATTTTCACGACCTCGGAGTGGGTAATAATTTCTTAAATGGCTCACAAAAGTGGTATCCATAAATAAAAATTTAAATGACTACACTAAGACCTATTCATTAAAAAATAGTGAAAAGACAGGTATTTTTGAGGCTATTCACAAATACTGTATCTGACAAAGGACTGGTATGCAAAACTACAGAAAAACAGGCAAAGTGTTTGAACAAAAACTTCACACAACAATATCTAGATAAACTCATGAAAAGGTGCTCAAGTAAGTCGTCAGAGAAAGACAAATTACCCACCTAAATGGCTAAAGTGATAATACTACACAACCACTAGAAATGCTAAAAAAAATGTGAAAGGCAAGAAAATACATATTGACAAGGGTGTAAAGAAGAGGTGCTTTCAGGTTGCTGGTGGGAATATTAGTTGGTATATTTGGAATGCCATGTGGTAATTAATACTTCTTTGGAATGCCATGTGGTAATTAATACTTCTTATATGCTGAACTTACATGTATGGGCGGTATGACCCAACAAGTTCACTAGGAGTTATATATGCAACAGAAATACGTTCATATGTTCATTAAATGATGTGTACTGGATTGTCATGGCACTATCTGAAATTGCCCAAACTGGAAACTGCCCCAATGCCCATCACCAATAAAGCAGAAGAGTTAATTGTGGTATGTTCCCGTAATGTGATGTTTATAGCAATGAGGAATAAATGATTTACAGTTTTTCATTAGTGATATGAATCTCACAAACATGTTGAGTAAAGGATGAAAGAATTCTTTTGTAAAGTTATGTAAGTACAACTGCATTATTAAAAGGTCATGAGAATGATTACAGAGGGTGGGAGAGGGGGTGACTGGAACCAGACACTGTGGAAAGCTTCTGGGGTGGTGATAGTCATTATTCATCTGGGTTTTCTTTGCATGGATATATTGAGTTTGTGATAATTAATCCAGCTGTACAATTATCTGTGCACTTTGCTATATACATAAACCTAGGGAGGGAATAAATGCAAAGGGGCAAGAGGAAACTCTTAGAGAAGTCACAAGCACATAAGTTAATTGTATGATGGATTCGCAAGATATGAACATGTCAAGCCTCATCAAAGTGCACACTTTAGATATGTGCACTTCATTGTACATTTCTTTTTCAATAAAGTCATTAAAAAGTTTACAAAGCCAGCCTCAGCAACGGCGAGGCGCTAAGCAACTCAGTGAGACCCTGTCTCTACATAAAACACAAAATGGGGCTGGAGATGTGGCTCAGTGGTCGAGTGCCCCTGAGTTCAATCCCAGGTACCAAAAAAAAAAAAAAAAGTTTAAAAAATGCAAAGCTCCAATGGTACTATTTATGTTTGAGTAGAAATGGATCTTCAGCAAAATATCATTCTTTAGAATACTTTTGTGTTAGCTTTATGATGCTAGGACCAAAATACCCGATGAAAGCAACTTAAAGGAGGAAAAGTTTGTTTTGGCTCATGGTTCCATGGTTCCAAAGGTACAGTCCATGTCAGCCAAGTCCACTGCTCTGAGTCCAAGGTGAGACAGGACATCATGGCAGGAGGGTGTGGCAGACGGGCACTGTTCCATTCATGGTGGCCAGGAAGCAGAGAGAAGGGGCCGGAGGGAAGATGAACCAGGGTGTAACCCCAGTGACCCAACTCCTTCAGCCAGAGTCTTCTCTGAGTATAGTTATTTTTAATTAGGCATGGCCCTTGCAGGGACCTCAGAAACTCTGTCTATAGAATTATGAAAGATTAGATCCTATGGAGAAGGTGGCTTTTTAAGCCAGCAACTCTTTTTACCCTTTAAAAAAGTGTTCATATATAGCAGTTTTACTATATTTACATATGTTCATATATAGCAGTTTTATTATATTTACAAATGTCTACAACCATTGCCAATTCCAGATCATTTTCACCAGTCCCAAAAGAAACCCTGTTCCTATTAGCAGTCCCTAGTGTCAAGGAGGCCCTTACAACCATTTAATATGAATCCTTTTTCCTCCTCCTTGAGATTTCACCACTGGGAGGCTAAAGAGGCTACTTCCTATCCAGCAGTGTAGGCCAGGAATTGGGTCAATGGGTATTTGAAGCCAGATCATTATTTGTTGTGGGAGGTTTACCTGCATTTAATTTGTAAGTTTAATTGCAAAGATAAGTAGTTTCTTTTTATAATTTTTAGTATATTTATATAATTAAAAAAATGAAGGCAACACTGGGATTCATAAGACATTTCGCCCTTGAAATGGGAATTGGTCTGAGTGTTACCCCCGTTAAGCAATGCCACGTGAGGCTGAGAATCATGAGGATCAAGCTAAGCAAGTCACCAGGATGCTATAAGCCTGAAACCTAAAAAAAAGGTCCTAGTCAATAAAAATAAAAACATTAGACCTAACTATTAGTACTAAGCTTAATTGAAATCTGATGTAGTCTGAGATGTTAGTTTTATCAATATCAAGTGCCTATATGCACACTTTATTTTTGTAGTTCAGAATTTTTTGTAATTTTTTTAAAGCCACATAACCTCATTCTATTGATAGCTGCTATCAATACAGTGGTAATAATTGCAAAGAAAACATGGTGGAAATGACAGATTTAGAGTTAAAAGTGTTAGGTGTGAGTCTTAGCACTAACCCTCTGGCTAAGGTATTACCTAGTTCAACTGAGTTCTATTTTTCTCATCTATGAAATGAAGGCAAGAGAGTGACTAACTTCAGTTTATCATGTTAAGAGAAATAATATATATGAAAGCAGCTTATAATCTGTGAAGTGATTAATTAAAATTTTTTTAGTATTATAAATACTTACCTTGGTCAATTTGCTCAAATCAAAATGATCTTTGGGCAGTTCTACTGCATCAACAATTGATGTTTTGATATTTTTATTAATCCTTTCCACTTCACTGAAAGCTAGAGGCTGATGAGGCAAGGCATTCCAGGACATGTTTTCTGTATGTGACAAAGAATTCAAAACAAGCCCATAGATAACTTGCCGGATGGGCTGAGAAATTCTGTGGGCATTTGGTCGCTGCATGTTTTCTACCTGTGTTTGAAGAATGGTCCGTCTTAGCACCAGAGCATCACTGATGAAAGGAGATAGCTGGCCTTTGGCTAAAGCCACCAGTACCCATTGTGGTAAACCCAGATCCAAGGCATCTGGACAAGCATAAGTACCATTTTGGAAGAAGTCCTGCAGCTTCACCTGGGACTGCTGGTATTCCTCCATGCAACAGCAAAGAAGTTCCTTAACATTTTCTCGATCCTTTTTTGGGAGGTATTTCAGAACATTATCTAGTGCTTCAGTAGGGTCAGCAAAATGAGACAACCAGTTCAGAAGTCCTAGGACTCGGTGGTGTCTCCTTCCCTTAGAACTAGTAGCTTTAAGAGGAAGGCGTACTTTACTTAAGAATGTCTCTACGATGGGCAGATTAATATGGTCATTCCCACATAGCACTGCGAAGAGAGGTAGTAGAGCTTTGTTCATATTGCTGAAGTGATGGCAGAGTGCATCAAGGGAAAAGCATTTGGCAGGAATATAGTAATTTTGTGTGCCCTTAATAGTGTTCATATTTCTCCACTGGAAGCTATTCAATGGACAAAACCCTGTTTTCAGGTCAAAAATGCAAAAGTCACTATCTGATGATAACACAGGGCAATTCCAATGATTGGCAAGTGTCATAATGTCCCGATCTGCTTCTGAAAAGCACTGGACAAAACAAACCTGCAGCTTGATCAAAACCTGTAGGAATACTTCACGGGTGAGTAAGGGACACACACACCCACCTCCACCAATAGATAGGGAATGGGCCGCCTGGATCTTCTCTCTAGCTCGATCTTTTAAAGTTGCAAGCTTTTTATCTGAAATGTCACATCCTCCATCTAATACAACATACGGACATATATTACAAGCGAACAGTGATTCAAAGAAACTTTGTACAGCATCTGCAAAAGAATCATAGTCCCCTCCATACCGAAGCTCCAAATTTGAATTGAAACAAAGTCGGTGGAAAAGAGCATAGCCATCAATGATAATTTTTGTGTCCCGCAACTTCAAATCAGTGAAGAACTCATTACTGTGATCTTCCACGAAACTCATTAGTCCTCGGATACCCATGATGACAGTCTGAAGAACTGCCTGTTTAAAACAATGGAACACATTTTCAATTGATGTTGGTTATGGGGCACCAAGTCATGGCTTCCAGCACCATTAAATCCATAAATAACAAACGTTGTGAAGTGCTCTTTAGATAGAACATGTTGGTTGTCACCATCTTTGAATTCTTACCTAGTTTCTCAGGCAATATTAGCTGAGCACTTTTTTATTCTCTTTTGCTTTCCCTGTGTTATATAAGGCACAAACTCAATGGTTTCATGGGTTCTGATCTTTGAAGAGACTGCTGATGATTCTAAAGGAAAATCAGCTAAAATTCGTTATGGACACACCGGAATATAAGTTCTGTGGACTTCTGATACTGAGATAACAGTCATCATTTTATATTTGTGGGGCATTAAGTAAATAGTGCTAAGCTACAAAAATGATCTCCTTATCAATCTCATAAAAATAATCAGAAAACGTTAGGTTTCAGGAAACTACAGTGTGCAGGACCCATGATGGTCATCCAGGTTTTCCTTTTCATCACCTAGGAACTTCTTTCAGGTCTTGGGCTTGTGGGCCCTTCTTAATTGGTAAGGAAAACTGCTTTCCATCTCTTTTCATTTTATCTTGCATATATCTGAAGCAGTTTCTTTTCCCCACTTGAGTAACAACTCACGGGATTAGTAGTACTGTTTGTTTTCCTTTGGTTTCAAGGTTCAATATGGCTCAGCATGGTATAAGTACCAATCCTGCCTTTATTTAAAGCCATGACATTCTGTCAACGATGCATTTTGGTTTTTAAAAATAGTGCATTAAAGTTTATTTATCATCTTGGTTACTAAATTTTTTGGCATCCACTTATATTTTTCGCTTGACTCACCTCAGCCTAGTCCCAGCCTTGTTCATTTCTCAGCACCTCATCCTATGTGTTACTAATTTCTTTACAAGTCTGTCGTGTAAAGCGTCTGAGAATACAGGTCATGTTGGCTCGCTCTAAGCCTATTAGAGGGCCGTGCACGGAATAGTTCAGCAAATGCGAACTGGGTAGCGAAAGGAGCACGAAAGGTCTAATTCCTCAAATACAGGCTTCGGTACGCCATGTCACCGGGCCCTCACAACCCGCCGCGACCAGCAGCGGCGCCCACCTGCTCTGTCCTCGCAGAGGACTAGCTCCTCCATCAGAAGCCGGCAGAAGCCCAAGGGACTAGCAGGTCCTGCGCGTGAGACTTTAACCCCGGGACGGCAACCGGAAGTCTCCCGTGTGGCGTCACTGGGAAGTCGAGTTCGTTGAAGGCCAGGGTGCCAGACAATGCGGTCGGGGGCCGAAAGTGCCACTTGGGCCCAGAGATCGGCGCATTTGCTAAAGAAGGTTGGGACGTACGTTTCGAAACAGCTGCTGTCTAGCTGAGAAGCTGGACCCGCCGATCCTCCTTTCTTTCCCCCCACCTATTAGGGTCCGCGGACACTTCCGCCTGGGTGAACGCCTCGCCCCGACTTCCCAGCGTGCTGCGCGCCGTCTCCTTGGCGACGGCGCCAAACTGGAGTGGCCGCGGTAGTCTGGAGCACGGCGGGTGCCGCTGCCCCTAAATTGAGGCCCGCCGAGTTACTGGCGGAACTCGGGCAGGCCACTGGTGTCGCCGCTCCTCCGCCAGTGGCGGAGAAAGGTAATGCGAACGGTGCTCCTCGCGGCGTGCCCCGCTCCCCTTCGCGGGGAAGGTCATGGTTTCCAGCCGCCCCTGGCAGCGTTCGGCTTCTCTAGGCCTCCCTCCTCGCGCCTTCTCATTCTCCCGACTCCTCACCTCCCGGATCTCCTCTAGTCTCGGAAAATAAGAGTGTCTGTTGCCCTTTGATATACCTTAACCCGCTTTGCGAAAATGTACTTTTTTTTTTTTTTAAAGTTGAGGCAAGGAAATTGTTATACCTTCAAGTTGAAGTTTACCTTTAAGGTCAGTTAGACCTCTACTTTAGCAGAACCTGGTGTCAAATCGGCTTCCTCGAGTTTATTACCAAGGAACACTTGTTTCAGCAAGTGGTAAACCCTCCTTTGTTTTTGCTCCAGGGAGATTCGTTTCACTTCCGTGGATAACTTGCAGGAGACGATAATCTCTCCCTTTTCTGTAGGTTCTCATCCATCTTTTTTATTGTCCCCTCGTTTTCCCCCTTGGGCTGCAGTGAGTCTGTTGGACACTATTTTGCCCTCATAACATTTACGGAACGTCTAGTGTGTGTCAGGTGTTTTGCCAGGTCCTGGGGATACAAAGGTTTGTTTCTTGCGCTCATGTGTATCCACCACCCTTGAGGGGTTAGGGGTGTTGATGAGAGAATAGGTAGATCAAGTGAACTGTAGAATCTAGAAGCTGGTATATTCTTGGGTAGACTTATGGTTACACACAGAGGAGACCTGTGGAAGAGATGGCCTACAGGTGGGCTGGGATGACCCAGGGTGTCAGGGCTGAGTGTGAGGTTGGGCTGTAGGGACCATAACACCAGAGTACTCCGCAGCTCAGGACAGTCTGCTTGCACACTACTGGGTTTAAACCCTTTACAAATTGGAGCTCTGGAACTGAACTTTCCATAATTATTCTGCCCTTTACTAAATAGGGACCTTAATCTCTCTAAGAATTACTGAGGGATCTAAAGGACTATTTTCAGTTGAAAAGGCTGTGAATCCATACGTTTTACTAAACAGCTCAGTTTGTTCAGAAGGCACTTTTGTGCCAGTGAAGAAAACAGAAGGTACATTTAGAGATTTAGAGGCCTGCTCTCCAGTTTTCTCTGTTTTTTTTTTTTTTCAACACGGAAAAAACACGTGGAGCACGGTGTGCTCAACAGTAAATTTCATTAATTATTTCTTTGCGGGAGTGTTTTACTAACCTCACTGGTATGGGGTGAAACGTGATTAGTCCATTTTTTTTTAAATGAAATGTAATAAATGGATATTTACATGTTTATGTTCTCTTTTAAGAATATATGGTCGTTTTGTGTTGATCGTTTTTGTGGTTAACTGACACTACTACCACATAAAGATATCTGATCTTCATTTTAAACAATAGCTTTTTGCCTTACTTTGGAATTATTGAGTATGAAAACCTAACCCCAAGGCATAGTCTTTAATTTAAAATCATTTTCATATAGATTTTAAACAAAAACATACTTTTCACTATTACTAGCAAAACAGTTAACATTTTGATGAAATAAAAATGATTTTACTATGTACCTACTCATGAAATAGTCCTACTTCTCATAACTCTGCCATACATTCCATAGCTCCTTGAGGAATTTATAGTTTTTTTTTTTTTGCAGGTTTATCTATAGCACATTTATATTCAGCTAATATTTAAATATTATTTTAGTTTACTTCTAACCCAGGGAGATTATTCTTTACCCAGTGGGTATAATAGAAACCTCATAAACTGGATTAGAATTTGTTTAATATGGAAAGAAATTCATTCTGAATTCTTATCCTTCCTCTAATCTATTGTAATAAATGGGAAAACTGTGATTTAAAATTTACAGGAAAAGTCTAAAGGAAACCAGTATTATGCTGTCTGGTTTAATACTAACTCACTATTTGTAAACCATAATAGACATAAAGTGCAAAAACAGCATTGCAAAATGTTAATGCAAGTGTGTAGATTTAAGGAAGTGACAACTGTATTTGGATTCATTTATTTATTTTTTGATGGTTCTAGAGATTTAACCGAAGGATAGTCTTATTACTGAGCCAGATCCCCAGCCTTATTATTTATTTATTGGTACTGAGAATTGAACCCAAGGGCACTTTACCACTGAGCCACATTCCCAGCTCTATTTTTTATTTTGAGACAGGGTCTCACTAAGGCTGGCATCAAATTTGTGATCCTTCTGCCTCAACCTCTGGAGTCACTGGGAGTACAGATGTATGTGTGGTTCCCAGGCCATTTTTCATAGTTTTCTTTTTGTTTCCTCCTCTCTCTCTCTCTTCCTCCTTCTTTCTGTGCCTCCCTCCCCCCCTCTCTCCTCTTTTGGGGATTGAACCCAGGGGGTACCTTACCACTGAACTGCATCTCCAGCCTTTTTTATTTTTATTTAAAATTTTTTTTGCACAAATTTGTGTCATCCTTGCTCAGGGGCCATGCTAATCTTCTCTGTATCCTTCCAGTTTTTGTGTATGTGCTGCCGAAGTGAGCACCTTTTTTTTATTTTATTAAGGGTCTTTCTAAGTTGCTTAGGGTCTTTCCAAATTGCCTGGATTGGCCTCTAATCCTTCTGCCTTATCCTCTGGAGTAGCTGGATTACAGGTGTGTGGCACCAGACCAGCTGGATGGCCTTTTTGTTTATTTGTTTTTAGTTTGGACAAATTTGGATATGCAAAGATTGACTCTCTTGTTCTGAAAGATTGCCTTGTTCTTGAATTTGCAGCTTCTACTTTTTTTCTTTCCTATGAAGTCATTAAAACTAACCAATACAGAATCATTCAGTCTGTTAATCAAGGTGCATGTATCACTGTCTAAAACATATATATATATATATATATATTGGTTAGGAGTCTTGTAGCATCTTTTAGACCTTATCTGTGGATTTTTCACATTTCAGGCATTGACCAACATTTCCTGGATAAATTGGACCATCTATTAGGAGACTTGATTGTTAAATTTCTATAAATGAATAGACTAGTACTATCTTATTTGGAGTGATGTTGAAATTCCAAGAGGCAGCTAAGTGTGTGAGTGCATCAGCAGCTGATTCCACTTATCCAGAGACCTTGATTGCAAGAAGATATGTGCTTCAGCAGAAACTTGGCAGTGGAAGTTTTGGAACTGTCTATCTGGTTTCAGATAGAAAAGCCAAACGAGGAGAGGAATTGTAAGTAAAAATGCTTCATTCGGACCTTGGGTTGGCTGCCCTGTATGTGCAGCAACTGGCTGATTAAGAACATGGGATAACCTTCAACCTCTTCTTTGCATTAAAGCAAGAAGCTAGTAAAGATATTTCTTCATTTATCTCTTCAGATAAGGTTTTTTTTTTCTTTCTTTCTTCTTTTGTGCTCTTGGGGATTGAACCCAGGGCCTCATGCATGCCAGGCAAGCACTCTTACCACTAAGTTATACCCCAGCCGCAGCGAAGGTTCTTGAAGGCATTTCAGTGATGAATAAAGTATTCAAATAACCTAAAGAAGGGAAATGGGGGGCTGGGGTTGTGGCTCAGTGGTAGAGCGCTTGCCTAGCATGTGTGAGGCACTGGGTTTGATCCTCAGCACCACATATAAATACTAAATGAATAAGATAAAGATCCATCAACAACTAAAAAAACTTTTAAAAAAAGGGAAATGAGGTAGATTATGTGATAATTTTTTAGCATACCACAGGTCTCAATTACAATATTGCTACCACTTAACTTGATTATTGTAACTTCTTGAGTAAGAAAAGGAAGTATTGTTTATGAATGCACTTTTAGAAGTCTTATGAAATATAAATAAGCAGTAATTCACATTTGAGGTGAATAGGATGTACTGAAGGAAACATGATGTTAATTTTCTTTGGCTTTTCTATGAAAGAGATTTTCAAAATCTATACTCAGAAAGCTCTCAAACTAGATATTTAAACTAAATTGAGCCTTCTATTTAAAATTCACTTACACTAATGACTCTCTTAAAAACTCTTTTTCGGGCTGGGATTGTAGCTCAGCGGTAGAGCGCTTGCCTCGCATGCGTGAGGCCCTGGGTTCGATCCTCAGCACCACATATAAAGCAATAAAATAAAAACATTGTGTCCATCTACAACTAAAAAAATATTTTAAAAAAACAAAACTGTTTTTCTTCAATTTTAATAGGACCCCATAACTCTCAGAGAAAAGTCTAATAATACTTTTTGGATAGTACATTTCTTGTGAATAAGGGTACACTTTCAATAAGTGGCCTTTCTTGAACTGGAAATAATCTTAAAATTTTAATCTTAATAGATTAATTTTTAAAAAAAATTTTGGTAGTGAAAGTTAGTTGGGAACTGAAGTTAGGATAAGAAACTTGTAATCAGAAACAGGAGCAGAGAAAGCAAAAGGAAGAATGATCCAAGAAGTCAGCCCTTAGCCCTAGAAGACCAGATTTCCATCCCATAGTCTGTTCTTTTTTTTTTGGATACTGGAGATTGAACTCAGGAGCACTCAACCACTGAGCCACATCCCCAGCCCTATTTTGTGTTTTATGTAGAGACAGGGTCTCACTGAGTTGCTTAGCGTCTCGCTGTTGCTGAGGGTGGCTTTGAGCTCGCGATTCTCCTTTCTCAGCCTCCCAAAGTGCTGGGATTACAGGCTTGCGCCACTGCGCCCAGTTTATAGTCTGTTCTTTTATTCAGAAGTTTTTAGGTACTCTCAGTTATTCCACCTTTTTCTCATTGGATATTTAAGTGCAGATTTAAAGTTAGTGTGATAAATACTTCTTTACTTCTTCATATGTCATAGAAATTACAAAAGTGTTACTGATGCTATTGCTTTATTTCAAAGATCAATCTTTAAAGTAGGCTGTCTAGAATTTTTAACAGTTGTAATTTTCAATAGTTTTCAATAAATTTCTACATGAAGAATGATAAAAGAGCTGGCATTTTATTGGTATTCTTAGAACGTGTATTGTGACTCCTGCTGCTAAACTTTTGGCAATTATTAGAGAGCCTTCACCATTGAGTGTAAGACCTAATTTTGACCCAGGACTTATAAAAACCACACTCTGGACCATGTCCAATTTGAGTTTTTTCAACTAATGAGAGATACAAGGAATTTAAAGAGAATTCACAGGAGGGCTAAAATGTTGATTAGAAGGAGCTAAAATAAAATGTATGAACACCAATCTTGAAAGCTCTGGACTTGAGATTACATACTGGTCACATTCAGCCTTCAGGGGTTTTGTTTTGGTTGGCCTGCATAGAGTTTCTTTTTAATCCTATATTAGTTGCTAGTATTTTCAAATGAGCAGCTCTCAAAAACTGAGCATTTCATCTTCTCTAGAAAAAAAAATAAAAAGATTTGGTAACATTGCTAAAAATTTGTGCCTATGTAGTCACAGTGGACTGGACTTGGGTCGCAACTACTCCCTTTAGAGAAATTCTGTGTTCTCCAATTAGCTACATTCCTGCTCCTTTTCATGTCCCTTAGGCCTAACTGCATCTTACCTTTCCACTATCTGCTGACCTTCCTAGACATTTGCTTTTGGAAATTTACTAAAGTTGGGAAGAGAATGGATATGACTGCTCATGAAATCCTAGAATGCTGGAAAGAGGGCACTACAGTATTGTCATTAAGACCAGGGCTCAGAAGCTAAATAAGCCAAGTGTTAAAGCAGGCTTGTTCTTAACTGTGAGGTTAATGTTACATTGGTTCCTAATCTGAACCTTATTCTCATCTGTAACGTGGGTATAATATCTCATAAGATTGTAATAAGGACTAAATATCTACCTATTTATGTAAGATGGAGATCTCACATGGCCTTACAGAGAATTATCACTCAATAATAGCTGAAATTTATCTTAATTATTTAAGATAAACATTTAAACATTCCAAGTCAATGAAATAATTAAAGGAAGTCTAATAAAACTTTAGCTAATCACTACTCAGTGACTGCATTTGGAACCCTCTACTAAATGGAAGTTTTTCTTTTGCCTTCTGCATTTGAGAAACAAATCTTCCAAAGTAATTTGATATTAGGCATGTGATTTTAAAAACTTCTTCAAGGATTTTTCTTGATATTATAATAATTCTGTTGTCATTTACTCTTTTACATCTCTATAACTGACAAAAGAAATTTGTATTCAGAATGTTAATTTTTTTTATACTGAGGATTGAACCCAGGGGTGCTTTACCATCCAGTGTTTTTTACTTTTTATTTCAAGACAGGGTCTTGCTAAGTTGCTGTGGCTGGTCTTAAACTTTCGATCTTCCTGTCTCAGCTTCCTGCGTTGCTGCAATTACAGGCAGGTGCCATCATGCCTTGTCCCAGAATGTGAACCTTTTAGCTGTGTTAAGATATCAACTCTTTTTCAGTTGTTATGTTTAGTACACATACAGAACCAGGAAACTAAACTCAATACTCTTTACTGTTGACATTTGGACCTTCATTTTGTGAGCAGAGCACATTAGTAGTAGCACATTCGTTGTCTAAGTGATTTGGTTAGGTGTAGTTTTAAATTTTGTTTTACACACTAGATCACAGAGGAAGTTAGGTCATGTTAGAGGTGGGAAAAAGACATCTATCCTGTTATGAATGCTTTTTACTTAATAGATCAGAGTAGATCAGATTTCCTTCAATGGAGACACACTTAATAGATCAGAGTAGATCAGACTTCCTTCAATGGAGACACACTCCTAAACTTCTGAGCTGATAAGGAAGGTGTAGCATTCCTTTTCATGTAATATTATCCCTTGGTGTCAAAGGAGTGACTTGAGTAGACTATGGGTATAAGTTGGGGTGTAGGACGCTTGTATATAGCTCCTATAAGATATATGTGCATGTAATACAAACTTCTAGATCTAATCAAAGAATTTAACAAAATGGAACAGTTGTATGAATGTGCATGGTGCTTCTTTTCCATCAGAGCATTGCAATTTCTCATTATGCCACTTGGGGGCACCACTCTCATGGATATTTTTTGTATATTGTGATCTTTAATTACATTCCTTTAAATTTTTATTGACTTCCAGATTAGCTATGGGATAAAAGTAAAAGCCACAGGCATTACACTTGATTAATGCATGTTTGGAGAGAGGTTTTTTTTGCATAAATATTGGCATTCCTTTTCTAGTTTTCTCGGTAGAATAAAATTAAACTGTTAAATTGAGCAGTGAATGGGATAGTGGTTTTCCTTTATTGTATTATACATTTTGAAACTTAAAAAACAACTTTTGAGATTTTTAAAAATAAGCATAGCTACTATGGTCTAATTAATGTAATTATGTTTTATTCCTAAAAAGATTTTCTAGTTTTAGTTCATAGTTTCATTAAGATGTCAAAATATTTTATTTCTCTTTAGCAAACCCAAAAGATTTTTTCAAATTGACACACGAGTATTGTACATATTTATGCAATACTATGTGCTATTTCTATATGTGTGTATACACACACACGCATGTATATATAATGTAATGTTCAAATCAAGGTATGTCTCTTTCCTCAAACATCATTTCTTTGTGGTGAAACCATTAAACATCTTGTAGTTTTTAGAAAATGTATAGTAAATTATCATTATCTATAGTCACACTACTGTGAAATAGAACATAGAACTTATATCTCATATTTAATTATAACTTAGTATCCATTAACCCACCTTTCCCTATACATTTTACAGTCTTTGGTAACCACTATTCATTCTATGAAATAAATTTCTTTAGACATAAGAGTGATGTTATGTGTTATTTGTCTTCCTTTGTCTGGCTTATTTCACTTAAGGTGTGTTTTCCAGCTTATCCATGTTGTTATAAATGACAGAATTTCATTCTTTTTTATGACTAAATAGTAATCCATTGTGTATATGTATCAAACTTTCTTTATCCATTCATCAGTTGATGGGATACTTAGTTTTATTACATTGCTTAGCTGTTGTGAATAGTGCTTCAATAAACAAAGATGTCTAGTTGACATAGTGATTTCATTTGCTTTGAATATATGATCAATAGTGGGATTGCTAGATTGTATGGTAGTTCTATTTTTAATTTTTAGAGGAACCACCCTATTGTTTTCCATAATTGCTGTACTAATTTACATTCCCTCAAATGGTGTGCCAAGGTTCTCTTTTTCCACATCCTTGTCAATACTTGTTATCTTTCATCTTTTTGGTAATAACCATTCTAACTGGAATGAGGTGATATCTCATTGTGGTTTAGATTTGATTAATGAAGTTACATAGTTTTCATCTATCTGTTGGTTGTTTCTATCTTCTTTTGAGAAATGTCTCTTTAGGTCTAATGCCCATTTTTTAATAAGATTATGTGTTTTACTATTTTTCTTTTTTCTATTAAGTTTCTTATATATTCTAGATGTTAACCCTTTATGGGATGTATAGGCAAACCCAAAAGATTTTAATGAATTAATAGGTTACTTTGGCTCTTAACATAATGCATGTATTTTAATAGAAAAGGGATACTAAGGAGGTAGACTAACCCTAAAATACATGACTAAACTTATAACTATTTCTACCACTGCAGTAAATTTCAATATTCATCTTACCAGCATTGGATGAGCTTTTGCAAGTTACAATGATTTTTTTAAAAATTTCATCACAATTAAGATACAGTGATTCTACTATGTGGACTTGATTTTCTTCTGTTTTCTGTTTTGTCAACTATTAAGAATTTAACACAATTTAAATATTGAACCTTTGCTCTGAACTGAGCTAGGGAGAAAGCTGACGCAGAAGATAGGACACTTCTAATCTGAAAGAAACAGGATTAACTGATGTAAAACAAATAGCAAATGGTACAGGACAAAGCTTAAATATCTGTGTGGCAGGTTGCTCTTAGAGATGTTGCAGTGGCCACTATCACTCTTTCTGGCTAAATGTGGTCCTTATCTTCCTAGTTTCTGTGTATTATCTAGGAACTTTAATGTTTCTCTCCTGGTCTTGTCCATGCAAATATCCAAACATTTTCCCTCTTAACTGTGGCCCCTACACTTTGTCTTTTGCCCAAATCATACGGTCAACATATTGAACATAGAAATGCTTTCTCTCTCAAGAGGGCATTTCTTCCTAACCTCCTATGTCTACACGAGATGAGGATCAGAACTTTAATAGGGAAGACCTCTAATTCTTTGAAGAAATGTCCGTAAGCCAATGCATAGAACCCCAGGCCTTTTTTCCTTGGAGAATTCTTGGGTCTGTATTTGTGTGGATTTTTTATAGTCTTAACAAGCTGATTTCCCACTTATCCATGGAAACAGAGTGGAGGAGAGGGGGCCAGGAGTTGTTGCTAGAATTAGTTCCAGTTATAACACAGAGGAGTGATCTTAGACCTAAGAGTAAAGGAGGGAAAGTCATAAAAAGGGCAATTAAATATTGTGTGTCTATATGAATATGTAACAACAGATTTCACTATTATGTATAATTTTAATGCACCAATACATTTTTTAAAAAGGCAATTAAAAAGAAACAAGTTTTAGGATCAGAGTCTATTACTGTAAAGCTAGATAGTTTTCTAAACCCTAGTCTCTCCTGAGGGCATGTCAGACTTAACAGCCCAGATCCAAAGTGTTGTACTGAGACAGAACCTCCATCTGGCATGGGGTTGAAGGGGACAGCATCTTTGAAAGACTGAGTCATGTTTGAGTCACCACACTGGAATCAGGCCTCAGCTTTTCATCTTAAAATACCCAGAAACAGGCAGCCTTAATGAAGAGCCTATGCTAACTAAGTCAAGATATATCCATAAACCATTATGCTAATTCTTAATTCAAGGCCTAGAATGAAAAGTATCTCATTTCTTGATTTTCTGATGGAAATTCTGGAGAGACTGAATATCTAATCAGAGGTGAAAATATTACCCAAACAACAGTGGAATAATTGGACTATTGTTCCTCTATGCCAGGTAAGGAGATCTCATCCTTATAACCCAGAACATTCCATTTTTCAGGGGATCATCAGACCCATGGTCTCTCTATATGGAATAGTTCTTGATGCAGACACATACAGTTATCCTTAGGGTACCTCCTTCCCCAATATTGAAAGTAACACATTACATTTTATCAAAAAAAAAATGCAGGTTTGTATAAAGAAGCCAGAAAATAATCTAATACCCTGCCATCCAATTTTTGGTCTTTTCTGTATGCACTGACAAAAATTTATTCAGTCTTTTAAGGAAACATATGGCATTAGTCACAGTGGTTGCCTCAGAGATGGGAGATAGGGAGAAAAGGAGACTTTTGACTGAACGCTTTTTGTGCATTTGGTATTTTGTACCATGTTCAAGATTCAAAACAAAACAGAAAAATACACAAAATAAAAAATCAAACAACAAAAAAAGAAAAAAAGCCCCCCAAGCCCTTACTTATTCAACAAATATTGGTCACCATTTACTGGTCACTGGCTCCTCAGGGAACTTGAGTCTGGTGTAGTGGTTCTTCACTGTGGCTGAAAAATAAACTCACAATATTTTAAAAATACAGATGCCCGAATCACAGGCCAATAGATTCTATTTAGCCTGGAGTGTGGCCCGGGTATCAGGGTTTTTGAGAGCTTCCAGGTAATTTGAAGGTGCAAGTAGGCTTGAGAGTGTCTGGTCTGGTGGGAGATAAAAACACTAATTTTATAATCATAAAAAGAAGTAATTATAGATTGCAATACCTACTACTGTGAAAGAAAAGTATTGGTTGCTGCCCAGTATGTGCAAGGTCCCAGGTTGAATTCCCAGCACCACAATAAATAAATGAATAAATAAATGAATAAATAAATAAATAAATAAATAAATAAATAAATTTAAGATAAAGTCTTTTGCTGTGATTTACAATGGACCCATCTAAGCTGGCAGCATGAGGTTGGGTGAGGCAAGACTTCCCTGAGAAGCACTATTTCAGCTGAGATCTTAAGAATGAGTAAGAAGTAGCTGGCAGTTTTCAACCTTTATTGGATATCAGAATTGTCTTGAGGGCTTGGTAATATACAAACTGCTGGGCTCCCCTCACCTCCAAAGTTTTTGATTTAGCTAGTCTGGTGGGAGAAGCCCTGAGCATTTGCATGTCTAATAGCTGTTCCTGGAGGACCAGGATCTTTGAATTAGGCAAAAGTGTGGGGTTTAGGATTTCATTCAGTGTTAAAAAGCCCTAAAATGGTATAGAGGTTTTAAAAAAGCACCATTCTAAACACCTGCACAGTATGGCTTTAATATCACTTGGCCCCCTCTTAATGGATATCTAGGTTCGGGCATCCTCTTTAGACTATTACTTGCCTCTTTCCAGGTACTTAGAGACTTGATACAATGATCATTTTGGCATATCCTGTCAACAGCATAACTCTGGAAAACTAATGAATTGTGCTTCAATCACTGAAAAGTCACAAGCATTCTATGTCATTCAGTTGAAGTATTTTGGGGTCTGTTTTAAATTATGGCCACATTTGTTGAGAGTCTCAGTTGTAATTAGAAAAAAAAGCACTTCATCCATTTTCAAGTTTATTTCTGACACATTGAGAAATCAGTTTTCATATTCTAAGGACTAAACTAAAAAAAATCCTCCCTTTCTCTATGTAAGTTTTCACTGTTCATCGAAAAGGACATTATTTCTTCTTCTTTTTTTAAAATATGTTCTTTTAGTCATTGATGGACACAAGACCTTTATTTTATTTATTTTTATGTGGTGCTGAGGATCAAACCCAGTGCCTCACACATGATAGGTAAGCGCTGTACCACTGAGCCACAACCCCAGCCCCACACAATTTCTTCTTAAGAGATTAATGATCATAGTAGCTGGATAATGTCAAAAATAATTAAAATGAGTAATAGTTCTTACTATACTATACTATGAATGGATTTTATAATATCTGAAGTAAATCTTTAATAATTCAATTGTGACTAATTTCTGCTATTTAATAGTTGATAGAAAATGATATTAAACAATAGGCTGTTTAACAATAGCCTAAGCTAGTGTTTACATATTGCACCTGCTGATACCCATTTATGGATTTTTCTTTCTGATTTATTTAATCATTTTAGCATATCATTACCAGTTTTGAGTCAGCCTAGACAAAATATCAGTAGATTTAATGAATCCAACTTTGAGCTTGCTCAGTGTGCTCTTATTAAAGCAATTATTTCTGTATTATGGCCATGATTTCTCTCCAGTGGATATCTGTGAAAGAAGACTAGGGTTATTGAGTGGGCTGAGTTAACTTAATAGGATTCAGTGGTTTATGTAGTGGAGAGTTATGAAAGTAATTTGGAGGAAACTAATGATTTTTTTCCATTTTGCCTGCCAGATTTCAAAACAGTTTTTTAAAAATTTTTACATCATAGTGATCTGCTTAAAATTTTTTTCATTGTTATATTTTAAGAGAAATGGTGATATGAAAGCATATTAAAATATCTCTTAAAATAGTTTAGGTTCTAAGGGATCTTGTGCTTGGGCTCCTATGGTAAATCTGGAAAGGGCAAATTTGAACTGGGACTTCACTTCAGGCTTTGCCAATTTCTGCCTGTGATAAGGTCAAGCTCTGAGCTTTTGGCTATCTTACAACATCTAACATTTGGAAGATAGAAAGGAAAAAGAGAAAGTGCAAAGGCACATCATTACTCAGACTTATTTCAGTAATGGTAATAAAGTCAGTACTCTAAAGTAAGTGACTTTCCTGAGGCTAGTTTGCTGCATGTGTTAGCATTTAAGAAACCTTGTACTTCTCTTACCCCCTGGTTTTTAATATTTACACATGAGAAGTGACTAATAAATACAATATTTTAGCATGAGTAGGATGCAAGGAAACCCTCAATTTCTTTTTTGGCTTGGGCAGAGGGCCAGAAAAAGCCTGCTTTGATGACTTACTAACTAAGAAGCTTTTAGGAATAAGATGACACCCAAAAATCCTTTATTTAAAAAAATATATTTCTTCCATATAAAAATATGGAATAAAATTTAAAAAACCCAAAACAGAAAAAAAAATTCTTATTGTAAGAGAAAACAAAAGTGATTTATTTTGAATACTCAGATATGTTAATGTTGACACTAAAAGTATGTTCAAATTACTATAATATATTTGTTTAGATTTTCAGACTGGCTGTTTAATTCCTTATTTACGCTATTCCATTCCTCCATTGTGGTTTGTGGATTTGTGAATAGAGAAGCTGATGGCTTTACTAACACTGAAAATTAGGAATAAGACATGGAGGGATATCTAAGCTATTTTAATAAATAATAATAAAAATATTATTGGATATGCTTGTCTCATTATAATGTTATTGTTGACTACCCCGATTTTCAAAGTACCAGATTCGTATGTAAAGCTTATTATTTAAAATGTTATGTTGTTTCATTTATTCAGTACATAAAATATTTAGAGTGAATACAGAATATGCAAGAGCGAATAATTATGGGTATAATCTAGTTCAAGCTTTTTTCCCCTCTTAGTGAAAAAGGACCTTTTCTGAGCAAGTGTATTATATAGTAAAGACTAAGATTATTTTTAATAAGGTCCAGAAAAACTTCAGTAGCCAAAATTCGGGGTTTTTAATGGTTGATGAGTATCAGAATATTCAAAGAGAATATTAATTAACTTAAATTTCCCATCCCCAAAGAAAGTATGAACAATTTTGGGTAGCACCCAGATATATGATTATTTTGAACTGAAAATTTTAGTCATTATATCATTTACCTTTAAATAATTTGAAATGAGATGCATGTATGACTTAAACTTCAAAGGAATGAAAGGGAATAAATTCTTCAATTAAAATTACTTCATGGCTTAGTCTAATACTCTTTTCTAAATATATATTTTAAGTTTTTTAGTTATAAATGGACACAATATCTTTATTTTGTTTAGTTTTATGTGGTGCTGAGGAGTGAACCCAGTGCTTCGCATGTGTGAGGCAAGCGCTCTGCCACTGAGCCACAATCCAGCCCCAGTCTAATACTCTTGAACTGATTTTTCTGGGGAAAAAAGTTTAGTTGCCTTGATGTCCAGGTCTGAATAGTGAACTTGGAGTGATGTACATGACTTAAAAGTCAATGAGGGAGAAAAATAACAACTCTCATGTTATTAATACCTTCTTTGCTCAGTTATTTCTAAGCTTATTTTGGAAAGAAGTGTATATTTAAGTGGGAAACAAAAATTTTTGACATCAGGGAGTTCTAAAAGTGGTCTGTGTACTCCACTAATTATTCATTGCATAAATAATTTCATGTAATAGTAAAAATAAGTACGATGTGACCTTCATTAAAATACTGTGAAATTGAATTCCTGTTCATGGTTTAACAAGAATACAATTATGTGAGTATTTGAGTATTTCTTAGTTGCTTTCAGAGGTCTTATTACCTGATGCAAGTATGGATAATTATGAACCATTGACATGCTGTATACTTATTAATACAGCATTGCTATGCTTGGGTTGTTATGTGAAAAATCCAACCTAAGTTTTAGTTATTAGAAAAGTAAGCCCTGGACATGAAGAAACATTTGAGGATATGCTCATTACTAGGATTATGGAAGTGGTGTGATGGGTACACATAAAGGTCAAATTTTATAAAATTATGCACTTAAAATGTGTGCAGTGTATTGTATGTCAATCATATCTTAACAGTTGTGTTTAGGAAATGCAAATGCTGGACCATGATACATAAAAACCTTTAAGAATGTTAAACTGATTGAATTTGTAGTTGCTAATAGTGATCATTATGAAATTTGATAGTTTAAGCTGAGTGTTGCTTTTTAATCTTTCATACCAACTGAAAACCTTATTGTTTTTAGTTCAGAGAAAAATTACAGGCTTTGTTTTTTGTGACATTTATTGGGAAAGTGAAAAAGGAAGGTCAAAATATTATTAATATTCTTGTTACATGTGCTATGTTTCCAAATATCTTTCTTTTTTTTCCTTTGGTACTGGGAATTGAACCCAGGGGTGCTTAACCACTGAGTCACATCTCCAGCCCTTTTTTGTATTTTCTTTAGAGACAGGGCCTCACCAAGTTACTGAGGCTGACCTTGAACTTAAGATCCTCCTGCCTCAGCCTCCCAAGCTGCTAGGATTATAGGCGTGTGCCATTGTGCCCAGCTCCAAATTTCTAAGAGTGGAAAATTTGGAATTTTAAGTCTCTGATTAGAATGTGTTTGGGTGTCAATTTTCTCACTCTCTCCCACATGCTGTAGTCATTTAGCATTTTAATTAAAGTTTAGTGGATGTTCTTATTTTTCCATTAGTTTGAATTTGGAGCAACCCTTTTAAAACTGAACACATAAGCCATATCCACCTTCCCAGATTTGTGGCCCAGTTGCCCTTTATTCCCTTTCTTACTTCCGTGTCTTTCATCTTATGAACCTTTTTCAAATGTGTGTACTTGTGGATTTCAGGACATCAGCCAATCTACTTTTTACAATATTGGATTTGCTCTTCAGTGATTAACTGCTTTTAACTCATGTTGCTATTTCAAAGATATTTCAGTGTAGTGATTATTGAGCTCTAGTATGTAGTTCTTAATATTTTCAAAATTGCTTTAGAAATGGATATTATAAGATAGATCAGTGACGGTTGTGATTTGCAAGACAGGAAGTGAAGCGTTTGGATGTTCAATATGGATTGGACTTGACATGTCTGAGGTTGAACTTTAAATAGGCCTTACTATCTTGAAAGGAGTTGAGTACTGAGTTTATTGTAAAGAGTAAGTACATACTGAAAAGGTTTTGAAAACAGAATGGTAGATAATTTTTCCCCAGGTAAAGCTTACTTTGGCATTATTTGGCTAACCTCACATAATCATAAAAACTCATGTGTGAGTACACACACATGCTTTTATGTAAGTGTGTGTACGTATTCTTGATTTCTTAATTTTTCATTTTAACACTAGTTTCAGCAGCAAAAGTTATGCTCAGCTGATAACAAATATCCTGGTCTGATGGATAAAGAGGTCAGAGCTCAGAATTTTAATAGCACTAGAAGTACCCAGTGGGAACAGCTACTTTATAAAAATTCAAAGGCATTAATATGGCCCCTCCTTGAAAAGCCCACACTGAGAGGCACTAACTACCCATGCCTCTGCAGCGTGGGGTTATTGTGTGGTATGTCCCTTTGCAGCTGCCTTTGGCTTCTATTATGCCATTAACCAGACTCACTCCAGGATTCCTTGAAAACTGTGTGCCTACCTGAATAATTTATTACCTAGTGATCAAATATTCATAACTCATTATTACAACTAAAATAAAACCTAAAGGTAGAATCATTCTGCCACTTATGAATATCCAAGATATCATCAGGAGATTGCAGTGGAGTTTTAAGTCTTTGCCATCCCCATTGCCTGTTGTTTCTCTGAAGGGATTCCAAAGAGAACAGCCTTCCGAGATGGAATCAGAATTTATGAAAGCAGTAACAAATGCCTCCCTGCTGGCCATGCTGCATTGGTTCATCTATTCATGCTGTTTGTCTTTTTAATTCTGGCCTCATTTACACTTAGAAATGAAATTTCAGTTTGAGAGAGTGTAGGAGACATTTATGGCACTGTGGGTTTGTTAAACCATTTTTAGGAGGTCCACAAGGATATAAAACTTGCCTTAGAATATATTTTCTGGGATAAGATGCAGGTATCTTTAGAACATTTGTTGATAACAATCATTGCATTTTCTTATTCCATCAGAGTTATATATGAGTTGTATCTTATTTATTGGACTCTACTTCTCATACAAAGAAATGCCATATGTTTTTCATATATATTGCATAGAAAACATTTTAGTAACAGTGATATGAAAGTATAAGCAAAAGAAACATACCACACAATAACCCCACACTACAGAGGCATGGATAGTCAATTCCTCTCTTTTTTATAAATTCAGGAAGCATAGTAGAAAATAGTTTGGCTTAATATAAACTGATTAATTTTGTAATAATCAACAGGCCTTTTAAGATGTGTTGAAAATAGTTGGAGAGTTTCAAATTCAGTTCTGTTGGGATATAAAGCAGAAAGTTTACCTTTGGGGTTTTTTGCTTCCCACGCAGTTGGCTTTCCACTGGGCACTGTTGGCACTGGGGGGTGGCTATGACTCTATGGTACTCCAAATTTTTGGTTGCCATCTCATTGTTGTGTTTTCTCTGGTTATTTCCAAAAGTAAGTTAAGTACTAATTTTGAGCATGAGTCCTGAGACACTGAGATTAATACTGGTTTGTCTAAAAAGCCCCAGCCTGTAGGTAAAAATTCAAACTGTTGAACAAGTATTTTTAGTAGTGATTCCAGATTTTTTGGTGTTGATATTGGTTCTCCAGATGGAATGGAGGCTTAGTGTTTAAGTAGATTTTAATTGGCCTAAACCTGTACTTTTCACACTGGACCATATAAAATGTCCCAGATAACCCAGCACTCATGAGTTTAAATCTGATTTAGTTATGCTATTATGAAAATATATGGAAAATTTTAAGACAGATGTGAATGTGTCATGGAGTTGGGTAAAAACTTGCATGATTTTAAAATTTTTAACAGGTTACACATTCATGTGGATCAAAAAATATAAAAAGGCACACTGTTAACGGTCTCCTCTCATTCTTGTCCTCTCTTTTACAAGTTCTCATCCTCTTCCCCAAAGGTAACCACTGTTAGGAGTGTCCTGTGAATCTTTCTAGAGTTACTTTATGTACATATAAACAACTTAGAATATAGATTCTTATTTTTTTTCATTCTGATAAAAACTAACATACATTTCTGTGTCTTGCTTTTTTCATATGCAAAAATATCTTGGAAATCTTTTCATGTTAGTATATAGACTTTTCCATTCTTAAATTTATTTTACTCAAGACAGCATATTTTTACGTATTTATGGTGTGCATCATGGTAATTCAATATATGTATACAATGTGCAATTATCAAATAAGGATAATAAGTATTTCCATCTCTTCAAACATTAATCAGTTAATCATTTTTATCTGTTGGGAATTTCATACTCTTATAGTCATCTTGAAATATATCATAGATTA
This sequence comes from Xerus rutilus, assembly GCA_028644305.1. Taxonomy (NCBI): domain Eukaryota; kingdom Metazoa; phylum Chordata; class Mammalia; order Rodentia; family Sciuridae; genus Xerus; species Xerus rutilus. The sequence continues at coordinate 21,598,563 of CM053409.1, read as the reverse complement.
TTTTAACCAATAGTTACTCTACTGTGCTAAAGAAGAACCAGAAGTAATTCCACCACTCTGTTTTGGTGGCACTTATTGAGCTTCTTTCCACCTTCTTTCCCTTACCCCCATTCTCTCGGGGTTGGGTACTGGAGATTGAATCCAGGGACACTCAATGCTAGGCAAGTGCTCTACCACTAAGCTACATCCCCAGCCCATCTTAATTTTGAGACAGGGATTTTCTAAGTTGCACAGACTGGCCTCAAACTTGTGATCCTCCTGTGTCAGCCTCCTGAGTAGCTGGGATTACAAGTGTGAGTCACCATGTCCAACTTCCCCCAGTCTTTTTAATAGATAGCTTCACAGTGTGGTCCATGGTATGGCTCTAATCTAATTTATTAACTCTTGCTTCCATTGATGTGCATTTGGGTTGTTTTAAATCTTTTATCATTGAAAACACTGTTGGAGTGGATAACCCTGAACATTTTTCATTTCACAAATATGTCACTATTTCTTGCATGAATTTTTAAGATATGAGATTTTAGAGACATCTTGCTTTTCATAGTCCTAGCAGTCTGAGTTTATCCTTTATTGCTGTTAGAAATGTTTTGCTGGATAAGTTTGAGAAGCGCTGCTGGGGGAAAAAAATGAAGCCTACTGGGGGGATGATTTTTCACTTTATAAAATAACTGTTGTGAAGTGATCATGACAATAGTGTTACTTTGCCATACTGTGTTTTCCTGGAGGTGATATAAGAACACATATAAAACTGGAGGCAAATTATTTATAAGCAGAAATCATGCTATAAACTCATCTAGTTTTCTTGAAGGCATCTGATACAATGAAACACTTAGAGCTGTGAGAGTTCAGAACAGACTCAAGATCCTCTGACCTTAAGCCCTAGAGCACCAAACTCTGGCACTTTGAAAATTATTAGTAGATGTTCTACATTAAAAGGGCTCCATGATTTAAAAAGTTGAGAAAACACTGGGTTCTACAAAGTTAAAGCTGATTCTTTACTGAGGGGTTCTTTAGATCCTTAAATATGCTGGGGTAAATTGTGACTCTAATAGCTGGATGTAGCCTGCAGCATTTTCCAATTTTTTTTTTTTTGATCACAGTGCTAATCCTTTACCCCAGGCCGTTCTTATTAACACTAGTGTAGGTAGGGAGGAGCCCAAATGGGGAAATACTACCTGTGTTAGATACCATGGACACCGTGTTGAAATTAGTGGTCACAATCATATGTGGTGTTTGAATTTACAAGAGATTCAGTAAGGAAAATAAGAATGAAGTCATTGTTTTGAAATTGGCCATCATGAACAGCAGATGGTGGTAATGTAACATGCAGACTGACTATTAAGACACGGCAATAATTCTAATGGCAACATTAATTCAAAGTCCAAAATGTCTTCATTTAATTACCGTTCACCGATACTTTAATTTCACTGGCTAAATGAATAAAAGGCTAAACATAGATCATTACCATACTTTAATCTCTTTCTAGGAAAAGCACAGTTCAGCTGAGAAATAAATTTGGAGAGATCCTTTTATCCTTACAGACCATTTTAACTGGCATAGGATCTTGCCATCTATGTATTAGATGGAAGTTCTTAGCTTATGTGTATATAAAGATGTATGTGCTCTCTTGCTGTCTCTTAAGAAAAAAAAAGCCTAGATTTTACCCAGTTTAACTCTCTACCGTTCATGAGAATAGCAATGAATGGTTCAACAAGCATCTAGTTTGTGCTGCCAAAGAGACTTTGGGACCTTAGTGATGAAGCAGTCACATCCATTGACCTTCTTGAACTGATGTTTACACTGAAAATAGGATGTGAACACCAGTAGCTACTAGAAGGGCCAACAGGGTGAGAGAGATTAGAGTCTATTCGAAACTGAGAGAGCTCTGTCTTCCATTTTTTTTTAAGGTTTGTATGTAAGATTATATAACATAGGACAACAAAAAATGGAATGTTTTAAATATTTACATTCAACACAAAAATAACACATTAAAATATAGTACAATGTGATTATGTTACTCACAAGATAATTATAGGAGTCTTGTAGATTTTATTCTAAGTGTATTACAGTTGGGGTGGCCCATAAATGGGGCACACGTTTCAACCTGTGTGTTGAATATCTTTCTAAGCTGTCGGTGAGTCTCTGTGACAGAGAGTGTATGGTGAATTGGAGCTCTTGTTGAGAGTCAGTATTTGAAACCCTTCATAAATCTGCAGTCCCAAGCTAAAGGCTCTTTTGGCTATTTCTGTGGTAAGTCCTGACACAGATGAAAACCTAGAGGAACTGCAGGAAGTGAAGTTCTTCTTGTGAAGGGTATTTAGAACCCTGAGGGATATAAAATTGCTAGAGATGGGGTTTATTTATTTTTATTTTTTTATTTTCCACATTTTTATTGCTATATTATAGTTGTACCTATTGGTGAGATTTGTCGTTACATGCAAATATAACACCATAATGTGACCAGCATCACTCCCTAGCACTTCCCCCTCCCTTCCTACCTCCAGGAAGGAGTTTTATAACTTTATTGATGAGTGTCCTTTAATACTTGAAACCATAGTTTGAAATCGCCCTTTGAAGGGATAGCTGGGCAGCTCTTCCACCCTGGTCCCTCTTCCTCCTTGATCCAAGGCTGAGCTTGTTTTGTCTCCTTTCCACAGGCAGCAGAGGGAGTAGTCTCAGGCAGACCTTGTCACCCCTGGGGGCAGGAGTGCCTTGGTGTCTTGCTTGTTCCCCAGATGAAAAGGAGGTCACCCTTATGACCTGAAAAAAATTAAGAGATATGATTTATTTTTATTACATATTGCAAACTTGCTCACTGTGGTTTCTCTTGTTCTTTTCCTTGCTCTTGTTTTTCCTCTGTGAGTCATTTGGTCCTAGTGGTGTTTCAGAACTAGAGGGTTCCTCTTGGTTTCTTTCTTTGTCCTTTTCCATGTTTCTCATTTTGCTGGATCTTTTATGGTCAAGAAACTCATCTCTTGCCCTAAATTGGGGCTGCCTTCCCTTCTGTCTCAATTTCTTAATGAAGATGGAATGTTTATTTCTTGTTTTTCCATATCTCTGTACTTATTATTTATCTTCCTCACCTTCATGTGTTCTTTATTTTGTTTTGCTTTTTTCTTCCTTCTCTCCTCTTTTCTCAGTGTACTGTCATGGTCATTTCATTGTCCGTTTCTTTCTTGTTCATTTCATTGTCTGTTTCTTTCTTGTTCTTTTTTTTTTTTTTTTTTGTACCAGGATTGAACTCATGGGCACTCAACCACTGAGCCACATCCCCAGCTCTATTCTGCATATTATTTAGACACAAGATCTCACTGAGTTGCTTAGCACCTTCCTTTTGCTGAGGCTGGCTTTGAACTCACAATCCTCCTGCCTCAGCCTCCCAAGCTGCTAGAATTACATGTGTGAGCCACTGCGCCTAGCTTTCTTGTTCTATAAAGAGATATTTCTCCCTGTCTTTCTCCTTTTTCCATTCCTATTGTTTCTTTCTCTCTGATAACCTGGCCTCGCTGTGCCAGAGAGAATTTTTTTTCTTTTCTGTGGTCACAGTCAGTGTAATAATTCTGGTCTCCAGATTGCCTGAGGTGGTATGGATCTTCCCTTTTTCACATCCTCTTGACTTTTGGTGTGATATTTGGCACCATGTCCTCTTTGCTAGATGACTGTGAGGGAGTTTGATTCCTGTGAGGCTTGAAGTAATTCTTGGAGGTCTCTGTGACCTTTTGTCTTTGGCAGTTCATTTTATTATCTTCCAGTTCATCATTCTTGCTGCTCTTGGCATCAAAGTCACTGTCTGCATCTGTGTTTTCCTCCTCCTTCACACCAGTTTGCTAATGCATTGCTCCTGTGGTACTCTATTCTCTGAATTTACTTCATTGGAGTAACTTCTTGATTTCTCTTCTTTTATCCTGGACCTGGCTTCATGAAAGCTGCATTTAGGTATTTCCTCTTCTTCAACTGCTTGATTTAATAGGTTCCTATAAAATTCATCCCCTGAGAATTTTCTCCTTGGTTACATCCAAAAGTGCTTCTCGTGCAGCAGCCCACTTTTTCTTTCTTCCTCTTCAGCTCTCTCTTGCAGTATTTCTTTGTATGCAGATGTCACAAATGCCTCTTTCTCATTAAATTCTCCCTTTTCCATTTCTTATTCCATTCCCCCTTTTTATTCCCTCTGTATTTTCTTTTCTCTTTTTTTCCATGTTTTTTTTTTTTTCTGATCTCAACTACTTTTAATAAGTTGTAAATATATTTGGGCTTCTGATCTTTTCTCAAAAGTAATTTTGGATTACTTTATTCCTCCCTCCCTGCATTCTATCATAAATACTATCATATTCATACTCAGTAGAATCTTCTGCAAGCGTCTTCTGAATTTTTAGTTTAATCTGGATCATGGCCTGCTTCTCAGCAGCTTCTCTCTGAAGCCTCTCACTTACATGGTGTTGCTTGCCTGGAATCACCATCTTGCTCCTATCTGCTAAATGTGGCCAACACTGATGTGATACTCTAATGATTTTTCAAATACTATTTTTATAATATCAATCTCTTGGCAAAGATCATATAGCTCTTGAATCCTCCTGTCAGACCTAATTTAAATTATGCCTCACTTTCAGGGCATTTTGCCAACTGTACTCTATCTAGACTGTATTAATCGTGTTCCCTACCCTGATCCATTTCCTCTTGTGGTTTTTCTTGTTTCTGTACCCTGTGTTGTCCCTTTCCTCTCTGTTGTACCCTGAGAAAAGGATTTGATGGTCTTTTGCTTGAGTTGACCTGAATTTGGGTCATAGAGAAGGTGGTGCTAGAATAAACACCTGTTGAAATGTCTGAACCATAGAACAAGGGCCTGACATTCAGTTGAGTTGCATGACATACAAGTTCCATTCATTTCTAAGATTCACTGATTTTCTTGGGAGATTATCTTCATTGATTGGGTCCATCCCATCCTAATAATTATCTGTTTTTCTTGGTAGTTGGTTACAGGGAATGCCTGAGTTTCCTTATCAGAGCATGACTGTCAATGGGTTGGGCTTGGCACTGGGAACAATGGAGGAGAAAATGTGGTGATTCCTCTCCCTCCTTGATAGCCAGAGCTGTGTAGAGTTATATCTACTGTCACCATGACTTATTTCATCAGGTGCTAAATCTCTAAGATACTGTGCTGAGTGACAGTCTGGATGCACAATAATACATGCCATAGTTCTATTTACTTGAAATTCTAGAAAAGATATATAATACCTATGGTGACAGAAGCATGTCAGTAGTTGCCTGGGTCCAGAGATGGGAGGATTTGATGGAGCAGGAACTTTTTGGGGGCATAGAAATGCTTTATATTTTATTTGTGGCAGTAGTTACCAAAATGTGTGTATTTGCCAAAACCATTAGAACTGTACACTTAAAATGGTTACCTTTTATTGTATATAAAATAAGCCTCAAGAAAGTTGATTTAAAAGTCAGGCCATGGTGATGAGAATGGAGCAGAGTGGGTACAAAGAAATTTTGTTCTTTAATTTAGAAGATTATCTTGTCTAGATTATAAGATTGGAAAATAATTTTTTTGATGGCCAAAGACCCAGAGCTGATGGAAGCTTTCAAGTATATAGATTCCTTAATTATATGGTAATATGCAAATTAATATAGCACATGCCACAACATAGCAGTTACATTGCTATACTCTTGTTCTCTTACCCTACTCTGTGTTCCTTAGTTACGGGAAACCTCATAATTGTTGCCTAATGATTTTTGTATGTGCTAGAGTTTTAGCTAAAATCTAAGCTCCTAGAAGGCATCAGTGGAGCCTTTGGCTTTTGTTGTTTTTAAAAATAGCTCTATGGTATTCAGTGCCCATTGAGTTCATTCATTATTAGTTCAATTATCTGTCAATAGAACATCATACACTCTATAGTTTGGTGTCTTACACTAAAATTAGGCACCGATGACCTCAAGAATTAGAGGCCTCAGAAAGGCTACTCTGGTGATGCCCGTGGCATCAGGATGGAGTTCCTAAGCAGCAATGCCATAGGACGCAGCACTGGTGATAATGGTGGAAGGCTATCCCTAGTTTAGTCCAGAAAATTCTTGGTGAATCAATGACTCACTGATAAACCTGTAATAAGGTTTTTTTTTTTTTTTGGTTTCAGTGAACTGAGTCTTATTTGGTTGGTTGAAACCATGAAATCTGATAAATCCCAGAAAAGAGAGTATGCATGGATTGGTATTCTTTAAAGTAGTATAGTTTGAGTATAATAAGTAAATTTTTATTTTTCTCCTTTTCAGAGAAGAGAAAGAAGTAGGGGGAAGCAAACAGATGTAGGAAAATCATATACATTGTTTTAAACTAGAGACTCATTCTAATTTAGATAGAATCAATACCAAGATATTTTGTTGGCTCATAATGCAGAGTTAAAATTAGATAAAGTCTACCAGATACTAAAATAGCATGCCTTCCCCGCAAGGACCACATCCTGCCCTACATTCCACCTAATAAAGGGACCCCTTCTGTGACTTTCATGGTAGATGGGGCCAGAAAACTCAACATGATACCATGTATTGAAGCAATAAGCTCCTGCTTATGATTCTTGTTTACTGGTCCCCTTCTGTGGTCTGGAGCATCATAGATCAAGTATACCTCTGAATATGTCATGGCTCCTAAGATGTTTAAAGAATCTTTAGTTCTACATTAAGACACTGCTTCTCAAATCTCAGTGTGAGACAGAAACCCTTCATAACCTTGTTTAAATGTAGATTCCTGAGCATAGAAAGTTTGATCTAGTAGGTCTCATTTGGGATCTAGGAGTTATGGGTGGTTCTGCTACAAGTGGTTTATGACTCCAATTGTTTGAACCTCTACTGAATGCCCTGTGCTAGATTGGGGGTTGGGGATATGAAAACAAACAGTAATAGATATTTCTCAAAAATATACACATAGCCAAGAAGCACATGGAAAAATATTCAACATCTTTAGCTGTCATAAGTATGTACATCAAGAGAAGCCACTTCATATCCACTAAGATGGCTAGAATAAAAAAGCATAAATAGTAAGTATCAGATGTGGAGAAATTGGAATCTTTTATACACTCCTGGAAGTAATGTAAAATGATGTGGCCACTTTGCAGAACAATCTGGCTGTTCCTCAAAACATTATGTAGGGTTACCATATGACCCATCCTTTTGGGTGTATGCCTAAAAGATAAAAATCTATGCCCACACAAAAACTTGTATACAGATGTTTATTGCAGCATTAGTTATAATAACCAAAGGTGGAAACCACTCACATGTCCATCAACTGACCAAATTATGGAACCAATCTAAGTGTCAGCAGAGGTTTTTCCATTTGGATGGAAAAAAACGGCATATATACACAATGGAGTTTTCCTGAGCCACAACAAAGAACAAATTTATGTCATTTGCAGTAAAATGAATGGAACTTCAGAGTGTTGTATTAAGTGAAATAAGCCAGACTTGGAAAGTCAAAGGTCATGTTTTGTTAATTTTTCATATGTGAGTGCCAGAGTGATAAAAGGAAAAAGGGGGTATCTCATGAAATTAAGAGAGAGATCAGTAGAATAGAGGAAAAAAGGGCCATGGGAAGGAAGAAGGGACAGAAAGGAGAAGTACTGGGCAATGAAACTGACCAAATTATGTATATTCATGGTCATAATGAATAGGTCATAATGAAGCCCATTATTAAATATAATTATAGAGCCCCAATAAAAATAAAAATATTATTGTAAGTGAAAGAAACCAATCACAAAAGCCCTATTTCATTTAAATGATATATCCAGAATAGGTAAATTCATAGAGGCAGAAAATGGATTAGTGATTGCCAGGGGATATGGGAGAGGGGATCAGGAGTGACTGTTAATGAGTGTGAGTTTCTTGGGGGATTGTATTAGTTTTCTAGGGCTGGCTTAAGAAAATAACACACCTGGGTGGTTTGAACAACAGAGATTTTCTCAGAGTTCTAGAGGCTGGAAGTCTATGGTGGAAGTGCTGACAGTGTTGGTCTCTGCTGAGGCTGCTGGCCTGGACTTGCAGTTGGCCCCCTTCTGGCTCTGTCTTCACATGGGTGTTTCTGTATGTGCAAGTGTGTCCCTAGTGTCTCTGTCTCAGTTTTTTTATCTGTAAAATGGGGTAAATAATAATTATATGGAATGTAAGTTTCAATAAGTGAAATTATCTCAAAGTGAAAAGTTTCTGCGTGGCAAAGGAAACAAGAGCATGGAAAGACAGCCTACAGAATGGGAGAAAATCTTTGCCTGTGGCTCTTCTGACAGGGGATTAACATTCAGAATATATAAAAAACTCAAAAAACTTAACACGAAGAAAACAACCCAATCAACTTCTCAAAAGAAGAAATACAAATGGCTAACAAATATATGAAAAAATGTTCAATTCAACATCCTTTTAATCAGGGAAATGCAAATCGAACAATACATCAGTTAGAATGGAAACCATCAAGAATACAAATAATAAGCCAGGCATGATGGTGCAAGCATGCAATCCCAGCAGCTTGGGAGGCTGAGGCAGGAGGATCGTGAGTCAGTCTCAGCAGAAGTGAGGCACTAGGCAATTCAGTGAGACCCTCTCTCTAAATAAAAAAAAAATTCAAAATAAGGCTGGGATGTGGTTCAGTGGTCAAGTGCCTCGGAGTTTAATCCCTGGCACCCAAAAAAGAATACAAATAATAATTGCTGGCAAGGATGTGGAGAAAAGGTACATTTTTACATTGATAGGACAGCAAATTAGTACAACAGCTTTGGAAAGCAGTATGAAGATTCCTCAAAAGACTAAGAATGGAACCACCATTTGACTCAGCTATCCCACTCCTTGATATTTAGTCAAAAGAACTAAAATCAGCATACTATGGTGATACATGCATGTTAATATTTATAGCAGTGCAGTTCGTAATAGTCAAGTTATAGAACTAACCCATGTGCCCATTAACAACTGAATGGATAAAGAAAATGTGTATATACACACATGGAGTTTTACTCAGCCATAAAGAATGAAATCATGTCATTTGCTGATAAAGGGATGAAACTTGAGAACATTATGCTGAGTGAAATAAGACAGACGCAGAAAGTCAAGGATTGAATGTTTTTTCTCATATGCTGAAGCTAAAGAGAAATAAAGATAAAAAGGGTGGGGGAGAATCTCATGAAAATAGAGGGGGTGGAAAGTGGAGTAGAGGAAGAGGGAGGAAGAGGAATGAGAAAGGGGGAGAACTGTGGAATGAAATTGACCAAACTATGCTATGAGCACATATGAATATATCACAACAAATTCCACTTTTATATATAACTATAATGTACCAAGTGAAAAAACAATAAATAAATAGAAGGAAAACCAATAGAGTAGAGGAAAAGGGTTAGGTGGAGGGAAGGGAAAGAGGAAGTATAAGAGATTGAAACAGAGCAAATTATATACATGTATGAATATGTCAGAATGAACCATGCTACTATGTGTAACTGTAATGTACTATTAAAAACATTTAAAGCTGGGTGCCGTGGCATACGCCTATAATCCTAACACTTTGGGAGGCTGAAACAGGAGAATTGCGAGTTCAAAGCCACCCTCAGCAACAGCAAGGCACTCAGCAACTCAGTGAGACCCTGTCTCTAAATAAAACACAAAAATAGGGCTGGGGACGTGGCTCAGTGGTTGAGTGCCCCTGAGTTCAATCCTGGGAACCAAAAAAATAAAAATAAAAAACCCAAAGCTATAAGGAAATATAAAAATAATAATAACTATATGGTTCTAAGTCTTAAAGGAAGGACACAGAAAACATTCCTAGCACATTTTTACTAGTTACTGCTAAAAATATGTTAGCTCTCTCTTTGTTTATCTATTCCTTGGATCATCTGATCTTAAAACCCCTCAAAATCTTAGTCATCATTGCTTGAGCTAATTTGGGTGAAAATATTGCCTTTGATATGAGATTCCCAGGTCTGAACACAAGAGGCCTGTTGGAGGCAAGTATATCAACACTAAAACCTCTCAGGCATTTCAAAGTCAGCTTAGAATCTCAGGAGCAATGTTAGCATTCATGTCACATGGTTGTCCCTTACTGAATTTGTAGTGGGCATAATTCCCCTTCCCACAACTCTCCTCAAAGTTTTTAGAGATAAATCTTTCTGCTCTTTAGCCGGTGTCATAAATCTTAGATTTTCCTGATCTTTAACTGTAGAAATTCAAATTTATTCTTGTAAAATACAGTCTTGCTCATTTCTAGCTCATATTCCAGCTTCTTCGATCACTTTGAAAAAGTGACCCTGCCTTATGTCTATTGATTATGGCTGCCTGGCTTTGTGTCATCTGTAAACTTGGCAAATACGTCTTTTTAAGTCTTCATCCAAGTCATAAAGCAAATGTTGGTGAAGGTTTCCTTAGGGATAGATCCCAGTGGCATTACAAGAGATACCACCCAAAAAATGTCCTAAGATACAAGACTTCAGCACATGTGTATTGCTTGTTCAACCGTGAATCCACATGAAGCTTGCATCTCTCCCATATTTAAAATGATACCAGAAGACTTTACTCTTTGACATCTGCTAACATGGTGACAGTAAATGGGCTGAAATCATGATATAGCACTACTAATTGCTTCTCTGATCTACCAATCAAATAACACTCTAACAAAAAGAAATTAGGTTAATTTGGCTTGTTCTCCATAAACCCATGTGAGTCCCTGCTGGCCGCTGTTTCATGTTTTAAATACTCACAAGCCATCTGTTTAATCATCAGTTCTTCAAATTTGCCAGAGATTTATGTCAGGATTATTGCTGTACAATTTTTGAAAGATAATTTGTATGAAAATTGGAACATGTGCTTGGGGAGAGAGTATTTCTCCCTCCTTTCTTGATTTTTCAGGTTATCAATCATGTTCAGAGAATGTATTTTTGAGCTGAGTTCTCAATGTGTAGCTTATTGGGCTCTGATTTTATAGGCTCAGAGGGCATCATACTGCCCTCTGATGAATGACGAAGTGTCCAGGATTAAGAAGTGGGGTTTAGCAGTCTACAGAATGGGAGAAAATCTTTGCCAGTGACTCTTCTGACAGGGAATAAATGTCCAGAATATATAAAGAACTCAAAAAACTTAACATAAAAAACCATATTACCCAATCAAATAAATGTGTAAATGAACTAAACACATCACTCAAAAGAGAAAATACAAATGGTCAACAAACATATGAAAAAATGTTCAACACCAATAAGGGAATTACAAGTCAAAACTATTATGAGATTTCATCTCCAGTTAGAATGGGAATCATCAAAAATATAAAATAATTTTTATATTTTATATGCTGGTGAGGATTTGCGGGGAAAAGTACACTCGTGCATTGTTGGTAGAACTGCAAATTAGCCCAATCACTCTCAAAAGAATTCTCTCAGTGACATTACTATCAATAACAACCATAGTATTAATAAAAATACTCGTCACAGTGATGGTGATTGGTGGTGATGCATTTTATGAAGTTTTGGATTAACTTTGCACCTCAACAATAGCAACAACTTTTGAAAGCATATTTGTATTCTTCTTTTCCCTGTTCCCTTTTCCCACCTATTCTTGCTGGTCTTAATTTTTTGCTTTATTATATAAGTTATGTCAAATCATTTATGGAATATATGGCTGAGTGTAAATACATTAAAGTAATAAATTCTGTAATGAGAAATGTTTGAAGGATGAGTGGGTAGCTGTAATTTATCACTGCTGGGAACAGAACAAGAAGAAAGCAGTGCAAACTGAAGTGGACAGAATTAGGGCCAAAACATAAGATTTTCCTAATGGTGTTTTAAAACTGACAGATTTGAGGTCATATCAGTGTTGGCTATGGACCATTCTCTGTAAGGCATGTAGCTAGCCTTGCAGCCTCTCTGAGTTCCAGTGTCCTAATCTGTATGATGAGCATGCCTAGTAGTGGTCCCCAATCCTTGGTTGCTGAATGAGATCTCATGATCTGTAAGGGTGGGAAATGATACGTGCCCACTCACTTGGCTGCTCCTAAAATTGGCCCTCTCCCCCAAGCCTCTGAAGAACTCTGGGACTTTTCACATTCTTATCCCTGGCAGTCTTCTGGACTTCTACGTGCTTGAAACTTGCTACTCCTTGTCCTTGCACAAGCAGCCTCAGCTATCACCTGGCACCTTGTTAGCAATGTTAACTTCTCAAGCTATACCGTAGACCTGCTGATTTGGAAACAGCATTTAGATTTTTTTATTCTCAAATGGCATAGCATAACTGTACATATTTATAGGATACAGTGTGATACTGTTCAATACATGTATAATACATAATGTGATCAGAATAATTGGCATATTTATCACTTCAGTAAAATTTCAGTCATTTATCATTCTTTGTTGAAAATATTCAAAATACTTTCTACTAGCTATTTTGAAATATACAGTTAGTAGTTTTCAGTTATTTTACTTGCTATAGAACATCAGAAGTTATTTCTCCATCCAACTGTATTCCTGTACCCATTACCCATCTTCTCTTTATCACCCACTTCCCCAACCCTTCCAAGTCCCTGATGTCCATTATTCTACTCTGGAAGCAGCAGTTTAACAGATCCTATGGTGATTAGGACACACAGTAAAATTTGAGAAGCACTGTTCTAATACCCTGTGGCCCTTCTTTGAGGCTTATTCAAATATCACATCTTACTCTAACACTATTTTTCAGTCTGTACATGAAAATACTTTGATTTATCCTCAAGTAAATTTCAGAAGTTCTAGAAACAAACTAGTAGAAAACCACACCCAGGCCTTTTTTTTTTTTTAAGTGTCCTTTGCTCAATGTTGTGACATAAGGAGATAGCCTTTTATGCCAAGTTCCTTTGGATTACTTTGACATGCAGGACAAACTGCACAGTCTGTCTGTGAGATATATTAAGTGCACGGTATCCAAAGCATTTTTTAGCCAGGCTCTCCTCACCTTCCTGTCTTTGAAAAATGAAGGTTTGTGTAACCAGAGACAGGTTAGCCACATCTTTCTGTCTCCTCCTCTTATATAGTCTACAGTGACTTTTTCATATGTTACAAATCAATGACCTGTAAATCCATAGCCTGTCATTCAGGGAAACCATATCTGTCTTGGTAGTAGATTGTAGTTTGAGCTCTATTGGTAGGTGAAAGCCTGAGCTTTTTAGATGCACAAAAACAGACTTTTTTTTCCCAGATAAGTACTACTCAGCAAAAACATAAGACCTAGAATCAGTTGCTTAAACCCTCTAATGGGAATATGCTAATGCAGTTTCATTTTCCTTTCCTACCATCCCAAAATAAGTGCAGTAACAGCTTGCTTTATGCTATAGTTAAAGAAAATGTTTTAGCTCAAGCCCATGTATTTACCACACTGTTGACTTAGAGACTGAAATTTAGAATTACAAACTTTTTGCTACTTTGTCATTTGTTATAGATAAAATTATGGGACTTTATTTCATTGAAATCCTAGATTATTTATTTTATTTTATTTTTTGAGCAACAGACTTCTTGCTTAGATCATAATTTAATTTTACTTTAAATAGTACTTATCTTTTGATGGTTTTACCTAGTCAAGGAAATAGAGCTAATCAGTTTTTGTTGCTTCTTAAAACTGAATTTGTCACTGTGTCTTGATTTCATGGTAGGTTTTGCAGCATATCTGAATCTGATTATCTTATTGAAATCCACAATTCCAGTATTTTTTCATAATATTTAAAATAAAAATATGACATGAATTATTTATTAGAATATTGCATTTTGAATATTAACCTAACATTAATTGCAAAATGGGGGCACATAGCACTCATTACAAAAGCTGACCCAATTATCTATGGTAAATTTTTTTTTTATATCCTTACTGACATTGTCATGATCCTTAATTTCCTTGATGACATAAACAGAATCTTTGCTCAAAACTCAGTATTTTTCAAAGTGTGATTAAAGAGAATTAGTGATTTGTTGCCTGGAGTATCAGTGTTATCAATAGTTATTTTTATTTTTAAGGCTTATTGCTACTTCTCCATTGCTCCATTTTGTAAAAATGAGTTTTATGCAGTTGAACTTCAAAAAATCTGGCCCTGAAACTACAAAATTACAAGGGTTTTTGGTACCCAGAGTTATGGTATTCAGGACAACCTCAGCAATGTAGATTTTACCACTTTTCTAGTAAAGTCAAGTCCTGAGAAACATTTCTCTCTCCTCTCTGTAGTGTCTCTTCTAAAACCTCAAATTTGAGCCTTTATAATTGGCAATACTCTTGACTAGTGGTATGATTTTTCTGTAACTCTCCAGCGATAATTAATGAAGAATAGACGTAGCCTCATTAGTGCCTCATCAAAAGCAAGAACTGACAAGGTTTTTGTTTTTATTTTTCCTTTTCTCTCTAATGCTAAGGTGAGGAAAAGAGTAGTTAGCAAGAGTTTTGTTGAAAACTTATTTGAAAAATTAAAAATTTTATATTTTCATTATTACACATTAAAACTCTCTATATGGAAGCAGGAAAGGAGGAAATTTAATTTTGGAGACAAAAATCTGTTCTTTAGAGTTACTCCTTCAACAGGTACATGATGACTCTGCTGTAACTCAATTACTTCTGAGGACTTTTACAGGTTTAGGTACCTTCATTTTCTTCCCTGAGGGTCACATCAGGACAATTCTGTCTCAAACTTTGGAAAAAATAAAGGGACAAACCAGGAATATTGGGTAGCTTTGTGCTTCTCTTGAACTATGTGATTACAGCAGGTATTATCATTTCTCTGAGATATTGTGAAACAATTGAGCTAAACAATTTGTCAGGTTGCAATGACTGCCATTTTTCTTTGTGCTGATGTTATTCTTAGCTCCCCTGAGTAAGTTGGATTCCAGAAAAGAGCACACTAGAAAGCAAGTTTTTATAAATTTTCATTTTCTGATTGATGCTCAGCTGATAATGTGTCTAAAAGGGGAAAATATCATGCACAAAAGTTGCATCTCCCACTACCTTTGTCTGTAGCATTTGGGATGCACTTCATTTTGATCATTTGATCATCACCAAAACTTTTCTGGAGCATCTGTATGTGCCAAGAATAGTGCTAGACCCTGAAGTGAGCAAAATTTAATTATTCTCGGTCAAGAGAAAGACAAAAATAAATTAATATAATAATGCATAATGTGAGAATTGCTATGGTAGAGCAAACTGAATTTTGAAGGGTCAGGAATATGCAAGCTTGATTTCATTCAAACACATCAGATACTACCAGGACCTGGGAATTCCACATGAATAAAGTATGATACTGGCCATTGGTCCATTAAAGAAAGCATTGTATTAGCCAAAAATGTAAATAGATGTTGTCACAGGATACAGAGGGAGAGGCCTCTGACTTAGACCTGGAGGAATCAAGAAAAGTTTTGAGATGAAAGCTTTCTGCAATGCTTCAACATGAACAAATGTTACCTGTGCCTCTTGGAACTTGGTTTTACCTTCTAAAAATTATTATGACCAACTTTGTGCTTCTAGCACCTAATGACTTCATTCTTAATTTATTAAATTTGAGGCTTCAGACTGTAAAACAAAATTATTTTTATATCAGTATCTCCTGTCTGTCACCAATTATTGAAAAAAGCATATTTATTAAAACTTTCAGGAGACCTTTTCACATCCCACAGGGCCAGAATTGTATCATATGCCTAAGTGAATCACTGGCAAGAAGAATAGGATTATGTGATTATCTTAGACTAATTATGATTCGCCCAAGGGTCAGGGGAGAGGGTCCTTCCTTTCAGAGTGTATGATGTTGAGGGTTGTGAGGTGATGACTGTGTGGAGTAGACAACCATGAATGTTTCTTAAAATAATTAAGCCATAGTATTCAATGACTTTGTCCATCTGTGTAGATAGGAAAAAGATAATTTCCTGATCATTTGTCTCAAGGTGGAGGAGAAAGAGTGGTGAGAGGAAGAGCCATAACAGGTTTTGAGGGGGAAATTAGAATTGACCCTACTACATTTCTAGTTGTGAAGAAAACTTTTATTTGTAAAAATTTTTATGCTTTTATTAGTGCATTATGGTTTTACATAATAGTTGGGTTCATTCTGACATAATTATACCTGCATGGAATTTAATTTTTTCCATGTCATTCCCCGGTGTTCTTCCTTACTTCCTTCTTCCTCCTATTTTTCTTCCTCTACTCTATTGGTCAGTATGTTGCTTATTTATTTATTTATTTATTTAGGTTTTGGTGCTTTGCAGATATACATAAAGGTGGAATTCACTGTGGTATATTTATCCATACACATACTATAATTTTGTCAAATTCTTTATGCATTTCCTCCCTTTTCCCATCCTTGTATACTCCCCTTTGAGCTCCTTCTACTCCACTAATCTTCCCTTTATCTTTTTAATATCTGACACCCACCTATTTTTCCTTACTTTTCTCTATGCATATAAAATAAAACATTTGACCCTTGATTTTTCTGAGTCTGGCTTATTTCACTTAGTATAATGTCCTCCAGGGCCATTCATTTACCAGCAAATGTCATAATTTAATTTTTCTTTTTTTTAATGCTCAAAAATCTAGTTTTATTATAGAAAAAAATACAACATAGCAAGAACATTAAAGTGAAATACTTATCACCTCTAAAGGCTGCCTCATAGCAAGAGATCCAGAGGGGCCAGGAACAAGCTCCTGTTGTCCCTTTTTCTCTAAGGAACATGCAGGATACACTTTGTCAGATCAGGAATCATAGATATAAGTACAAATGCTATCTTAGTCTGTTTTTGTTGCAGTAACAGAATAGCACAGACTGGGTAATTTGTAAACAGTAGAAGTTTATTTGGCTTACAGTTCTGGAGACTGGAAAGTCCAATTTTCTTTTACTTTTAAATTTCAGTTTCCTCCCTCCCTCCCTCCCTCCTTCCCTCCCTCCCTCCCTCCCTTCCTTCTCCTTCTCTTTCTCTTTCTCTTTCTCTTTCTCTCTCTCTGCCAGGGATTGAACCCAGGGATGCTTAACCACTAAACCACATTTCTAATCTCCCCCTTTTTTTGCATTTTTTATTTTGATACAGGGTCTCACTAATTTGCTTAGGGCCTCACTAAGTTGCTGAGGCTGGCTTTGAACTTGCAAACCTCCTGCCTCAGCCTCCCAAGCCTCTGGGATTACAGGCATGTGCCACAACTTCTGACTTCCTTTCACTTTTTTGGGGGAGAGGGTACTGCAGATTGAACTCAGGGGTACTGGGCCACTGAGCCAATCCCCAGCCCTATTTTATATTTTATTCAGAGACAAGAGTGTCACTGAGTTGTTTAGTGCTTTGCCATTACTGAGGCTGACTTTGAACTCACAATCCTCCTGTCTCAGCCTCCCGAGCCACTGGGATTACATGTGTGTGGCCCATGCCCAGCTTCCTTTTACTTTATTATTTATTTATTTATTTATTTATTTATTTTTCAGTAGAATGCATTTTGACATACTGTACCTTTTCCTCCACTTCCTCACTAACACTCATTATTGCTTATATTCTTGATAATTGCCATTCTGATTAGAGTGAGATTAAATCTTAGAGTAGTTTTGATTTGCATTTTTCTAATCACTAGAGATGATGAACATTTTTTCAAGTTTGTTGATCAATCGTATTTCATCTTTTGTGAATTATCTGTTCAGTTAATTATCTGTTCAGTTCCTTAGCCCATGTATTGATTGGGTTATTTGTTTTTTGGATGTCTTTTGAGTTCTTTATATATCCTGGAGAGTAGTGCTATATCTGAGGTGCTTGTGGTAAAATTTTTTTTCCCATTCTTAGGTTCTGTCATCATGTTATTGATTGTTTCCTTTGCTGATAAGAAGCTTTTTAGTTTGAATCCATCTCATTTATTGATTCTTGATTTTACTTCTTGTACTTTAGGAGTCTTGTTAAAGAAGTCAGTTCCTAAGCCAACATGGTGGAGATTTGGTCCTACTTTTTCCTCTAGTAGGTGCAGGGTCTCTGTTCTAGTATGTAAGACTTTGATCCACTTTGAGTTGATTTTTGTGCAGGGTGAGAGATAGAGATTTAATTTCATTTTGCTATCTATGGATTTCAAGTTTTCCCAGCACCATTTGTTGAATAGGCTCTTTTCTTTCTTTAGTGTTATGTATTTTTCATTGTAAAGGACCTTCACATCTTTTGTTAGATTGATTACCAAGTATTTTATATTTTTTGAGGCTATTGTGAATGCAATAGTTTTCCTAATTTCTTTTTCAGCAGATTCATCATTGGAATATAGGAACACAATTGATTTATGAGTGTTGATCTAGTATCCTGATATTTTGCTGAATTCATTTTTAAGCTATAGAAGTGTTCTTGTGGATTTTCATCATGAGGATTTGAAGGTAAACTAATTACTTAATCAACTATTACCTAGTGAACAAGACAGGGTCCTGAGAATAATGAAACTAATAATTACTACATTGTTAAATAATCAGGGAGGAGAAATAGAGGGAGGAAAACAGCTCATCTGGGTAACAGGAAGTAGGAGACATTTGCCTATAAAAGGAGAAGTCAGAAAGCCTCAGGTTAAAAGGATCACAGCACAGCTATCCTGAGTCCTGCTGTCTTTGCCTTCTCCCGGTGTTCCTGAAAATGTCAGGTTCAAATGACGGTATCACTGAGAAGTCTACCTTCCTCAAGCAAATGAACAATTTGAAGCTTACCAAAAACCGGATCGTACAATACCATTCCTTCCCCTGCCGACCATTTTGCCTCCGATTAATAAGGTTTCTCGAGACACTTTGCGAAACTGGTGCCAACAATTTAATTTGAGTACCGATGGCCAGAAAATAGAGGTTTATTTGAGGCTACAGAAGCATGCATACCCTGAACAAAAATATGATATTCCTGAAACATCTCAGGAGGCCAGACTGAAGCCGAGTTCCAGGAAATGCGAGGCAAGGGCCACACAGCAAGACTTCAGCAAAGTCATCGTAAGGTTAAGAAAAAGAAAGACAATGGTATAGTTGAAATTGTAACTTCAGCTCACGAGTCCGCATTGGCATCTTGGTCAAGGATTGCTGCCAGAGTCGCTCAGCGCAAGGCTGCTAATTCGTGTCCCATCCCAAGTTCTGTGGAGGCCTTTTTATTCCAAACCTCTGGTGTCAGGTGGTGCGTGGTCCATGGCCAGCTTCGCTCTGCAGATGTAGCAGGCGGGGTTCGCCTGCAGTTCCATGCAGGTCAGACCTGGGTCCCTGACACTCCCAAGAGAATGATTTCTCTCTTCCTGTTACCAGCCTGTATTTTCCCATCCCCAGGACTGGAAGATAATATGTTATGCCCTGAATGTGTGAAAAGGAATAAGAAGATGATGAAAGGATTAATAATTATAACGGGAGGGAAAAGGCAACGCATTGAAGGAGACGAAAAGGTGCCACCTTAAACAATGTTAAAGTATTGATTTGATCTGAAGGCAATTGAGAAGAAACAGACAAAAAGCTTTCTGT
>CM053409.1:21471764-21578631 GCA_028644305.1 Xerus rutilus | reverse complement strand
CCTAAAGATTTAAAAACAGCATACTACAGTGACGCAGCCACTTCAATGTTTATAGCAGCACAATTCACAATTGCGAAACTGTGGAAGCAACCCAGATGCCCTTCAGTAGATGAATGGATAAAGAAACTGTGGTACACATACACAATAGAATATTATTCAGCAATAAAAGAGAACAAAATTATGGCATTTGCAGGTAAATGGATGGAATTGGAGAACATTATGCTAAGTGAAGTAAGCCAATCCCAAAAAACCAAATGCTGAATGTTCTCTCTGATTAGTGGATGCTGATACATAAGAGAGGTGGGAATGGGGAACATAGGAGAAATGGAGAAACTCTGGATGGGGCAGGAGGGAGGAGGGGGGAGGGAAAAGGGAAGGGGTGTAGTAAAGATGGTTGAATGAGATGGTCATCACTACCCTAGGTGCATGTATGAAGACACAAATGGTGTGACTCTGGGTTTCCATTTCCAGAGAAATGGAAACTTTGAGCTCTATATATGTACTGTGACTTGAAATGCATTTAAATAAATAAATTTAAAAAAATAGTGTGCGGACTGGAATATCAAAGCTTCTAGGCCCTGTATCTGACACAAGTAGCCAATTTTACCTAGAGTATTGCTTGAGGAAATTGAGGTTCCTTCACAGTAAAACACCTTCTACAGTAAAACAAAAAAAGCTTGTTTGAATTAATGAAAATTTTATAGAGTAATCATGTATTTAAGAATGGTAATGTGATTGGGACTGGTACTTAGTTGAATAGAGGAAATAATTTTAAAATGACAGAGTTAATTAAGATATCAATTTTAATCATATGGTACATTTTTTTCTAATTTTTTGATGTACAGCCAACATCTAATGTCCTCTGATTAGAGCACCCTTCAACTTTTAGCATAAACTACATCCATAATATATTAATTAAGTTTTTTCAGGATGACCTTCTATAATGTGGAATGAGCATTTAGCAATCTGAACTCATAATACTAGGTTTTAACATGTTTAACCAACTTTTTAGAACTGTTTTGTCAATTACTTGACTACGATTTTTCTTCAACTTGTTAACCAAGGTTTTTGGTAAGCATTTGATTTAGTTTTCCTATCAAAGATAACCAATACTTCATCAGCTAGAAGGGCAGAAGTACATAGGTGTGCAAAGAACAAACTAGCCATGGGCACGCCCTATGGCAAGGGCAGGGGTGAGCTCCTGTTAAACATGACTGGAGACTGATAGCTAATCTCTAAGTTGGTTAAAAGGCCTTTAATTAAGAGAGTTGCTGCTATAAATACATTTTAAGTAATATGCATAGATAGTAGCTCTTAAAGAACATTTTTTCAAAATATTTTCTAGTATAGGTCCTATAGAGTTTGCCATAATGAACAGCCAAAGCTCACTTATAATCAGCGGAATCTGTCTGCACACATAATTAGTGTTCTGAAGTGCTTCCCACAGCAATCTAGCTTACACTCTGATACTATAATTGGTTTGTTCATCAGAATTTTTTTCTTAGATGGGACTAGATAATGTTTTGGTCCACTTCTCATTGAGTATCACAATTTTTAAATTAATGATTTGGAGCTTTAATGAGCTATTTTTCTATTTATACGTGCTAGAGATCCTAAATACTCCTATCAATATTTTCAATTAAAATTTCTTTCCCCTAAATACTATAACAATAAAGTCTGATATATCAAGAATAGTTTTAAAGTAAAAATAAGTAGATATTATTTTCCTACTGATAAAAGTGTGTATGTGTGTGTATGTGTGTTTATACATACAGTCAGAAGGAGACACAGAAAGAGGAAGAGTGACAGATGACAGACAAAGAAAAAGTCATACAGAGAGACAGTATTAAGTATTATAAATATATGTATTTATATTTTATATATTCATGTTTATATTATGTTTATATTATAATCCAACATAATCAAATATAATTACATTATATAGTATATATAAAATTATATTTTATATATACTATATAATGTAATTATATATAAATGATACATATATATGGATATAAGAGAAAGTAGCAGAGACTGAGAGAGGTAGAAGACAGAGAAAGAAATAGAAAAGCAGAACAAAACAAATGAGGATAGAAATAAAACATAAAGCAACAGAAATAGAGACCACGAGAGAGACTAAGTGAAACCAAACCATCTAGTGAGACAGACGAAGAGCCACCCCAGCAATGTTGCTCAAGATTGGCTCCATATCTTCCCTCTACAAAACTGTATGTGTGCAGGTTAGAGGCCTTAGGGAGGCCATGTCACTGACTAGGATAGGGAAGCAGGCCCAGGGCCCACCAGGAGACACAGTGTCATAACAAGCAACTCCAGACCTATGAGTAGATCACAACCTGGGCATTAATTAGGTTGCTGTGTACCACTTGTTTATGTGTGTTAAATGTATTTTCCAACTCTGAATGTATTTAAAATGTTTTGGCTGCAGAAAGGTACTAAAAGAAATCTCTGTTGGAGAGCTAAATCCAAATGAGACTGTGCAGGCCAATTTGGAAGCCCAGCTCCTTTCCAGGCTGGACCATCCAGCCATTGTCAAGTTCCATGCAAGTTTTGTGGAGCAAGATAATTTCTGCATTATCACGGAGTACTGTGAGGTGAGACTCTTCTTCTCTCTTGGAAATTTTAATAAATATCTGTTGCATAGTCAAAAACCTTATGTAAAGAGACATCTCAAAAGGTCAATTATTAAAATACAAGTTAAACTATAAAGACTTGGAATCTCATGTCTAGAGAATAATCATCTCTAAGTAACTGAGAAAATTCATTTCTAATGAGTGTTTTTTACCCTTCAGCAAACTCATTCAGAATGAATATAATTTAAGGAGAAATACATGCAGAAGAACACTTCAATAATTTTGGTGTGGGGCCACCACATCTCCTTAAATGGATATTTAAATACCCTGATAGAGTCCTATTCAGAGCAGAGGTATATCTCCTGAGTTTTGACTTCTAGTTTTGTGGCTTATTTTACCCAGTGGAAATTTGAAAATGCAAATAATCCCCCTCCACCCCCGCACACTGCTGAAATCCTTCATATATGTTGACTTGTGACTTATGGCTTCAGGTATTTGCAATTTTCTCTGTTACTCTCTGTTCTCTCCAAGTAATAGCTTTGTATTTTACTGAGCCCTGAGAAGGGGAAATTGATGATGTGCAGCTGTAGTGTGGATTGTTAATCCTGAGGGGTTAAGTCTGGGAGAGGTGACAGGGTTGGGTTAGGCAGGAATATATCTGAAGATAACTTACTCAAAAAGTATCTCCCAGAGCATTCTGGGAGCTTGGCCAAATGCTTCTTAGGAGAATTTGGAACTATTTAGAATGAATTTAGTTAGCTCATCACTTGGGTGTTCTTGGGACCCCAAAGAAATAATGTTGGGAAGAAGGAAGTCCTTTGGAGTAGAAGTCAGCTGTGTTTGGATGGGAAAGTTTGGAAAACCACATACAGTCTGAAGGTTCCAAGTATTTCAGAGGCAAGAGAAGGAAAAGAAGCTCAGAAGTAGAGATGGTAATGAAAACCAACCTTGCTGGCTTTACACATTAGCTGGTGTATCACCCAATGTGAAACCAATAGCAAAGTTTATCAGAATGAGTTTGAAACATTCCAAATATTGACCATTTTCCTTTTGCTTTGCTGGGTGTTTACCCACTTAGATCTTGCCCCTCTTCTATTTGGAGGAAAGTAGGAAAAAAGAAGAAAACCAGGTCACTTGGATGTCATCTTCTCCTTTATCTATCTAATGGACTCTTAAGAAAATTAATAAGTTGATGAAGTGTATTAGAATGGTGGTGGTATTGAACAGCTTTTCTGGTAAATAAGGTACTAATACATTCAAAACTATAGATATTTGCATATGAACTATACTGTGATTCACTAGCTATAATCTAATAATTTTCTTCTTTAGCCCCTTTAGTTAATAAAAGTCTTACATCAGAAATAACTAACTCCTGCTGCTGATGATTACTTCTATCTCCACTACTACTTTAAACTTAATTAATCTTTCAAAGACTCTTTCCTGCCTGATCTTAAAATATTCTAAACTGTACTCACCACTGTTCAATGGAACTTACTGTAATGCTGGAAATGATTTATATTTATGTTGTTTAACACTAGTCACTAGTCATATATGGCTTTTTAGGTCTTGAAGTTGGGATAATGCAATTGAGGTGTTGGATGTTAAATTTTATTCAATTTTAAATCATTTAAATTTAAATTACCCTGTGTAGCTAGTGGCTAACATCTTGGACAGGTCTAGATGATATAATGTTCCCTGAATTTCTTCTATTTTAATACAATTTTGAACTACCAGATAAGTTAAAAGAATAACAAAATATACCTCTATATATTCTTCATCCAGATTCTCCAGTTGTTATCCTTTTTCCACATTTGCTTTATCATTATATTTATTTATTTGTCTGTTCTATTTATCTATTTTTTCTTGAACCATTTGAGAATACGTTTGTTATAGTTTTGCTCTTGACTGTTCCCCAAAGGCCCATGTATTAAACACTTGAGTTGCTAGCCTGTGATACTATTAGGAGGTGGTAGGACCTTAGGAGGTAGGGTCTAGTAGAAATAAGTCATTTGGGGTGCACCTTGAAGGGGATATTGAGATGCTGGTCTCCCTCCTTTTTCTCTTTTTCTTGGCTGCCATGTGGTGAACAACTTTGCTCCAAAATGTTTCTCCCCACCATGATGCTCCATCTCACTACAGGCTTAAAAGCAATGGAGGCAGCTGACCAGGGAATAAAATCTCTGAAACTATGAGGAAAAATAAACCTTTCCTCCTTTTAAGTTGATTTTGTCAAGTCTTTTTCATAGTAATGGAAAGATGAGAAATACAAAGTTGTTGTCCCTGTTCTCCAAATACTACTGTATCTTATAAGGCCAAGAACCTTCTCTTAAATAACCACAGTATAATGATAAAAACTTGAGAAATTAACACAGAAACAATGCAAGTATGTAATTTGGTGGTTCTGAAAGTGGGGTTCCAGACCAGAAGCATCAAAATAACTTGGGAACTTGTTAAAAATACAAATTCTTGGCTTCTAGCCCAGTGTTACTGCATCAGAAATTCTGGGGGTGAGGCTTGGCCATCTGTATTTTGACAAGCTCACCAGATGAGTTTGAAACAAGCTAAAGTTTGAGAATCACCCATTTTATTCATAATCCCTATTCAAATTCAATGCATTTGTTCCAATTATGTCCTTAGAGAGGACATTTCTATAAAAATGAGTTTTGTTGCACAAGATCCAATCTGGAATCATCTGCTTTAATTTTAAAATGGTGGTGGTTTCTGTGGATTGAGCTGTTCTCTCAGTGGGGATGTTACCATGGTGATGGCTGCAGGCTGCACTAGTGAACAGCTGCAGGGCTTCCAGGGCTCTTTGTGCCCCTGAGGTGTCAGTCTGCCACTTCCCAGGCTTCTAAGCAATCATGTGTGCAGATTGCTTCGCTCTCTTTGACAGAGATATTTCTCAGTTTCAGACACAAATTTATTCTTAACTTGCACAGGCCTGGCATTGTTTTCTTTTTTATTGAGGTAAAATAATACTACAGGAAATGGAAGGTGGCCAGACTTGCACCTTATAAAACATTGTTATCACCAGTGAAATGGATGTTATTTTTATTTCCAAGTTTCCTTATGTTTAATTTAATTTGGGACCTTTCAAGACTGAAACATGTAAATGCATTCATGAGATTTCTACATCTACTACCCAATCCTTTGGAGACATCACCTCATATTATGTGTGTAAAAAAGTGAATGACCAAACTCTCACAGCTTGACAAGATTTAACCACATCTTTGATGGGATATAGTTCCTAAAGTATCAAAGTGGCAGAATATTTCAGATATTGGTATTTTCTGTTTTCCTCCACATAGGGGGGACGTGTCATTACTTGTTGGCCCCTGTCCTTTCTCCGTGGTTTCAGACCTCTTCATCTCTGCTTAGGCCATTTCCTATCCTGGTGTCCTTCCTCATAGCCCCAGATATTCAAGTTCTACCCAACATCCCAGGCCTAGTGTAAATTTCAACTCCTCCTCTCCTATAATCAAATGCTCCCATAAAGCAAGGTTTTTCTCCCACAAACAAAAGTTTCCATAATCTTCTGACTGGAAATCACTCCCCATTACCATGTTCCCAACTCATAGCATTTTTATCTCATATGGTACTCAATACAGCATGCATGATATAAACCATCTCAGACTCTCAACATATAAGATTGACCTTTTCCTGATTCATTTTTCTATCACATCATGGTCCTACATAGTGAACCACAAAGAAGTTAGCACTCAAGTCTTTTCCCTTTTTTAAATTAATTCTTTACCATTTTGCTTCTGCTGACTCCTACCTCATTCTGTAAAACACTGGTAAAAAAAGATATAATATTGGATACTTCTACCTATCATACATATCAAAATAGTTTGTTCTACTTATTTGGCTGATATACCTAACAATGTATGAACTAGAGACCTGTGAAGGATAGTCTGAAGGTCTTTTATTTGGGTAAGGATAAGGCATCCCCAGAAACCTGGGCATTATATTAGCAGAAACAACAGAGATTAGGTGAGACCACATACATTCAGAAGAGAGGGGCATAATGGTGGAAAGAACATATGGTATCCAGGCAAAAAGCAGTAAAGGTTGGACTTCTGTTCCCTGTCTGGTGATATTAACATTGCTAAACAAAACTGTATCAATATACTAGAAGTTAGAAGCATTGACTGCACATGAAAATCACCTGGAGAACTCTGAAAAATCCTTAGGTTCAAGACCCTCCTCCAGAAAATCTGATTTAATTGCTGTGGAGTATGGTGCAGCCAGCAGGATTGTTGAAATCTCTTTAGGTGATTCTAATATGCAACCAGAGCTGAGAACAGCAAAAAAGAGAAAATGGTTAGTATGAAAACAAAGTCACAAAAGAAATATGTGTCAATGTTTAAGGACCATTCAGCAAAGATGACACCCAGATCCTGAGTATAGGCAATTCTGCCTCTGGCTCTGGGGGTAGTTTAATGATTAAGCCACCTAATTTGTTGCTGTTACTCATAATAATCACCCAGTCATTCTCCTTGTGCCCTGAGCAAACTTCTGGTTCCAGTTTGGCCTCTCATGCATGCCTTGTCTAGCAGAAAGATAAGCTCCCTAAACTGACATGAGCTGCCTGTTGCCTTGGCAATCCCAGTTCTCATTGTATATGAATAAATTAGTTTTCTGGATTATTTATTGGTTCCTTCTGAGCTCAAAGTTCACAGGAGCAACAGTAATCAAGAGTCTTTCCAAAAGCCATTGAGTCCCAACTCTGTGTCAGATACAATTCCTACACATAGTATGGGGTAACAGACATAATATGGTAACATTTCTTTAATGAACTTATCTGGTAGGCTAAATGAGTCATTTTATATCAATAGTTAACATGTAAGGGGAGTATGGGGTATCATGAAAAGGGTGTGATTGAAGCACTGTTGGAATTAGTAGAAAAGAAATGACTTCTGATGGCAGGGCCTGGCATATTATTTTTGAATTTGAAGTATGAGAAGTCAACTGGTATGGGGCAAGGACTTGCAGTTAAGGGGAACTATGTGATAAAAGGCTCAGAGTTAGAAAAGCATAGGATGTGATTGGGGAATCTAATATGTCATTTTTTTTAAAAAAAGCATTTTATTAATGTATTAGTATATATAATAGTGGTATTAATTGTGATATATATTTATACATGCATGTAGCATAAATTGATCTATTTCATTTCTCTGCACATCCCCTTTTCCTCTGCTTCTTCCTCCCCTGATTCCCTTTCTCTACTACTGATTTCTATTTTCATTTTGCCATGTTTTTTCTTTCTAACTTCTGCATATGAAAGAAAACATATGACCCTTGACTTTCTGAGTCTGAAATACCTAAATTAGCATGATGTCCTCCAGTTCCATCCATTTTCCTGTAAATAACATAATTTTATTCTTCATGGCTAAGTGAAACTCTATTGTGTATATATGCCATATTTTCTTTATTCATTCATATATTGATGGATTCCCAGGTTGGTTCCATAACTTGGCTGTTGTGAATTGCACTGCTAAAAACATGTGTATGCATGTTTCACTCTAGGATGCTGACTTTAATTATTTTGGGATAAATACCAAGGAGTGGTATGGCTGGATCATATGATGATTCCATTTCCAGTCTCCATAGTGGTTGTACTGATTTATAATCCTACCAAGAGTATATGAATTTCTTCCCCACCCCCTACATTTTTGCCAGCATGTATTATTTCTTATATCCTAAATGATTGCCATTTTAACTGGAGTGAGATGAAATCTCAGTATAGTTTTGATTTGCATTTCCCTAATAACTAAGGATGTTGAACATTTTTCATGTATTTGTTGGCCATTTGTATTTCTTCTTTTGAAAAATGTCTGCTTAGATCATTTGCCCATTTGTTGACTGGGTTATTTGTTGGTGTTAAGTTTTTTGAGTTCTTCATGTATTTTGGATATTAATCCTCTGTCTGAATAGCTAGCAAAAACTTTCTCCCATTCTGCAGG
This sequence comes from Xerus rutilus, assembly GCA_028644305.1. Taxonomy (NCBI): domain Eukaryota; kingdom Metazoa; phylum Chordata; class Mammalia; order Rodentia; family Sciuridae; genus Xerus; species Xerus rutilus. The sequence goes on along the minus strand of CM053409.1, from coordinate 21,570,074 downwards.
CTCCCTTTTTACAATTTTAATTGTTCCTTTGCTATGCACAGGCTTTTAAATTTGCTGCCATCCCATTTATTAATTTATGGTTTTATTTTCTGAGCTTTAGGAATCCTATTAAGGAAGTTGTTTCCTGCACCTATCTGTTAGAATGTTGACCCTGTGTTTTCTGCTAGTAGTTGCAGAGATTTTGGCCTGATTCTTAGGTTATTCTGAGTTGAGTTGTGCAGAGTGAGAGGTAAGGGTCTAGTTTCATTTTCTACATGGGACTATCAAAAGTTTTCCTAGTCCCATTTGTTTAAAAGGTTGTCTTTTCTTCAACAAATGTTTTTGGTACCTTTGTCAAGGATCAAATAACTGTATCTGTGTGGGTTTGTCCCTGTGTCATCTATTCCATTCTTTTGGTCTGTATGTCTGTTTTTATGCCACTAACATGCAGTTTTTGTTACTATAGCTTTGAAGTAGAATTTGAAGTTTAGAGTTATGATGCCTCCAGCATTGCTCTAAATGCTCAGAATTGCTTTGGTTGTTCTGGGTCTTTTATTCTTTTATATTAATTTTAGGACTGTTTAGTTCTGTGAAGAATATCATTGGTATTTTGATAAGGATTGCATTGAATGTGTATATTGCTTTTGGTAGTATGGCCATTTTAACAATATTAATTATGACTGTCCATGAACATCAGAGGTCTTTCCATCTTCTAGTGTGTTCTTTTTTTTTTAATATATATTTTTTTAGTTGTTGATGGACACAATATCTTTATTTAATTGCTTTGTATGTGGTGCTGAGGATCGAACCCAGGGCCTCACGCATGCGAGGCAAACGCTCTACCGCTGAGCTACAATCCCAGCCCTTCTAGTGTGTTCTTTATTTTCTTTCATCAGTGTTCTTTAATTATCATTGTAGACATCTTTCACCTCTTTGGTTAAATTTATTCCTGTTTTTTTTTTATTTTTTATTTTTTGGTACCAGGGATTGAAATCAGGGGCACTCGACCACTGAGCCACATCCCCAGCCCTATTTTGTGTTTTATTTAGAGACAGGGTCTCACTGAGTTGCTTAGGGCCTCACTAAGTTGCTGAGGCTGTCTTTGAACTTGTGATCCTCTTGCCTCAGCCTCCTCAGCCAATGGGACTATGTAGTTTTTGAAGCTATTGTAAATGGATTTGTTTTCCTGGTTTCTGTTTTAGCAGATTCCTTCTTGATGTAAAGAAAAGCTGATGATTTATATATGTCGATTTTTTTATACTCCTACTTTTCTGAATTTATCAACTCTAGAAGTCATCTGGTGGAGTTTTTTTTTTTTGATATTCCAAGTATAAGATCATATTTTCTATGAATGGCAATAATTTGCTTCCTTCCTTTCCTATTTATATCCCTTTTATTTCTTGCTGAATTGCTAAAATTTCAAGTACTGTATTGAAAAGGAATGATAAGAACAGACATGCTCGTTCTGTTCCTTATTTCAGAGGAAATGTCAGTTTTTCCTTGTTCAGTATGATGTTGGCTTTGGGTTTATAATCTTTATGACTTTTAAGTAAATTTTCTCTATCCCTAATTTCTTCAGTATTTTTGACATGAATGAGTGCTAGGTATTGTTAAAGATTTTTTGTACATCTTTTGAGATGATCATATGCTTTTCGTCTTTAATTCTGCTTATGTGATGGATTAATATTTATTGCTTTGAACCAGTGTTGTATCCTACAGTAAAACCAACTTGATCATGATGCACAATCTTCTTAATGTATTTTTGAATACAGATTGCTAATATTTTGTTAAGAATTTCTGCATCGGTGTTCATCAGGGATATTAACTTTTAATTTTCTTTCCATGATGTTTCATTATTTGGTTTTGGTATCAGGGTGATACTGGCTTCGTAGAATGAATTTGGGAGTGTTCTCCCTTTCATCTTTCATGCAACAATTTGAAAATTACTTCTTTAAAGAATAATTTGAGCATTAGTTCTTTTTTAAAGGTCTGGTATAATTCAGCTGGAAATCCATTTGGTCCTAGGCTTTTTTTGTTGGAAATCTTTTTATTACTGCTTTAGTCTCATTGTTTGTTATTGGTCTGATTAGGTTTTCTGTATTCCTTTGATTCTATTTTTGTAGGTTGTATGTGTCTAGAAATTTGTCCATTTCTTGGATTACAAGTATTCAAAGTAGTCCCTGATCATCCTCTGGATTTCAAAAATATCTGTGGTAGCATCTCCTTTTTCATCTCTAAATTTGTTGGTTTGGGTCTTCTCTCTCTTTTGACTAGTTTGGCCAAAGATCTGTCAATCTTTTCAAAGAATCAACTATTTCATTGATCCTTTTTATTATTTTTATTCTCTATTTCATTATTTTGGGGTCTTCATTATTTTCTTCCTTCTATTGATCTTGCAATTGTTTTTCTTGTTTTCTTAGGACCTTGAGATATATTATTATAGTGTTTATTTGGGACTTTTCTCATTTTTGAATGGAGGCATTCATTGCTATAAACTTCCTTCTTAGAACGGTTTTCTACCATACCTGGTGTGTTGTATTTCTTTTCTCATTTGATTCTATGATTTTTAAAATGTCTCCCCTTACTTTATCTATGATTCATTCATTATTCAAAAGTGTATTTTTCAATCTCCATGTGTTTATGTAATTTTTATGATTTTTCTTGCTGTTTATTTCTAATTTGACTACATTATTATTTGATAAGATCCAAAGGAACAATTCACCTTTAACTGTAATGTGTTTTTAGTTGAATACATTCCCTAAAGTTATAACTTACATAACCGTAGTACAATTATCAAAACTAGGAAATTAATATTTTGCCAGTCCCACCCTTGATGTCTTTTTGCTATTTCAGGATCCAATTCAGGATTCTTAATTGCATTAGTTATGCTTTATTAATCTCTTCCCATCTGTAAGTTACTCTTTCTTGCCTTATTTTTGTATGACCTTAATACTTTTGATGCATACTAGCAACTTATTTTGTAGAATGTCTGTTAGTTTGGGTTTGTGTAATGTTTTCACATGATTTGATTGAGGTTCTTGACTATCACAGAAATAGTCATATCCTTTTCACTGAGTCATGTCAGGAGTTCAGGATGTTGGTATATTTTATTACTGATGATGTTAACTTTGATCACTTCATTAAGGTTCTGTCTTCTGGGTTTTTTCCCCATGAAGTTACTATTTTTCATTTGTAATTGATAAATATCTTGGGGAAGATACTTTGAGATTAGGGTAATAGCCTGCTCAAACCTTTACCTACTGACTTTAGTATCTTTCAATAGAAGTTGCCTGCAGTGATTGTTACTGTAGTGGTTTTTTTTTGCCTAATTGTTTCCCTTATTCTTCTTACACTTACTAATTGAGATTCTATTGTAGAGAAGAGCTCTTCCTTCTCCATTTGTGTATTTATTTAATTATATTTTATTCTACAAGTTATGACACAGTACTGTCATTATTTATTCTGTTGTTAATATTGTTCTTACTTTAGCTATTGGGATTTCTACAGGTTGGCTTCTGTGTCTTCTTAACATACACCCATCCTTTTTTGAGAAGTGAATTCTTACTTATTAACTCTATTTTACATATGAAGAAACAGGACCTCAGAGACATGGAGTGATTTTTTGATGATAACATAATTGGATATTATTGAATTTTTTCTAGGATGGGTCAGGACCAGGACCAAAACTAGGGAAGGTACTCCTTTTCTTGGTTTATTGTCACTTACGTTCTGTATCTTTATATATCTCTGTTTCTATATTACATATGTATATCAAGACACATGCATATTAACTTGTACACAGTAGGGATTTTAATGTAAGGATGATATTATTAGTAATTTATATCCTCTCAATAGAAGAGTAGATAGGATTTGAAATAGTGGAAGATGTGTGGACTATGACATTGATCTTGGCTCATTTCCTTGACGCAAATTATTTTATTTTTCTCACTCTTTTCCCTGTCATGAGATAGGATGGCCACAACTTATTTGTTTATAAGTTTTTAAAAGGATTTGAGAGAATGAGTTTTGAAAAAGTGACTGTCAGAATTTTGCTTCTAGTAGACTTTCAATAATAGAGATTATCATTATAATAGTTCATTATTTCATTGCTATTCTTTCCCAACTCCTCCAGCTGTTTTCTAGAAGGCAAGCTAATTTTTATCTCTTTGAGTTTTTGGCTTGCAGCCTTTAGTATGAGAATTCATGCCAAAAGGGAAAATCATACAAATTCTTAAATACTAATAGATCTGATAGCTGAACTTGAGGCAAGTACTTTCCAAAGATCTGTTTATGGTATAAAAAGAAAATCTGAAAAATTTCTCTAATGTTTCTTGTTTATGCAGAAGTATTGAAATAAACTGGGTTGAGTTTTATAATCTTGAAACTAGTGGGTGTCTGTAGACTATTGTAGGTGAATTTGGTAATAACACGAAGCCACTAGGCTTCCTAGCTCCCAGAGGTTCCTTACAGAACTTTATACCTGGTGTATCAGATCTACTTTTCTATCCTTCAGAGCCACTGTTCATAGTCCCAAAGCTCTTTGCGGAGCCACTACCACCCATAATTTTTTGTTTATGGATAAGAGATACTCCTGACATATTGACCATTTTCATATTGATTAAAGACCATCCTTCCTGGTGTGGGCTCACATATTGGGCTGTCCACACTTTAGAGCTGCTTTTTAGTGGCCTGCCTTGCTAGAATTGAGGCAGCTGTCTTCAGAGAGTAGGGTCCTATCAGGGATTTCTGACTTGCTTGAGAATCTCCATTCAGAGGCCTTCTTAAATTTTCCCTCTGTTGATTCTATATGTCTAGACTTATTCTGTTTGGGGAGACTATAATTAACATGAGCATCTTGTATTTTTTTATACCTAAACTGATCCATTCATGGTTTTTACTAATACATAAATATAAAGCAATCTTAAGCCCAGTAAAATTTGTGACTTTGAGGGATAGCCTTCATTGTCACATAAATTTATGTAACTATAAATGTTAAAAACAGTCAACTAGTTTTAAAAGTAGTTTATTGTAAAAATCAGCTTTATGCTTTATATATGAAAACATCGTATCATGTCACTTCTTAAAATAAAAAGTTCTGCCATGTTATTTGTGTATGTTTATTTCAATAGGAAGAATATAAACTCTAAAAGCATTTGTAAAAGAATTAGCAACTAAATCCAAGGATGCTTATTTGTATTATTAGACATATACATCGCAATACTGCATGACATTCTTTAATAACTTTAAACATTGGATTTTCTTATTTTGATTTAAAGAGTATAATGTAGCTTGACATTTCATTACATTTTATGTAATTCATTATAGTAAACTTTCAAATTTCTAGGTAAGTGTCTCAGGTTCTACAATGTAATGACAAATGTTCTCTCCTGTCTCCTCTTTGTCCATTTATTGTTGTTCCCCTCACAATATCACAAGCTTTTAAAAATATGACACTGTAATAAATTGATTTTTATTTAATCCTGTGTTTGCCATTAGAATTGTTCAAACTATTGGACAAAATGTTGCTATGATGGGGTAAATATTAAATATATGGTCCATTTGTGTTATTGTCTAATATTCTTTCTCAAAATGTGATCATGAACCACCTCTAGAGTTACTTGGAATACTTGTTAATAAAATATATTCCATGGCCCTATTCAAATTTATTGAATTAGCATTTCTGTTGATTTGGTCTGGGAGTATGCAAAATGCAATGTAGAGGAGGACAACATTAATATTGGTTCAAGTTAATACTCTTCATTAAAGTTGTTTCAGCAATATAAGTCACCATTAAATATTTCTCAAAGATGAACTTAAGAAACCAAAATGAACTTGCAAATACTGTACTAAGAAGTTCTTAAACCGAAATGTGCCATTTCATCAAAGTCATTTGGTTTTTATTTGGAAGATAGCTTAAGAGAAACAAAGTAATATGCTTTTCATGCTGCTGAGTTAAAAAACAAGCAACTTTGATGATTCTGATGCACACTAAAATTTGAGGTCCATTAGAAGGATGGAGATATAGTAGGGCATGAGGGAATTGCATTTTGAGATGTCAATCCACTGAATTAATAAGGGCAGCTTTTTAATTTTAAAATGAAGAAATAGGGCAGAATGATTTTTCAAACTCTTTTAAGCCTTAAAATAGAGATGATTTTGTTCTTTGTTTATAGTCTTTTAGAATTTCAGCTTTGTTGCATTCAGGCTTCTTCTGAGGATGCTCCACTTTGGTCTTTTAAACTGCTTGTAAGTACTTCTATTGACAAACTTAAAAATGGATTAATTTTTAAAAATCAAATCCTTTTACAACTTTTTCATGGCAATCAAAGATGGGGTTTAGAACACTGTAGTTGAGTCATTCTTTTCCTTCAAGGTCTTGATATTTCAAAGTCCATCTGATGTCAGTTAACTAGAGATGGGGAAGCAAGGAGATACTACTAATCTACCAAATGGCAGCTTAGGCTACAGATTTTTTGAAAGCTTAGAAGTTAACATCAGAGCTTTTGTGATAACTTTTGAGGGGTGATATTAGTGAAGGAAAGCATTTTCTGTCAGCAGTATAGAGTAAGGACAACGTTAATATTGGTTCAAGTTCAAGTCAATAATCTTCATTAAAGTTGTTTTAGCAATAAAAGTCACCATTAAATATTCCTCAAAGACAAAGTTAAGAAACCAAAATGAATTTATAGATACTGTAGTAAGAACTTCTTAAACTGAAATGTGCCATTTCATCAAAAACATTTGGTTGTTATTTGGGAGATATGTAAGAGAAACAAAGTAATAAATTCTTTTCATATTGCTGAGTTAAAATCAGACTGCTTCACAAAAAATTTTTTCTTTGTTTTAGCAAAGCATAATTTGTGTATCTTAATCTGTGAATGACTTACCTACCTTATTTAAATCCTCAAAAGTAATCCAATGTATTTATTAAAAACATGATAAATGCAAAACAAATAGGTTTTCTTGGAGATAAATATATAAAATGAAAGTTGTAGAAGTAGTAACTTGAGGTGTTCAAGACCCAGCTCTTGGATTAATTTACCCTTTGGTTTTTCATCTTCCTATTGACTGAACAGTCCTCTACTTAATACTAAGAACTGGTGGATTTCTTTATATGGTTCTACTCAGGGTAAGGAAGAATTTGTGTATTTCCTTTTGATATTTCACTTTCAGACTTATTATTGAAGGTCCATTTTTTTCCTCAGTAGTATATACATGTATTTATGTACTTACAGGAAATTGTGCATTTACTATTAGTGCAAGAAACAGGCACACAACTTCTACTCCCTACATGAGAAGAAAGTGTGAAGACGCAATTGGCAGAGCAACAATTAATGTTGCCCAAAGGGTATGACATCGTGATGGCAAGATTACCCAGAATAGCAATTCTGCTCACTCATAAAGAAGACAGTACAGAAGCTGATACAAAAAAAAGTGTGGAAGTTCATGTAATGCAGATTTAAAATGACAATATAAAATGGGAAGCAGTATTGCAATTTGGGGATAAATTTCTAAAAGGAATGCTATTTTAATGTACAAATTTCTCCAAATTTCAATGTTATTACCCTTGAGGCACATATGTGAAGGACATACTTATAGAGATAACTGTGCTTATGCATAGCCTTCCTAAAGTGAAAAAGGTCAGATTGATACAAGAAGCTATCAGTCAACTTCATTGGTATTGCTTTTTTTTCTCCTTTGTATTGGGGATTTAACCCACAGGTACTTTACCACATCCCAAGCCCTTTTTAAATTTCAAGATAGAGTCTCACTAAGTGGCTGAGTGTCTTGATAAATTGCTGAGGCTGGCCTTGAGCTTGCAATCTTCCTGCTTCAGTTTCCCAAGTTTCTGGGATTATAGGTGTGCACCATTGGTATTTATTTAAGGTCAGTTTTTCTTTTTCTCCTTATCTCTCCTTCTTTCCTTCCTTTTTGATTTTCTTCCCTCTTTCCTGTTCCCATCTCTCCTCCTCTATTCCTCTCTTCCCACTCCTCTGATGCTATTGAGGAAGCAGATGAGGACATGTTGATTATTATCTTTCTGCCACTGGAGAATTTTTACCATGGTCAGAAAAAAAATCTATGAGATACTGAAAGAATATCTTGATTTTTGTTTTAAACTTTTTTTTGTATGAGAGAAAGATTTGATAAAGTCCTCTTGGACAGAAAGCAAAATGAGACTGGAAACACACACACACACACACACATACACAGACACACACACAGGCATCTATACATTTCACTTTTTGTTTGAAGGACTTTCATGTCTACCTTACAGGGCATTATCATGATCTATTATAAAAAGTATTTGCACAACTTATAGAAACATGACAATACAGCTTATATGATCTAATAGAATTCTGATAAACTCTAGGATTTTAAGAGAGGAGAAATAAAAGCACATGTGGAGAATGAGAAGGAAATGATGGTCTTTTTGCTAAGGAGTCAAATATTCACTGTATTTTTGAATTGAAACAAACTTTGGTTTACGTGGCCCAGAAAATCCAGCAGGAAACTGCCTGAACTAGGCTGCAAGCAAATGTTTGATATACTTTTGACTTGTTATGACTCCATGTAATAGGAAAGAAAATACTGAGCAAATATTTGCACAGTGCTTTGAAAGGAAATAAAAAATGCATTACAAGTGAATTAGTCAGTTGACCTCATGTTGTGTGATTATAAGTAATTTCACTTGGATTGTCTCGTTGCCTATAAATGCTTTTCCTTTGATTCTAATAAGGACTCTGCCATAAATAGTGAGTAATTTCATGTTTCCTTTTATGATCCCAGTGAACATGGCAAGTACCTCTCTTCCTTTCCACGGGGCCTGTGTTTTACATCCTGCAAAGACCAAACACAGTTGCATTTAACCCATCCTTTTCTTCAGAAAACACTTCTCAAATTGTCTCTAGTTTCTCAATGTTATAAAAGGGACCAGGTATAAAGGTTCTCTAGTAGAAATTAACATTTCGTATTTTCATTTCTATGGTAATTAAAATGCCTAAATATAATCATAATTAGAGAGGATCTTATATCAGACACTGCCAGGCAATTTTAAAGGTTTGTTTGGATAGCTGTTAGTTTTTGGCTGTAATAATAAGTATCATTAAATGATAGGACAGAGACTGACTAAATGCTTAAATGATGTGTTTGGGACCCTACATAGTCCAAACAGTTGCTGTGTTCCTGAAAGTTTTGCTGTAAATAGAAACAAGGAAAATCCAGTTATTCCACACGTTAGTCTGGATATGTCACACTCAAAAGAATCTATATGATAGCAATCAATGTTGAATGCAGTATGGAAGCACCAATTTAGTTTCATCAAAACATAATCACTTTACATTGATGTCACCAATTTGAATTTTATTGACTTATACTTTTAACTTGTATACATGTTAGAGTCCTACTTGGGTTTATATTTAGGTAACATTAAAAGTAATTTTGGTTGGAGGTTTATGTGTTAATTTTCTCCTTTACAAAGGTTTTACCCTTGAGTGATGCAAAAGATAAACACAGCCAGACATTTAGTTAAAGCAGTGAAAATAGACTTTATTCAGTAACTACTGACAGTAGCTGAGCTCTATTCCAGTTTCTGCAGAGGTGATTGGGTATTTTCAGGGAGGACGAAGGGGAGGAAAGGAAGAACTACAGGGTCCTGAGAGAAGTGACAAATTACAGAAACAGGAAAATGGAGATTGGTCCATGTGAAACCCATTGGGTTTGCTAACTGGTGATTATTAAAATTAGACTTCTATCTTTCCATGGCTTCAAGGAGACAAGGGCCCCATCTTTAAATATTTCCTGGAATAAGCAGTAAATTCTTTTGCTCTGTTTTCTCAAGCAAGCACTCTAAGGTGGTGGTTCCTGTGATCCTAAGGATAGGTTCTTGAGTTGCTAGAAATGATACTAGTGTTTCTTCAAGTCTTTAGTGGTCAAGGTTGAGGCTTAGTTGAGGAAAGGGCTCATAGGAGCCTGGCTTGAGTTTGGTCAAGGAGAGAATCTTAGTGGTAGAGTGGTAGTCAGCCTCACTTTCTTATGATAAACAGTGACTGCTGTTTATTTACAATTATTAAGAAAGTTTGATTTAAAAAAATCTTAATTTCTAACTGAAATGAATGTGAAATATGTTTTTCGTTTCAGGGCCGAGATCTGGACTATAAAATTCAGGAATATAAAGGCTCTGGGAAAATCTTTTCAGAAAATCAAATAATAGAATGGTTTATCCAGCTGTTGCTGGGAGTTGACTACATGCATGAGAGGTATGTTCATTTGCTCTTGGGGACAGAATATATTTTAATAGTCATATCTGGATTTAAAAAGTGATTTTTTGAGTCAATTTGAAAGTAAACAAGTCTGAAAGGTAAATTGCTATAGTAAAACATCTTTTTAAACATCTTTATGCATTTTTCTTGAGGAAAGTTTCAAATGATTATATCCAGAGGTTTTACTTTCATAACTTTTGTTGTTCTAGAAATAGAATTGGGTCTGAATACAAGACAGAAACTTGTATTGAATACATTTCCTTATATATGATCATTTATGAATTATAAGGGATTCTCAGGTACCTTAGCAGGCTATGAATAAATGCATTGTCTATTATAGCATGATTAAGTTATGAATACCTTGGTATGCCACAAATGAATTGTGTGGTCATCTTAGAATGTATTAGTGCACATTTAGCTGGGTCCTTGTCTCAAGATGAGCTGAATAACTGATATGTAAGATATTCTTTGGCCTCACAAAGATAAGTATTGAGATTAAAAGTCAATTTGATGTGAAATATCTGATAAATAAGGTCAAAGTATATTTTATGAGTTTCAGTTGTCTAGAATTTTTGTTTATCATCTCGTCCTCAATGATAGCCTATAGAATAATCATAAAAACTTTTTATGATTATTCTATAGGTTCAAAGTAAGATACATTGGGTTTTAAATGTTTTATAGACCCATAAAATCAAATGGATGCAACTGAAAAGGTGAACATACACAGATAAAGTGGATACTCAGAGGCACCTGTAATAACTCTCACCTTGGGAGTGATATTATATGTAATAACATTCTTTATGATCAGAAGTGGTCAAATGTGTCATCTTTTTTTTTCTAATAGTATAAAAAGTAATCAGATTATCCTGTAAATTGCCATATGTCTTTGGAAACACATGCTTGATGATGCAATAGTTACTGATTCATGGACAACTCATAGCAATCTCTGGGATAATGCCAGAATGTCCTGAGACTATTATGAATAAATATAAAAATTACCTTTTAATAAACTACCCAAAGCTGCTGACTCTAAAACTTCCATGCACACATAGTCATATTGATGTTCCTTTTTGTTTTAAACTACTTCCAGTTATGCTGTTAATTTATCACATAAGGAAAACAACTAAACACACACACACACACACACACAGAGATTATGGTTTTTATATGCAAAATATAAAACTGAAATCTTGTTGATTTAAGAACCCAAAAATTTTTGATGCACTTGAGTCTGCTTAGTAATTATATAATAATTAAACACATAAATTGATAAATAGATAATTAAAATAAATGAATTTAAAATAAGCTTTAAAAAGGGAGTATTCTATTTTTAATCCTTCAATATTCAAAGAAAATTATTGAATGAGGCTAAATATTCACATAATTGTGGATCTGTGGATCTGAAATACCATCCTTTGTTATTTAGATAACAAATGATGGTGCCTCTTATTTATTGTTATTATAATCAGTTATTGTGAAGTTTTATGTATAGGTAGGAAAATGTCAATTTTAAATTTAGGTTAACTATTCATTCCCTACATAGTTGTAAATTAACAATAAATTCTAATCTTAAAAAACTGTTAGTAAACTGGCAGAGATAAAATTCATACTCACATAGCTATAAGCCTACCGGGTGCCCAGGATGCACTGTCTCCACTACATAAAAGATTCATGACCTTGGATAAGTTTCATAAGCTTTCCAAGGTTTTGTTTCCTCTTCTATAAAATAGGGATACTACTGGAATTCTCCCTGCTAACTTTGTAAGGCTAGATAATAGATAATACATATTGAGATATTATGCATTTAAAAAGTTTATAAGTGGTTAAGTTTTATGTAACTTCTTGAAAGAAGTAGCATTTGATACAATGTAGGTTTGGAATATGGTGAAAGATGGGTCAAGAACTTTCTGAGTTTAGGGAGCAAAGTGAGCAAAGGCCCAAAGGTGGGAAAAGGGAGAACTTTTAGAGTGCGTGGTAGTAGTTCAGTTGGAAAGGCTCTTGAGGTACATGAATGAATAAAGTTATGGACAAATGTAGGTTGAGCTCAAGAGGGCTTTATTTTGTAGCATAGACATTGTATGCCACAGGAGCCTTTTGAGTGGAGCTATGTGACTAGAACTTGCGTCAGGAAGATGAGATAATAAATTATAGAGGAGAGAGGGAATTTTGGTTATTAACTGGGAACCTCTTATAAAATCCATGCATGAGTTTATGAGACCTGAACCAAGGTGGCAGTGGTGTGCAGGATTGGGAAGGATTAGAATGAACTTAATGAATTGAAATGACTGGGCTTGAAATTTAAATGGCTCTGTAAGACATGCTAGAAGATCAAAGATGAATCTGAGATTTTTCTGCCAGGGTGAGTGAGCAATAAGTTAGATAGGTAGGTTTGAAATAATGGTGTTGAGTTTAATTGTGAATATGTTGGGAAGAACATAGAGAATGAGGAAGAGAAGGAGAGAACAAGAAAAAGGGGGGTAAGAGAAGAGGTTCTAGATCTTGGGGAAATTTAAATATCCTCTAATAAAAATCAAATATCAATATCCTCTAATATCAGAGTCCTGAAACAAAGTCTGCTGTATAAGTAGTTTATTTGGGAGATGATGTCAGGAAGCAGAAGCTAGCATGTGGGAAGAGTGAGACAAAGAAGTGAGAAAAGCTATACAGGGTGTTTTGTTGCGCTGGTGCTACTGTAGGTGGAGGGATGCAGAGGCAGGATTCCTCCATGTGTATTTTGGGTCTTAGATTCCTTTTTTGGCGTTCTTTCAGAGATTTTTCAAAAATTCTTGACCATATATAACTGTTATTTTCTAGCACCATTATGAGTTCCCCCGTATAATTTTTTATATTTTGAAGAATTTTGAATGGGATGGGGAACACAAGTGCCTTCATCTTGAGCCAATCTCCAGAATAATTTTTAAATGGAACAATGCTATATATTTTTCTTAATCACAAATATATAAACTAATTTTGCTTCTTTTAGTTTTCAATATTTAATTTAGAATTTAACACATAGTTCCTTCAGAAGTGTACTAAACTACCTGTTTAAAAAACCATTTAAATCCAAAAGAATGATTTTTTTTTAGCATGTGGCATAAATGCCTGTAAATAATATTAGAATCCAGAAAAAGTCACAATCCACTAAAAGTTACCTTGAGAATGTAGCAGCAAAATTCATTCCTAAGGGAGGGAGTCATGCTGTGTTAATAAAACTTAGTGCCTCTTCTTTCTCATGGTGCATGTTGGCAGCAGTGGGTCATCTACACGTCTGCTCTACATGTCTTCTTATTCTAGTACCCAAAATGAAGGACCAGCTGCTAATTGGGACTTGCTTTTCTCATGGCAGAGGGAAAAACAAGAGAGGGCAACATTCGATGGCTCTTAGAGCTTTTGCTCAGATATGACAGATAGTCCTGTTTGCTCACATGCCATTTCCCAGAGAAAGCCATGACCAAGTGCAATAGCACAGGGGTGGAAATGCCTATTCCTCTCAAAGGGAGCATTCAGTGCAAAGTACAAGAGGTGTGAATATTTGAAAACGAGAATATAACTTACTATAATGTTTCACTCAGCTTTTAACTTACATCTTTCAGGCTATAACCAATAAAAATAGGTCTGTCTACAAAGCATTATTCTAGCTTTTCTCTTATACAGTTTGTAGTATATATTGTAGTGTATTTTGAAAATTACATAGATTGCTTACATAGGAGTTAAGGAGAAGATTAATTCAGAAAGGGTATATAACATGTGAAGAAGTTAAGTTTGCCCACTCTTGCTAATGCATTGCAAAATATTTTAGTGCATTTTATGATTAATTTTATGTCAATTTGAATGGGCAAAAGGGTGCCCAGATTAAAAACTCTTTCTGGGTGAGTCTTTGAGAGCATTTCAGGGTAAGATTAGTGTTACGGTTTGGCTATGAGATGAGCCCCATCCCATGCTTCTGTCTTAATGCAGGAATGTTTGGAGATGAAATGATTGGATTGTGAGAGCTGTAACCTAATCAGTTAGAATGCAGTGGGTGGTAACTGTACCCAGGTAGGGGTGTGGCTGGAGGAGGTGGGTTACTGGGAGTATACCCTATAATGGTGTGTCTTCCCTGAGGCCCCTTCTCCTTTCCGTCTCTCTGCTTCCTGGCTACTGTGAGTGGAGCAGCACTCCTTCCAGCACGCCCTTCCACCAAGGTGTTCTGCCTCACCTTGGACCCAGAGCAATGGACTCTGCAGACCATGCACTAAACCTCCACAACTATGAGCCAAAATAAATTTTACCTCCTCCAAGTTGTTCTTTGCACCTCTTTTGGTCACAGCCAAGCAAAGTTGGCTAACATAATTAGCATTTGAATCAGTGGAATTAATAAGGTAGATCTTTCTCCCCATTGTGGGTGGGAATCATCCAGGCCATTAATGGCCTGAATAGGAAAAACAGAGGAAGGAAGAGCTTACTCCTTTTTACTTGTCTTACTGTTTGAGCTGGAATATCTCATCTCATCTCCTGAATTTAGACAGGGACTTACACATTAGCTTCTCTAGTTCTCAAACCTTTAGACTCAAACTAAATTGCATCTTTGGCTTTCCTAACCCTCCAGCTTGCAGATGCCAAACTATGGGGCTTCTCATGTTCCATACTTGCATTATTTATCTTAGTAATAAATAATACATTGGTTTTGTCTCTCTGGAGGACCCTGACTAAACAGTGTAGTAGCAGGGGAGATAAAGACAACCCTATACAAAACTGAGAGGAATGATTTTGTTACTCTTTCATACAGAAGAAATGATTTTGTTCACAACTCTGGAGCTCTCCTGAACTTATTTTAATTTGGTTTACTTTTATATTTGGAATACTCAAAATCTGTAGCATATGGCACAAACACATAAATAATGCTATTAAAAGCTGAGAATAATTACAATTCAATAAAATCTATCTTGAGAATGTTATACCAAAACTTACTCTTGTTGAAGCGGCGTGGAGTTCATTAGCCTCAATTCCTTAAGTTAAAAGACAGAGTAGCCTCTCTAGTGAGTTCACTTCATAGTAGTCTTGAAGCCTTGCTGAATTTGGTATTTTCACCATGAGGAAATAGCAGTCTGGGCACTTTCCTCAAGGTGAATCCCTCTCTCCTAGCCCTCCCATGTTTCCCAACCAGCTTGGTGAGGTATTGAAGTAGAGCGGCTAAAATAGTCCCTGGGATGGGGATTGGGGAGGTAGCATAAAGAACTTTCTCTCTCTCTTTTTTAAGACAGAGTCTCACTGTGTTTCCCAGGCTGGGCTCAAACTTGTGTGATCCTTCTGCCTCAGCCTCTTAAATAGCTGAGATTATAGGTGTGCATCACCACAGGTGGCAAAGAATTTATTTTTAATGTAGTGAGCTACTAGGAAGGGACCTACTTGGGAATCCTTGTCAGTAAATATGCCTGGGGAAGGAGGAGTCCTATCCCAGGTTTAGATATGGAAAAGCACAGTGAAGTTGTGAGAGATGTTGTTGTTACTAGAGACTCTTATTTTCTTTTGGTTCCCACTTCTAGAGGATGTCCCGAGGTTACTTTTTTCCCAAGGCACTCTTAGTCCTATGCTAGGTGTCAGCACATTCTTGCTGTGTGGGCAACAGCCAATAGTTTGAGAAAAGCCTGGCCCAGCCTCTGACTTAAAACTCAGAGGGCTTATTATCATGATATAGATTAAGAAAGTCAAGCAGGTGCCTTAGAGTCCATGATGCAGGCACATGGCAGAGACCAGCAGCAGAGGCTGCCTGCGGAGCAGCAAGGAGTCACTAGTTCATCACCAAGGAGTCACTAGTTGTGTCAGCACCTTTGGCAAGAAGAGTTAGTGGTCTCCCCCAAGACCCTGTCCGATGAAAAATGGAACTTCAGGGAAGGGAGCCAAGGTTTTAGCACCTATTAAGATAAGAGTTAAGCGGGGCATCAAGATTGAATTGTTTGTATGTTCTCCACAGTCCTAATGTGGGCTGGGACTAAACCTCCACAGACTGTACTCACTCTAGCAAAGGCCATGCAGACTAAGGGAGAGCAGTGGAAATAGGAACTCTAGCACAAAATGTTGTGGAATCTTAACCAGGTCACTTAGATGTTATGAAATAAAGAAATAAAAAGGATTCACCACTTGTGTAGATATGATATAGGACACATGAAATAACAGATGGAGAAATACTTTGAGATTTTTAGAAGAAAGATTTTATGTAAGCCACATATATTGCTTGTAACCATATTATTTCTTGGCTTTGATATTTGTATATTTTAAGGAATGGATATTAACCAAGTATATGCTGAGATTTTTATTTTCTGGAGCCATTTTTCTTACTATAAGCACAAAGTAAATAAACTAATTTTTTATTTGTTCTTTTTAGATAAACATGACAGAGTATATTTTGACATATGATATATACATAGAATATAATTGGTATCCATACATATTATTCTAATTGGTATTTGGTTTTTGTGGTTGCACAAGATGTGGAGTTTCACTGTCTTTCCTAATTCCATCCCATCTCCCTTCCTTTTATTCCCTTTTGTCTAATCCAAAGAACGTCTATTCTTCCCTCCTCACCTCCTTATTGTGTGTCAGCATCTACATATCAGAGAGAACATTCAGCCTTTGGTTTTGCTGGACTTGCTAATTTCACTTAGTGTGATAGTCTCCAGTTCCATCCATTCACTGGCAAGTGCCATAATTTTATTCTTCTTTATGGCTAACTAACATTCCATTGTGTATACATACCACATTTTCTTTATCCATTCATCTTTTGTAGGGCATCTGGGTTGGTTCCATAGCTTAGCTATTGTGAATTGAGTTGCTATAAACATTGATGTGGCTGTATCACTGTATGATACAGTGTATTGTACAGTGTTATGTAGTATGCTGTTATGGTTTGGATATGTGGTGTCCCCCAAAAGCTCACATGTGAGACAATGCAGAAGGTTTGAAGGAGAAATGATTAGACTATAGCCTGAACCTAATCAGTGGATTAATCCTCTGATAGCGACTAACTGAATGGTAATTGAAGTGGTAGGGTATGGCTGGAGGAGGTGGGATTTGGGGCAGGGCTGGGGTATATATTTGTATCTGGAAAGTGGAGTCTCTTTCTGCTTTCTGATCAATACGTGAGCTGCTTACCTCTGCCACACTTTTCCACCTTGATGTTCTGTCTCACCTTGAGCCCTGAGGAATGGAGCCAGCCTTTTATGGACTAAGACCTTTGAAATCATGAGCCCTCAAATAAACTTTTTCTCCTCTTCAATTGTTCTGGTCAGTTCCTTTAGTTACAGTTGTAAAAAAGCTGACTAAATCACATGCTGATTTGAAGTCCTTTGAGTATATACTGAGGAGTGGAATAACTGGGTCAAATGGTGGTTCCATTCCAAGTATTCTGAGGAATCTCCATACTGCTTTCCAGAGATTGCACCAATTTGCAGTCTCACCACATACTTGACAACATTTATTGTTACTTGTATTCTCGATAATTGCTATTCAGGCTGGAGTGAGATAGAATCTCAGTGTAGTTTTAATTTGCATTTCTCTAATTGCTAGAGATGTTGGAACATTTTTTCATATATTTGTTGACCATGTTTCTTCTCCTGTAAAGTGCATGTTTATTTACTTTGTCCATTTGTTGATTGGGTTATTTATTTTTTGGTGTTGGGTTTTTTGAGTTTTTTGTATACTCTGGAGATTAATGCTCAATCTGAAGTGTAGGTGGCAAAGACTTTTTCCCATTCTGTAGGCTCTCCCTTCACATTCTCAATTGTTTCCTTTGCTGAGAAGCAGCTTTTTAATTTGGTCTACATCCCATTTATTGATTCTTGATTTTACTGTCTTGCTCTTTAGGAGTCTTGTTGAGGAAGTCAGTGCCTAAGCTGACATCATGGGGATTTTGGCCTATATTTTCTTTCAGTAGGTGCAAGGTCTCTGGTAATACCTAGGTCCTTGATCCTCTTTGAGTTGAGTTTTGTGCAGGGTGAGAGACAGAGGTTAAATTTCATTCAACTACATATGGATTTCTAGTTTTCCCAGCATAATTTGTTGAAGAGGCTGTCTTTTCTCCAATTTATGTTTATGGTGCCTTTGTCTAGTATGATATAACCATAGACATATGGGTATGTTTCTGTGTCTTTGATTCTGTACCATTGGTGTTCATGTCTGTTTTTTGTACCAATACCATGTTGTTTTTGTTACTATAGCTCTGTAGTATAATTTAAGTTCTGGTATTGTGATGCCTCCTGTGTCACTTTTCTTGCCAAGAATTGCTTTGACTGTTCTGGGCCTTTTATTTTTCTAAATGAATTTCAAAACTGCTTTTTCTATTTATATGGAGAATGTCATCAGAATCTTAATAGGAATTATATTAAATCTGTATAGCGTTTTGGGTAGTATGGCCATTTTGACAATATTAATTCTGCCTATCTAAGAATGTGGGAGATCTTTCCATCTTCTGAGGTCTTCTTCAATTTCTTTAGTGTTCTGTAGCTTTCATTGTAGAGGTCTTTCACCTCTTTTTTTTAGATTGATTCCCAAGTATTTTATTTTTTGAGGCTATTGTGAATGGGATAGTTTTATTAATTTCTCTTTTAGCTGATTCATTATTGGTTTATAGGAATGCAATTGATATATGGGTGTTAATTTTACATCCTGCTACTTTGCTGAATTTGTTTATGAGTTCTAGAAGCTTTCTGGTGGAGTTTTTTGGGTCATATAAATATAGAATCATGTCATCAGCAAATAGGGATAGTTTGAGTTCTTCTTTTTCTATTTGTACCCCTTTAATTTATTTCTTTTGTCTAAATTGCTCTGGCTAGGGTTTCAAGGACTGTGTTGAATAGGAGTGGTGAGAGAGGGCATCTCTGTCTTGTTCCAATTTTTAGAGGGAGTGCTTTCAATTTTTCTCCACTTAGAATGATGTTGACCTTGGGTTTAGCATATGTAGCTTTTACAATGTTGAGGTATGTTCCTATTATTGCTCATTTTTCTGGTGTTTTGAACATGAATGGATGCTGTATTTTGTCAAATGCTTTTTCTGCACCTATTAAGATAATCATGTGATTCTTATTTTTAAGTCTATTGATTTGATGAATTGTGTTTATTGATTTTTGTATGGTGAACCAACTTTGTATGATTGGGATGAACCACACTTGATCATGGTGCAATATCCTTTTAATATGTTTTTGCATGTGATTTGCCAGGATTTTATTAAGAATTTTTGCATCTCTCTTCATCAGGGATATTGCTCTGAAGTTTTCTTTGTCTGGCTTTGGTATCGAGGTGATACTAATTTCATAGAAGGAGTTTCCTCCTTTTCTGTTTTATGGAATAATTTGAGGAGTATTGGTATTAGTTCTTCTTTGATGATCTGGTAGAACTTGGCTGAGAATCCATCTGGTCATGAACCTTTCCTGGTTGGTAGGCTTTTGATAGCATCTTCAGTTTCATTGCTGGAAATTTAACTATGTCCTCCTGATTCAATTTGGGTAGGTCATATGTCTCTAGAAATTTGTTGATGTCTTTATGATTTTCTAGTTTATTGGAATATAGATTTTCAAAATAGTTTCTAATTATCATTTATATTTCAGTAGTGTCTATTGTGATACTTTCTTTGTCATCACAAATTTTAGTAATTTGAGTCTTCTCTCTCTGTTAGCTTGACTAACGGTTTATCAATTTTATTTATTTTTTTTCAAAGAACTACCTTTTGTTTCATTTTTTTTAATTTTTTTGTTTGTGTTTCAATTTTATTGATTTTGGCTCTAATTTTAACATTTCTTGTCTCCCACTGCTTTTGGTGTTGATTTGTTCTTTTTCTAGGGCTTTGAGATGTAATGTTAGGTTATTTATTTGGTGACTTGCTGTTGAGCTCAATTTAATGAACTTGCCTCTTAGAACTGCCTTCATAGTATCCTAGAGATTTTGAAATGTCATTATCCTTATTTATCTCAAAAGTATTTTTAAATGTCATCCCTGATTTCTTCTGATATCCATTGAGCATTCAATAATGTATTGTTTGGTCTCCAGGTGCTAGAATAACTTCTATTTTTATTTTATTGTTGATTTCTAATTTCATTCCATTATGATCTGATAGAATACAAGGTATTATCTCTATTTGTGTGTGTGTGTTTACTAAGAATTGCTTTGTGGCCTAAGATATGGTCTGTTTTAGAGGGATCCTGTGCTGCTGAGAAGAAAGTGTATTTAGTCATTGATGGATAAAATATTCTATATATATCTGTTAAGCCTAAATTATTAATTGTATTTTTTAGTTCTGTAGCTTCTTTATTTAGTTTTTTGTGGAAGATCTGTCCAGTGGTGCGAGAGGCATATTAAAGTCACCCAGTGTTAGTGTGTTGTGGTCTATTTGATTCTGAAAGTTGTGAAGGGTTTGTTTGATATGTATAGATGCTTTATTTTGAGGGGCATAAATATTTACAATTGTTATGGCTTATATGAAATGTCCTTCTTGTCTCTTTTGATTAACTTTGGCTTGAAGTCCACTTTATCTGATATGAGGATAGAACTCCTGCTTGTTTACAAGTTCTATATGAATGTTATATTTTTTCCCATCCTTTTAGTTTTAGTCTGTGGATGTCTTTGCCTATGAGGTGAGTCTCTTGGAGACAGCATATTGTTGTGCCTTGTTTTTTAATCCAATCTGCCAATCTATATCTTTTGATTGATGAGTTTAGTCTATTTACATTCAGTGTTATTATTGTGATATGATTTTTATTCATTTCATTTTGATTTTTGGTTTTTAATTTGAATTAGTTTCACCTTTGAATGAATGTCCTTCTAGTGTATTTTCTCCCTTTACTGATTTTCACTTTTATTTTTTATTTCTTCTTCATGAAATACTGTGTTTTGTAGTGCAGGCTACTTTTGTTTACTATGGAAGGTTTTTATTTCATCATCAATTCTGATGGTTCATTTTATTGGGTATAGTATTCTTGGTTGGCATCAATTTTCTCTCAGAGCTTGGTATATATTATTCCAAGACCTCCTAGCTTTGAGGGTCTGAGTTGTAAAATCTGCTGAGATCTGGGTTGATTTCCCTGTAAATGTGACCTGTCATTTTTCTTTGGCAGTCTTTAAAATTCTACCATTTTGTGAGTTATGCATTTTCATAATAATGTGCCTTGGTGTGGGTCTTTTGTAATTTTATGTATTTGGAATCCTATAAGCCTCCTGTATTTGATTTTTCCATTTCATTCTTAAGGTTTGGGAAATTTTCACATATTATCATTGAAAATATTGTGCATTCCTTTTTTTCTATCTGTGAGCCTTCATCTATACCAATAAATATGAAGTTTGTTCTTTTTATGTTATCTCATATTCCTTGGAAATTCTGTTCATGATCTCAACATCTTTTCTCAATGGTCAACTATATTTTCCAGATTATATATTTTGTTTTCATTGCCTAAAACTGTCTTGCAAGTGGTCTAGTCTGCTGGTGAGGCTTTCCAATAAATTTTTAATTTGGTTTATTGATTCCTTCACTTCAAGGATTTGTGATTAATTCTTCTTCAGGATCTCTATCTCCTTATTGAAGTTATCTTTCACTTCTTGTGTTTTCTCTCTGATTTCATTTCTTACATTATATTTTACCCATAGATCAATTTAACCAGGAACTTTCTGAATTCCACCTCTTACATTTTCTCCACTGTGATGTCAGTGAAATCTATTGTTGAAGTATTCTGTGTTGTTTTGGAAGATTTGTTCCCTTGCTTTTTCATATTGTTTGTGTATCTACCCATCTATCTGGATGGATCTGAAGCTGTAGAGTTTCTACCTTATGATTTTATAGTATCCTAATACCTCAAAGATTGTGGTGGGAAGTCCAGTGATAGCAATAATCTATGCAGATGATACAGCAGTAGACTAGATACTTACTTCCTATTTTGATATCTACAGTGTTAATTGGTACAATATGTAGAAATATTAGGATCAGCAATTTCTAGCAGTAAAAACAGGAAATAATCATGCATTAAATCTAGATTGAAATCAAACAGTAGATGTTGTCTATGACTTGTGTCATATTAATTATTGCTGTGACATTAGTAGTAGGGGAAAGTATTATATACATTAATTAGTATTAAGAAGTGTTAAGGATAGCATTGAGTATGAGGAAAGAAGAGATGGGAGGGTAGAAAAGTGTTTGCAATTTCAATGAGTGAATAGGGCAGAAGCAGTGGTAACTTAGAATATGTTGTTAACATTGAAGAGGAAGAAAAAATAGAAGAATATAACCGGGGAGAAAGAGAATGGAATGTGGCTGTCAGCAATAGAAAAAAGAGAGAGGAAGACAAAGGAGATAGAGTAGTGACTACAGCCATTTTTGCTACTATAGTCACAAAGTAAATTATCATTTAAATCATATTTACCAAATCACTTGATATATTTGGTCTGTTGCATGAAATTTATTGTTTTGTTACCACAGTGCCAGCCAATGACTTCTCATAATTGCTAACATATTGTATGCCTTATTCTTAAAATTCATAATGCTTATTTACTTTTTAATGTGTGTACTAATAATGTACTATTAATTATAACCTTTACCTGTCTAGTCTAGTTGTTATCAGATAAGTGTCTCTTAAATGTTTTACTTATTCTAAAGTTATAGTACCAGTCTATTGGTATGCTCACTCTTCCAAATCCTAAACCTTTAGAATCTCTGACTCCATGGTACATATGGCTGAAAGAGACTTGGCCCCATATCCTTGGATCTAGAATCAATAGATCTATCGCTGGGATGAAGTGAATCAACTTAAGATCCTTTTAATTGTAAGCAACAAAGGCAGCTTAATCAATAAAGAAAATTTATTATTTTGGTTAACAAGAAATCTCTAGGAGGGTGGTTCTACAATCAGTTAAATCAAGTGACTCAGATATCCTCTGGGGTTCATGTTCTTGTGTCTCTTTATTCTGCTGTCCTCAGTGGGTTTTGTTGTCAGGTTTATCCTCCTTTTGCCAAGTTGGTTGCAACATTACCACATAAGTCCAGAAAAGAT
The DNA here is from genome assembly GCA_028644305.1 of Xerus rutilus. Taxonomy (NCBI): domain Eukaryota; kingdom Metazoa; phylum Chordata; class Mammalia; order Rodentia; family Sciuridae; genus Xerus; species Xerus rutilus. The sequence continues at coordinate 21,546,826 of CM053409.1, read as the reverse complement.
AAAAGTGTTGTTTTTCAAATTTGTATTGCTGTGACCAAAATCCTCAACAAGAAAATCTTTAATGAGGAAAAGTTTATCTTGGCTCATGGTTTCAGAAGTTCAGTTCATGATTAGCTAACTCCATAGCTCGAGGTAAGGCAGAAAATCATGTCAGAAGGATGTGGTACAGGAAAGCAGCTCAGGACATTGCAATCAGGAAGTAGGGAGTGCTCATCACAGATAAAATATAAACCCCAAAGGCATACCCCTAGTAACTTACTTCCTCCAGCCATACCCTACCTGCCTACAATTACCACCCAGTTGATTAATATCAGTGGATTAATGCACTGATCAGGTTATAGCTCTCAAAATCTAACCATTTCATTTATGAATGTTCTTGCATTGTTTCACATAAGCTTTTGGGGGATACCATATTTAAATCATAACAAGAGGAATATATCACCCTCTTCCTTTTCTGTGTTTTATAAGAATAGGGAAATATTTTTGACAAGCTTCCAACAGACTTTCTCATATCTCACTGATGTTAGGGAAATTTCTCAAACCTAGAAAAAGACAAAAGACATTAATATATAACTTTCAGTGCCGGTCTGAACTTAAATTTCTATTGTTGGGACTGGTAAGCAGAGAAAAGGAAGATGGTGGTAGAGAAAGGAAGCACTGCCCAGCAATCCCCCAGCACCAACTTTAATTTTTTAAAAATCATAGAACTATAGAAAGTTGGTAACTTGAGCATAAGAAATAATACTTTAGAGATATGCCAGCTGACATCAGAATGGAATGGGGCATGTAGACAAAAGAAACCTGTGATTGGTGGATAAAGAAAACTAAAAAAGAAAAGAAAAATTGACCTAGGGAAACCTGGAGTTTACAGAGGAAAACTGATTTTAATGGACATCTACTAAAGCATCTCAGAGAAAACAAAGCCAAAGAAGTCTGCTGAAGGTGTTCTGTAGGGGAGGAGAGCCCTCCACCAGCATGGCATGGAAGGCACCCCTGTCCTCATAGGCAGCCCTCTGCAGTACAGAACACTCTGGCAGGTGAGTAATACATTCCTAGGAGTGTAAAGCTGTCCCCCAAGCAATTTGCATAGCTGTGAACAGAGATATAGGTAGGGGTAGGGAGGATGGGAACTCATGGAGATAATTACCAATAGCCCATGAAAAACTTCCCAGAAGGTGCCTGAACTAGAGAAACTGAGACAGGCACAAGGAACATTTTGCCTGGACTACTCAGCCTCTGGAGCCCAAGGGAGAAAGGTCTCATGATGACTGGCACCCCATAGGAACTATTCAGAAGATGCTCACTGCAGCCAGGCAAGCACATCTGCACTCCAGGATGGACACCTGGATTATGCAGTTTATCATCACTGTCCAGTCTATTCCACCCAGTACTGGGAGATTGGAAGCTGAGAGCTACTACTGCTGGCTGGCAGCTAGGCAAGGAGCACAAGGACAGTGGACAAAACTGCCGAACCAAAATATAAAGACTAAAAATCCATCCCTACCAGTAGATTTGACCACCATACTAGAAACAAACCCTTTATCTCTCATTAAGACTTTTTCCTCATTTTTCTATTTTCTTCTATTTATTTTTTACTCAATTTTCTCTTTTTAAATTTTAACATTTGTAAATATATTGCATTATTCTTCACTTTTCATTATGCATGATTTTGTGTATATGTGTGTGTATATATGTGTGTGTGTTGTTGTGTATGCTCTCACTGCTCAGATAGGTTCAAATATATATATATTTACATATATATACATATATACATATATGTGTAACTTATATCTATAACTTTACATACACAATATCTCTCTCCTGCATGTGTTCATTATTTAGCCTAGATTAGACTTAGATGGGGTACAATTTACACAAGGGTTCACTTTGTTTTGATCTTACATTTGCTGATTCATGTATGCTTAGGTTTTGGGCCCTTATTTACTCTCTTCTTCCAGTAACAGCCAGTAATCCCCTATTATTTCATTACTTTCAGTTATAACTCCCCTATAGGGATCTGACACCTATTCCCTATCTCCTCTGATCACTTTTTCTGACACTTCAAACTTTCTCTTGCATTTCTATCTTATTTTCTCTTACTTAAGAAACTGTAATTTCTTAATTACAGTTATAATAGATATATATAATAATAGAAATTATATAAACTATGTAATTATTCCTCCATTCAAGTTGTTGTGATTATTAATATAGTGGACAACATAGTAGACACTTGCTCTTGACTGCCTGATATAGGTCACTTTTTTTTGTACTGTTGTTAAATTATGACCCCATCATTTCTATATAGGTGGCAATTAGTGTTACAGATGTCAAAGTAGACATGACATTTATCTTAAGACTGTATATCTGTTGTTGATATTAGTGCTACTCTTGGCTCCCCTCTCCAAGACGGGCTAAAAAGAGATTGGGATGCTTCAAGATCACAGAGTAGAGATCTTGCAGCTGAGAAATACATTTCAACCAAGCAACAGCGAAACTCACCCCACAGACAATCTAACCCCAGATGACATTACTCTCTGACATTACTCCAACTCAAAGAATTGAGGAAACAAAAACCACACCAACAACAAGGACCCAAGGAGGAATAATCAGAGAGGGACCTCAGGTCCCACCCCTTGACATCTACTCAATATGTCTAACAGAGAAAAGTCCCAGAACAAATAAGATAATTATACACAAAAGGACATGGGTAGAAAAGAGGAAGAGGAATCTACTTCAATTGATGCTCAAGTCCAAGACCTCTGAAAACATGAGGAAACAGGCAAACAAATCTCCCAGCCAAATTCACAATCTGCCCAACAAAGGATCCCACTGATATTGATGTGGATGAAACCCAAGATAAAGATTATAAAAAACTGATTAATAAAATGTTCAATGAACAAAGGAAGATCTAAGGAATGAATTAAAAGAACAAATATAGGAGATGAAAGACCACTTCAATAAAAAATTAGAAATGGTGAAAATAAATCAATCAGAAGTCCTAGAAATGAAAGACAAAATCAATCAAATTAAAATTCACTTGAAAGCATCACTAACAGATTAGATTGAAAAGAAAATGGAACATCATCCCTTGAGGACAGAACTTCAGACCTTGAAGACAGGGTATATGATCTTCAGTACACAAGATGCAATAAAGGGGAGAAATGATAGAACACAATAAGAATATACAAGAACCCTGGGACAAGATAAAAAGACCAAACCTGAGAATCATTGGGATTTAAGAGAATACAGAGATACAAGCTAAAGGAATTAAGAATATTTTCAATGATATAGTTATAGAAAACTTTTCCTGTATCAGAAATAAGATGGACATCTACATACAGGAGGCTTACAGGACCCCAAACAGACCTATTAAAATGAGAAGCTCTTTAAGACATAATCAAAATTCCTAACATAGAAAATAAAGAAAGGGCCTGGGATTATAGCTCAGTGGTAGAGCGCTTGCCTCGCATGTGTGAGGCACTGGGTTTGATCCTCAGCACTACATAAAAAATAAATACATATAATAAAGATATTGTGTCCATCTACAACTAAAAAAATAATATTTAAAAAAGAAAAGAAAGAATATTAAAAGCTACAAGAGAGAAACATCAGGTTACATTTAGAGGCAAACCAATAAGGCTCATGTCTGATTTGTCAATTCAGACCCTAAAATCAAGGAGGGCCTGGGATGAGATATTTCAAGCTCTAAAAGAAAACAACTGTCACCCAAGGTTACATACCCAGCAATGCTCAGGTTTAAATTTGAAGGGGGAATTAAAACTTACCATAACAAGAATAAACTAAAGAATTCATGACCACCAAGCCAGCACACAAATACTCAAAGATGAACTACACACAGAGGAACTAAAAAACAAATTCCAGAGCTCCCCAAAAGAGAAAGATAAATACAAGAGTAATCCACTAAAGGAGAATCAAAGCAGTATTAAATATAGAAAAAATCAAAATGGCAGGAAACCACAAACACATAGTCATACTAACACTGAATGTTAATGGTCTTAACTCCTCAGTTAAAAAACAAAGACTAGATCCCAGCAGCCTGGGAGGCTGAGACAGAAGGAGGCACTAAGAAACTCAGTGAGACCCTGTCTCTAAATAAAATATAAAATAGGGCTGGGGATGTGGCTCAGTGGTCAAGTGCCCCTGAGTTTAATCCTCGGTACCAAAAAAAAAAAAAAAAAAAAGAAAAGAAAAGAAAAAAAAAAAAGAAAGAAAGAAAACAAAAACAAAAAAAAAGGACTAGAAGAATGGATTTAAAAACAAGCTCCAACTATATGCTGTTTATAAGAGACTTATCTGAGAGGCAAAGATACTCACAAGCAGAAGGTAAAAGGATGAAGAAAATATTCTACATAAATGGAACCCCAAAACAAGTAGGAGTAGCTATTCTAATATCTGACAAAGCAAATTGCTAGCCAAAATTAATCATCCTGGTAAAGGCAACAATCCAACAAGAAGATATAATGATAGTACATATTTTTGTCCCCAAAGTCAGTGCACTCAATTACATAAAATAATACTCCATAATATTAAATCCCAGATAGACCCCCAATACCAATAGACAGGTCATCAAAACATAAAGTTAATAAAAATATCTCCAACCTAACTAATGCTATAAATCAAATGAACCTACAAACATCTTCAGAGTATTACTCCAAAATAGCTGAATTTACCTTCTTCTCAGTAGCACATGGAACTTTTTCCAAAATAGACCATATTCAAGGTCATAAAGCAAATTTTATCAAAGAGAAAAAAATCTGTGTAACCCCATGCATCCTATCAGATCACAATGGAATGAAACTAGAAATCAGCAGCAAGAAAAATAATAGAAACCACATAAACAGACAAAACCTTAACAATTGTTTTAGTCAGCTTTTTTTTTTGTTTTTGTTTTTTTTTTTTTTGCTACTGTGATGAAAGGACCTGACAAGAACAATTATAGAAGGAAAAGTTTATTTTGGAGCTCACAGTTTCAGGGGTCTCAGTCCACAGCCAGCCAGCTCCATTCCACAGGGCTTGCAGTGAGGCAGAACATCATGGCAGAAGAGTGTGGCAGAGGGAAGTGGTTCAGGACATGACCACCAAGAAACAGAGGGAGCTATTCATAATGAGGACAAAATGTATACCTCAAAGACATGCCCCCAAGCATACATCCTCTTTATCCACATCCTACCTGCCTACAGTTACCACCCAGTTAATCCCTATTGGGATTAATTTATTGATTAGATTAAGGCTCTCACAAACCAATCATTTCACCTCTAAACCTTCTTGCACTGTCTTACACATGGGCTTTTGAGGGACACATATGTAAGCCATAACAACAGTATTCTCTTAAATGAAGAATAGACCAAGAAAAAGTGAGTAGAAATCAATAAGTTCTTAGAAATGAATGAGAACAGAGATACAATATATCAAAATTCCTGGGACTGTATGAAAGCAGTTCTAAGAGGAAATTTATAGCACTGAGAGCCTACATTAAAAATTTAGAGAGATCTCAAATAAATAAGCTTATGCTCTACCTCAAGGCCTTAGAAAAATAGTGAAATAACCTCAGTACCAGTAGAAAACAGGAAATAATTAAGATCAGCATTGAAGTTAATGAAATTGAGAATTTAAAAAATACACACAATGCAACGAAGAGCTGGTCTTCAAATATATAAATAAGATTGATGAACCCTTAGCCAAATTAACCAAAAGAGAGAAGACCCAAATAAATAAAATTGGAGATGAAAAGAAGATATCACCACAGACTCTTCTGAAATCCAGAGGATCATCAGAAGAACCTTTTTGAAAAAATTTATACTCCAATAAATTGAAAAGTATAGAAGACAATGACAAATTTCTAGACACATATGACCTGCCCACATTATATCAGAAAGATATAGGAAACCTAAACAGATGCATTAAGTAATGAAATTGAAATGGTAAAAAAAAAAGAACACAGAAAAAAAAGAAAAGCTGAGGACCAGATGGCTTCACACCTGAGTTCTACCAGTATAACCCTGACACCAACATCAGACAAATACTCCTCAAGGAAAGAAAACTACAGACCAATATCCATGATGAACATAGATGTAAAAATCCTAAATAAAATATTAGCAAACCACATTAAAAAACACATCAAAAAGAATACAAGAGGATCAAGTGGGTTTCATTCCAGGGATGCAAGGTTGATTCAATATAAGCAAATCAATAAATGTAACTTACCACTTAAACAGAATTAAGAATTAAGGACAAGAATCACCTTATTATCTCAATAGGTGCAAAAAAAAAAAAAGAAAGAAAGAAAAAAAAAGACTTGATAAAATCCAACATCCATTCATGTTAAAAATGCTAGAGAGAAAGTAAGGATGAAAGGAAATTACCTCAGTGTCACAAAGGCCATTTGTGACAAGCCCAAAGCCAACATCATACTGAATGGAGAAAAACTAAAAGAATTTCCTCTAAAATCAGAAACAAAACAAGGCTGTCCACTCTCACCAATCCTATTCAACACAGTCCTCAAAACACTAGTGGGAGTGATCAGGCAAGAGAAGGAAATCACAGGGATACAGGTAGGAAAAGAAAAGACACCAAAAGTTCCACCAGAAGATTTCTAGACCGTATAAATGAGTTCAGCAAAGTGGCAGGATACAAGATCAACACCCATAACCAATAGCTTTCCTATACTCCAACAGTGATTCAGCCAAAAAAAAAAAAAAAAAAAGAAAGAAAGAAAGAAAAATAAGCACTTTGGAATTAATCTAATCAAGGAAGTAGAAGCATCTACAATGAAAATTATAGGACACTAAATAAAAAAATTGAAGATCTTAGAAGATGGAAAGACATCCCATGTTCTTGGATAGGCAGAATTAATACTGTCAAAATGGCCATAGTATGAAAAGCAATATACACATTCAATGCAATCCCCTTCAAAATACCAATGACGTTCTTCACAGAATTAGAAAAAAATTCTTAGATTAATCTGGAAGAATAAGAGAACCAGAAAAGCCAAAGAAGTAATGAACAAGAAAAATGAAGCAGGAAGCATCACAATACCTGATCTCAAATTATACTACAGAGCTGTAGTAACAAAAACAGCATTGCATTGGCATCAAAATAGACATGAAGACCAATGGAACAGAATAGAAAACAGAGACAAATCCACATTTCTACAGCCATCTGATATTTGATGCAGGTGCCAAAAATTTGTTTTGCAGAAAATATAGCCCTTCTAACAAATGGTGCTGGGGAAACTGGAGGTACATGTAGAAAAATGAAACTAGATTCCTATTTCTCACCCTGCACAAAACTCAAATTGAAATGTATCAAAGACAGAAATTAGACCAGAAATCTTGCAACTGCTAGAAGAAAATAGGGTCAATACTCCATCATATTGGTGCTGGCACTGATTTCCTTAATAAGACCCCAAAAGTGCTAGAAATAAAAGCAACAATCAATAATTGGGATGCCATTGAACTCAAAATCTTCTTTATAGCAAAGGAAATCATTAAGAGCATGAAGAGAGCCTACAGAATGGGAGAAAGTCTTGGCCAGTTACTCCTCCAATAAGGGATTAATATCCAGAATATATAAAAAATTCAGAATACTTAATACCAAACCAACCAACCAAACAAACAAAAAACCCCCCATCAAGTACAAATAAACTAACCAACAAATGAGCAAAAGAACTGAACTGAAACTTCTCAGAAGAAGAAACAAAAATGGCCAACAAATAGAACATTTTTAATATCTCTAGTAATCAGGGAAATGCAAATCAAAAGTACACTAAGATTTTATCTAATGACAGTCAGAATGGCAATGATCAAGGATACAAATAATAATAAATTCTGACAAGGTTGTGGGGAAAAAGATAAAATGGTACATTGTTGTTCAGACTGCAGATGAGTATGTATGGAGTTTCCCCAAAAAACTAGGGATGGAAACACCATATGACCAAGATATTCCACTCCTTGGTATCTTTCCTAAAGATCCAACATCAACATACTATAGCTATACAGCCACCTCAACATTTATAGCACCACAATTCACAGAAGCTAAATTATGGAATCAACCCAGGTGCCCACCAACAGGTAATATATATATCATGCAAAGTGAAATAAGCCAAACACAGAAACTCAAAGGTCTAATGTTTTATCTCATGCACAGATGCTAGAGAAAAATAATGGAAAGGGGGAGAGAAAGATAGGACATCATAAAGATAAGGGAAGATCAGTAGGGTAGAAGAAGGAGATGGAGAGGCATAGTGGAGGAGTTGGGAAAGAGAAGGTAATTTGGAATGAATTCTTAAAAAATCATGTTATGTGTATATATGAATGTACCACAGGGAATTTCACCTTTATGTATAAGTAAAAGGAACCAATCAAATATAAATAAATAGACAAGAAGATTATTAGTCTAGCACACTAATAATAGTTTAGCAGAATGGAGGAAAGAGAATGGGGGAGGAGAGGGAGGATGGGAGGGAAAGTGGGGAATCATGAACTAAAATTGAATTCTGTGCATTTTAGAGTTTATCAGGATGAACCCAACTAACTATAAAACTCTCGTAAAAAAATTAAAATTTTTCTATTGTTGGGGCTATTTTATAACTCTATAGAGGAAGAGATAAATATCTTTGTTCATTATAGATGCAAATGATTTCTGTCCAGTAGAAGTGATAATCCTGGTGATTATGGTTTATGCTTTGTTGGTCATTAACCAGTTTTGTAGTGTAGTCAGCATTCATATCCTCCTATTAATAATACTGTAGCATTTCAACAACTCTAACTCAGTTTTCTACCTTAACTGGTTCTTTACTTAATAAGTTAAGTAAAATCTTTGACATATATTCACTTAATATTTTTATAATCATTATTTTACCTTCTTGAAAAGTATCCTTTACATTGACCAGAATTTTGCCGTATCACTGACAAATTACCACATTGTGCTCCTTCACTCCCCAATACACCCTCTTAACCCCCCCCCCCCCACACACACACTGCCCTTACCTACCAGGGTTAAGGAGGGCTGAGCCTTCCTAGTGGCTCAGGGGATACGGTGGCAAAGGAGAAGAGGAGAATAGTCATGGGTAGGTATCCAATAGCATAGGCTGAGCATAGGCTGAGTTTTATTTAACCCTCTTTTGCTATATATAATTTTTCCAGTTTTAAATCATTAAAAAGTTAATGACATACTCATGCATAACCTAGGTCTAGGTACTGTAGTATACAAAGGAGAGAATAGTGAATTGAGTTTGTGGAATTGGACAGACCTACTTTTGTACTCATAGGCTATATAACCTTCAGCAAATTATGCATAATTCTGATTCCTTAGGCTCTGTTGATTGTGTGACCATTTTGTCTCCTATGAAGTGAAATATTTAAGTTTAGCCTTTCTTTGGATCTGTTCCTTAGCCACTATACAAAGGTATTACTTACTATACTTGTAATATCATTAATTATAATAATGAAACAATTTATTTTTACAACCAGTATTTCTGGTTTTAACTGATAATAGCTTTATTAATTTTGTGGGCATGTACTTTAATCATTTGTTGGGAAAGAGGGTTCCTTATACTAAGTAAATGTCTGTATTAATAACCATAATTATAAATAATTTTTAATCAAGGGATAATGACTAGGTTCCCCTACTGCCATCTCCTACTGTCATTTATGTACCTTTTAAATTATCTCCAACTTGAATGTAAACATTAAGGGATACATAGTTCTGTCTTGTGAATCTTTATAAATCATGCTACAGAAACATAATACTATCTGCCCTATTAAAATTGATAATTTCTCAACTTTTCCCAACTATATGTTCCCCTCTAAAAATCTTCATTTAACAAAACATTTCCTCATGGACTCTAGAAAATGTTTATGGCTTAGAAGCTTTAAAAAATTTAAAGATACATATTCAAAGCCAGCCTCAGCAACTTAGTGAGGTCCTAGGCAACTTAGCAAGATCCTGCCTCAAAATTTAAAAAAAATAAGTAAATAAAAAAGGGACTGGGAGGATGTGGATCAATGGTTAAGCACACCAGGGTTCAATTCCTGCTACCAAAAAAAAAAAAACTAAAGATGTATCAGTGGGAGTGTGTGTGTGTGTGTGTGTGTGTGTGTGTGTGTATGTATTTACTTGTGAATCACTTCACATATAACCATATATAATATTTGAATTTAAATTTGCATTTTAAAATTTTATATTTTACATGAAGTCATATCCTTCTTTTGCCTTTTGTAGGAGGATACTTCATCGAGATTTGAAATCAAAGAATATATTTTTGAAAAATAATCTACTTAAAATTGGTAAGTTTTAAAAAATATACATTCCAAAAACATGGAAGAGTTTATTCTAGATGTTATTTCATCAAATTGGAGTATGTGGTACATGGAACCATTAGAGTTATCATTGGTTTCTTTAAACTTCTCAAAGTTTCGTTTACTCGGGTGGGTCCAACTAAACCCAATTATTTTGTTTCTGATTATCCAATATAAATTGAGGTATAGAACATTTACTATGTGCTTGGTTGATCTGACAAATATACTTTGTGGTCTGCTCAAATGTTTTTTGAGTTCACATTCTTGGTAGGTGATTAGACTTGTTTTACTAGTTTGATTAATGATATAGGTTTCCCACTAACTTTATCATAAGTAATAAGCAGTTATCATTGATAATTTATATGTTGATATAATGACTTTATACTGTTTATTTCTTCAGAACTGTACTTCACAGTTACTACAATGTCTAATCATCATGTGAGATGTTCTTAGGGAGTGAAGGAATAAAAGCATTCATCTAAGTAGGCAAAAAAGAAAAGCCAGTATATTCAAATTTTTATGGTTATGCTCATGAGTAGTTTCAAATCTTTTGCATTTTTCCTTTATTGCAAATTAAGAACAAACCTTCCCCTTCCTCAGATAAAATTGCCCATCATCACATTCAACTCTTCCAGAATCAGTTTAGACTTGAAGTAGTAATTTTTTTTTTGTGGTGCTGAGGATTGAACCCAGGGCCTTGTGCATGTGAGGCAACCACTCTACCAACTGAGCTGTATCCCCAGCCCTTAAAATAGCATTTTAAATCAAGTTGTCTAATTGTTCATAATAAAGAACAATTAGAAACAATTAGAAAGAATTAGAAATAAAGAAAGAAAGAATTTTAGGTTATATAACTCACTGTTCTGGCTCAGTCTTCTTTTCCTATAAAATAATTTGTATTTTTAAAACTATTTACCAGCTCTATATAATTTAAAGTATCACTTTCTTCCCCTTTGAAATAGTATGAAGCATTGCATAATAAAATGATCAAATTAGACATACATTTCGTGTTTAACTTCCAGTGCTTATTTTAGTTGTTTTAAAGTATTCATAAAGTTTAATTATTATTTCTAGGGGATTTTGGAGTTTCTCGACTCCTAATGGGATCCTGTGACCTGGCCACAACTTTAACTGGAACTCCCCATTATATGAGTCCTGAGGCTCTGAAGCACCAAGGCTATGACACAAAGTCAGACATCTGGTGAGTGGGCACTGGGCTGGTCCAGACTGCTTCTTCATCTGTTGCTTAGAGAGAACAATTCATTTTGTTTTTAAGCTCATTTACTTACTACATCCACTTATTTTATCCCTTTGACATTTGAGTTATTCTGTGGCTAGAGTGAAAGAAGGCTTTTGGATTTGGAACTTGCTATTTTTTATTAAATTGATTTCACAAATTCTCTTTATTGATAACTGGTTGATCTGGATTTTTAGTTCCTAAACCAAATGGGAAAGTTCTTAATATACCAGGAGCATTAACTTTTGATATGTTCTGCTAACTTATTAAATAAAGCATTTGTAACCCTAAATACTGTTTATTTTGAGCTTCACTTGAAGCTCTGTGGGGAATGTATTGCTTCTCTACAATACATTCTTGTTACTTTTAAGAATTGTACTAAAGATATTGGCTTTATGGATAACCTAAATTTCAGAATTTCTGAGTTTTCAGTGATAGATACATCTGAGATTTCTCTTTTTGTGAGCTCTTGTATTAAATAAATTTCTCCTTCTTTAACCAGTTTAAATCTCACTGCAAAAGCCATGTGGAAAATTGTGTTTAGTAACTCCTATTATAAGCAATAGATCCTATTTAGAGAATATGTCTTTCCTTTGAAGAGGGATCTTATATAATTTTCAGCTTGTTAAGGTTGAAGGACAATCAAATGGAGAGCTGGTTAATTAAGTGAATAATTATTGTATGCAAATTAATGTAAGTAGTTCTGAGGTTTCAAAGATGAGCAATGTGAAAGATGTGCCCACTTTATTTTTCTAAAGAAGATAAAGTAGAAAATTCTCTTTTCTCTGGTTATGGAAAAGTGAACCACAACAGGGAATATGGCTTGGAATTCTCATAAGGTTCATTATTTCTGTTCTTCTGGTGCCTCCCTAGTGGGAGAGAACGCTGCTAAGATTAGGTCTGGCTGTGGAACTTCCTCATCAATCTTATCCCTTTGTTTCATTCCTGTGATTATTTGTTTCTAGTTTCTTCACTGGAGTTTTTCCTTGTTAGTTTGCTTCAACCCTACAGGGCTTTTTCAGTTCACCTATAATTTTCCCTTAACCTTCCTCCTAACCACTGTTTCCTACCCTGTCCCCACTAAAAGTGAAAAAGAAAACCCAAACCAAACAAAAACAAACACAAAAAGCAAAAAGCAGTGTTCAGAGGAATAGGTTTCTTTAAAATTTGCTTTTTCAGCATCTACTGTTTTGCCCAAAACTATGCAATAGCTCTTGGAGTATAAAAGTAAAACCAATGGGATTCTTGCTCCTCAGGAGAAATATTGTTCATTTTGGTCATTACTTTCTCCAGTTGGAGAACATCAATGTTGGGCTTCAGATTGAATTTCTGTCACATACCTGTATCTCTCTTCACAATTTTAACAATTATTGTGGATGTTTAAAATAGATTCAAATATATAATGTCTTTATGATTTAAAGTTGTTATCTGAAGATGTTACATCATGTTATTTGATTAAGAGTAAATTAGTTTAGGAAACCTATCACTTAAGTTTTGGGAATTACATATACCAGTCAGCCTGGTTCCTTTTGACTAGATGTCTGCATTTGCTTGCCAAATCTGATGGATATCTCCTAGAGAACGGGGCAGCAGGACCCACAGGGGGGAATAAAGCACAGTCTATCTCAGTTGTGGCAGTGCTACTTCTTATTCACAAATTGGTCTTACCAGTGTATGAAGAATTACAGAATACAAAATAGTATTGCTTTATGTTTTATGGTTACAAAAATATCTGACTCAGGCAAATATTAAAACAGTCACAACCTCCCAAATATAAAATTGCAGAGAGATTTTAATTTATCTGTTTAAGCTTTAGGTCAACTGTCCTTGCAGTGATGATTAACTATTCAGCAAGTGTAAGCTGAGGATTCATCATCATCCTGACCTCCAAAAAACCACCTTATTATGAATTTAGTAATTACCTTTGTTGTATCTAAATTAAAATGGGCTTATCTAATAATGAAATGTCTACTGCCAAACCTAAGTGGAAAATATGACAGCAAAGTATTTATTAATTGTAGTGGCAGATACATAAATGTGATGAGTAACCTTAGGGAAAAACTCAGAAAAATTAGATTGAGGATGAGACCCTGTCTCTGTATTTTAGCATGTAGCATCTGTTTATTATAAAAATACTTTCTTAGAATAGGAAACTTATAAATAATTGACAGGTGTTTTGCTTTAGCAACTAATAGCTGTATGCATTGTGTTTACACTGCTTAAAGAAGATTGTATTTATCTAATTATCTTTTCATTTGTTAGTGCTTAGCCATATGTAACTTTATCTTCCTTCTTCACTCTGTTAAGTCTTTCTGGATTTAATTATTTGTAGTGTTCAAGTACATTAAGTCACTCTCTTAAAGTGGGTTAGTTAAATAGTTAATAAACAGTTACTTGGAAAGAAGATAATTAGGTTCACTGAGGACAATGCTTTGAACACAGCTGATTTGCATATGCAATTGCTAAATAATTTTTTTTCACTACAGGAGAAATATAAACATGCATGAATTGGTTCCTAGGCCAGGTCTTTAAATTGATCTAAACTATGAATAGTTAAAATATATCATTTTTGTAGGAGAAACAAAGGAAAATACTATTGGCATAAGGCCAATAGAATACTTTGCTGTCATATTTATCATGTTATGAGAAGTTACTCAGATGGCTCTTTAATCTGTGGCCCTATAATTCTTGGAGTGATTTAAATGGAGGAAATGATGTTGGGAATTCTAGGGACATTAGAGTGTACTATGAGGCTTTTGGGTTTTGCTGAGGCTCAGGGTTTTGCCCAGAGATCCAGTATGGAGGTCAGCTGGGTAGGGAACACTGGAGGAATCTAGTTCATGCCCAGTATTGGAGTTAGGCTTTGGACAGAAGTATCAGATAATATTTAGTTACAGATGAAAGAAAACAGAAAGGAACCATCACCTTCCTGGTCCATCAGGACCAAAAAGTGTCCTCATCGGGGAACATTTCCAGGGTGGACAGGAGAAGGATTAGGGAGGGTAACAGCCTATTTCCTGATGAAGGATTTAAGAGGAGGAGAAATACAGGCCAAGTTGGTAACAACTCCTATAACTAAAATCAGTCCTGCTATTGTAGTATCTGACATTAAAACAGCCTCTTCAACTGTCTGTTGGTGAGGGAAACTCTACAATAAGAGGCCATTCCTCTTACCTGCTCATGACCTGAGCAGTTCTTGTGTGAGTTCATAAGCAAGCTGTTGGATGGGGAATACCTTACTAGGGAATAAATAATGCTGTAATTATTTTCACCCAACAAAAGCCAAGGTAGGAAAACATTATGGTCACATACAGTAGATTTTAACAATCTTATGTTTTTGCAATGACCAGCAGGAAATGATTGATATGAACTCTTCAGATAATACAAGTTTGGCCTGATGAAATTTAAGAGTTCATAACATAATAAATCCTTGTTTGATTGATATTGATGGTGATGAAAATAAACACAACAGCAGCAATAAAATCAGGAAGAGCTACCCTTTATGGAGTGCTTACTCTGTGATTAATTAATAATTACTCTGCTAATTGCTCTCTATACCTATTTGTTATTACAAAAAACTATGCAATTTTATATCCTTTTTTTCATTTAGCAAATGGAACCTTGCTCTGCATCAATAAATATACATCTACATACTATTTAAATGTTTGCATAGTTTTCTATACTTGATTATAATTTACTCAACTGAGATCTTACTGTGTTCTTTGAAAATTTTCACATTTTTACTCTGAGGTATCTGGGAGTGGATTTTTAATTATACTACTTGAAATTAGCTGAGCTTCTTATATGTGTCAATGAATATATTTATTCAAATGCAGGGAGATTGTAGCCATTATTACTTTGCATATTCTTTTTCTTCCTTTCTCTCTCTTCTCCTTCTGATACTTCATTATATGTACACTCATGTGCTTGATCGTGTCTCACATTTCTCTTTATTTATTTTTCTTTTTATTCTTCAGGCTGCATAATCTCTACCCATTTTCCAGTTCATGATTTCTTTCTTCTCTCAGTTCAAATCTACTGCTGATTTCCTCCAGTGAAATTCTAATTTCCATAATTGTATTTTTTATCTCCAAAATCTCTGTTTGGTGATTTTTAATGTAATTTCTCTCTTTATTGATATTCTCTATTTGATGTGACATTTTCATCATACTTTACTTCTTTACACATTTTTTCTCTTTAGTTATTTGAACACATTTATAATAGCTGCCTTGAAGTCTTTGGTAATGTCTGCATTCTTGTTTATTTTTTTGTTTCACGATTGTTGAAAACTGGGCATTTTAGATAATATATTGTAGCAACTCTGGACACTCATTTCCTCCTCATCTTCCATACCTCTCTGAGGCTTGTTTACTTATTCATTTAGTGACATTCTGGGATATTTTGGTAAAATCTATTTTCCCTGCAGTATTAAGCCTCTGATGTTATTCCTCAGAGAATGCAGCCCTGAATATAGACACAGTTTTCTTTGGATGACGGTGATTTTTAGCTGGAATTTCCTTGTGTATTTCTATATTCTCTCTGTTAAACTGCCTGCCTTTGTTGAAATCTACCCAGCTTATTACCACGCTTTATTTTAAGTAGCTTTTTAATAAGTTCTGGAACCCCTACCTGTGACCAGTCATTCCACAGAAAGTCAAATTTGGATGGAGTCTTCCCAGTACTATGCACTTTGTAGCAAGGGGAATCTCAGGTAAGGAGAATGTGGCTATTGGAGCCTGGACAGGGCCTGTGTTCCTGGGCAAATGAGCTTCTTTGGAAGGAAGAAATTGGTCATCACAATCTATCACTTTTCACATGCTTTGTTTACAATACGATGTTGATAGTGCTCTTATTGAAAGGCAAGTTGTGTTCCTTTACCCTTAATTGGAATAAGCCTGTAATTATGGCAAAATTGATATTGTAAGACTTAAGTCTAAATCATCAAAGGTGATGCAGACTTTGCCTGGTTTTCCTGAGATTCTTTTTTTGGAACCCAACTACCACATTGTGAGGAAGCCTGAGTAGCATATTGAGAGGCCAACGTGAAGAGGTACACATTGAGAGGAACCAAGGCCTTTGGTCTTCAGCCCAGCTGAGTCCTTTAGCTTCAGTCCAGCTAAAACTCGACACCAAAGGCTGGGCTTGTGGCTCAGTGGTAGAGTGCTCGCCTCGCATGTGTGAGGCACTGGGTTCGATCCTCAGCACCACATAAAAATAAATAAATTAAATAAATGTATTGTGTCCATCTACAACTACAAAAATTTTTTTAAAAAAACCAACATCAATTGTTAATGACCCATCTTGGAAATAGATCTTTTAACCCAGTTTAGCCTCCCCAGGAGATGCTGTGAAGAATGGATTCAAGGATCTCCTGTCAATTTCTGACCAAATTGATTCATGATCAAAATTACTGGTCGTTGTTTTGAGGCACTAAGTTTTAGGGTAGTTTGTTATGTATATCACTGGTGACTTTAACAGGGCTTTTTCAGGAGGTCATCAATCAGGAATTGAGAAGCAGCCTCAAGTCTGGGGATCCATTGTGGCAAGGTCCAGTTCATTTCAAAAGTTCCAGTAAATGGCTTAGAGAAGCAGTTTGTGCCAGGAAAACAATCTGGCACTCTACTTGTTGGTCCATTGGATAACATAAAGAACATGGACCTCTGAGGACTTCTGGACCAGCAACTTTTCCATGTGCCTCAGAACTCTCCCTTCACTTCTCCCCAAACCCGAACTTCACTTTCTCTCCACTCTCAAACTCAGCCCCAGCCCTGGACCATCAGCTTACTCCAATATCTCTTCATCACTCACGTAATTCACTGATTTGCAGGAGCCAGCTCATACTAGCTCACAAGACCCAGTTATCCACATCTCTTTTCAACTCAACATTCTGTGACATCTGTTATAATTGGTATTTATATTATAGAAATCAACAAATGCTGCAAATAAGGGTTTCTCCTTCTATCCCAGAAAGCTAGTGTACCAGGATATCTAATACTTTTGGTTTACCGCTTCTTGCTTGTGGGGTGGTGTAGAAGAAAGACATCAAGACATATATATTCTGGTGTCTGTTCTCAAAGGATAGGCAGGCATATAAAAATTCTATATGCTGTTATGGTATAATACAGTGCTCTGATGTATAAAGGAGGGAGTGATTGACCACTTGAGTCGGGGTGCAGAATATCAACTACATTCTTAGAGGGAGTAATGCGTGCTGACAATGATGAAGGATGGAGAAGAGTCTGACAAAATGTATTTTGGGCAGAGGGAAAAGTATCAGTGACCAAAAGTGGAGGGTGTCTACGGGGAGAAGATGGAGGGGACTGTGTAGGGAAAGAAAGTGATTGGCCAGAGGAATCATTTGAATTGGGCCTTATCACTCACAAAAGGTCTCAAATGTGTATTTGAAGTTGTCTCCAAATGAGGAGTTATATGTTAAAGGCGTTAATTTATTTAATGTGGACATTTCAAATATATCATAAAATTTGAAACTCTTATTTTAGTATTTCTTCATTTTAAAAAATAAACCACAAATTTAAAAATAATTGCAAATGACCTGTATCTTTTGTGACTCCTGAAGACTCTGGGGACTTTGTATTTAAGGATGTGGAAGCATTGTCTTCTCATTGTAAAGCTTATTATCTTCTCGTGGACTTGAGGATAAAATGCATATATGTGGCGTGGCGGGGAGTGGTGGTTAGATGGTGAAGGACCCGTGCAAGCCATGCTAAGGAGGATGGGTTTTATATTCTGGGAGATGTTGAACTGCTGAAATCTGTTAAGCATGGGGATGTTTATTAGTCAGCTTTGCTGCAATAACTTTATAAAAATCTTAGATTCTTAAAACATGTATTTCTTCTTCACATTACATGAGGACTGCAAGCCAAATAAATCTCTGCTCTAAGTTGGTGTCCTGCTCTGCTCCAGGGTTCTCTCAATTCCAGGACACTGTCTTTCCCATAAGCAGAAAGGGGCCAATCTAGTGCTAGAGAGAGTGAGCAAGGGCTTAGCTAAACTATGTACCTGTGTTTAAAGCTTCTACTTTGTTGTGACATTCTTCATATCTGCCCATATTATATTAACTGAAGCAAGTCATGTCAATTCCAGTATCAACAAAGAAGGAAGTACACCCTCCATGGGAAAAGGGTAAAGGAATTAGTGCAAAGAGTAATCAGTCTTCCAGGTGAGTCAATCTTATGATACCAGGGTAGACTGTAGAAAACAGAATGGAGGGGATGGTTGGAACAAACTAAAGAAGGGAGATAGGCAGACCTTCTATTAACCTGCCACATTTGGCTATTTCTGATGTTCTTTCCATCTTAAAATGCTTCTGAAGTCTGTATAAAATTAAAGCAGTTGGATTAAAGCAGTTGGAACATAGCCACTTGCTCAAAGTGTGAAGCAGTTTATGCCACATGAATAGTGGAGGCTGTTTCCACATCCAGCCTTAGTAGAGTGTCAGAGTGAGTAACGGCTGGGAATGGGAAGATGCCTCAATTACCATGCTATTACCAATCACCTGTGCACCTGTTAGCATAATTGCAGTCATCTTCCTTTCCCCACCTCCACTTTATGAATACTATTCTTATTCCCAAGGAATAGAAACTAGCCCGAGATAAAACTTACCAGTCTGGAGACGTGCTGGACTCTTTCTGTTTTCTCATTGAGAGATAGGAGACAACTTGCTGGTCCCTGAGATGGGGACATACTGGTTTCCCTGTTCTCTCCCTGAGAAGATAAAGGGACATGCGGGGTTTCCCTGTTCCCCCTCCTGAGAGAGAGGAAAACTGCCTTTGTTCCCAAGAAACAAACTTGCCTTCCTGGAGATCAGGGAATGCTTGCTATGTCAGTCAGGACTAAACCTGCCTCTAATGCGAGGCCATGATAGTAGCCTATAAAAAGTAACATCCAAGGGGAAGTTGCTGCTGCTTGCTTTTGCTCTGTGCAGAGCAGCCTTGTCAGACTTCTGACAAATAGACCCACTTCTTACCCCAGGTATGTGTGTGATTAGTCCTGCACCACTTCTCTTTCACACCCTGACTGAGCACTGTTCATGGGCCTTTCCCAAACTGTATGGCTTGTATAAAAGTCTTGCTTGTGACCTCAAGAATAGATAAAGATGCAAAAAAAAAAAAAAAAAAAAAGATTTCCCTTTTAGCCAGTTTTTCTCCTCTGCCATGTTTTTCTCTTGGTATTGGTTTTGTTCTTCCATTGGCCAAGTTCTTATGGTCTAGAGGACGTGGAATTACCACTAGGAGTGGGGATGAGATAATCTTCAAAAAAGTGTAAAGCTTGATTGTGTAACTAATTAGATAGAGCTGGTATGAGCAGGAGAAAATTCACCCAAACCATGTTTTTTCTATAATTTTATGGATCCTCTCTAAAACATGATGATTTGTTGGTATGATAATGGTAGGAGGAATGAATTCACTTTTCCTTTTAAATATTCCTTTAAAAATTCAGTTCATTAGTCACATCAGCCATATTTCAAGTGCTTGTTATCTGCATGTGGCTTAGTGGTCACTCTTTGCAGAAATATAGAAAATTTTTATCAGTGTGGAAAATTATATTGAAAATCCTTGAGCTGCTCCAGCTGCTTTAGGCCTTATTCTTACATTCGCTCTAATTTGAGATTGGGAAGCATCCCTACTGGTTTTAGCTACTATTCTTAAATTGGCCCACTGTGCTTACTTTCAAGTGAGTACCTGTTGGCTGTTTTGAGGTTCTTTTGTTCTCAGCCCCTTCAATCATGTTGTTCCTTCCGTGCCTCTCTCACGCAAATTCTGACACTGTGCAAGTCATATAGCTATGCAGTTTGTCTTAACCCACTTCTACTTTGAGCTTCAAGGGGACACCTTACCATTTAACTTTGTTTGAAAATATTGGCCATGAGTTTTTGCTTTTGACATCTAACTTCTCTATTTTATGTTGATATTCAACGAAGATCCGCAAACTATGTGTCCATTGTACTTGACATTTCTTTCCAACTGTTCAGAATCAGCATTTTAATGAGATCACTAGGTGATTTGTATATACATTAAGGAGGAATGATACAAGTCTGGGACATGGCAGTCCTTAATAAACACTTTCTATGTAATATTGTTTCTTGAGTATTAATTCAAGCAATTTTTCAATTAGTTCAGTCTATTTTTAAAATTTCAGAATTTAGAGTTTATGTTAATATTCAATTCTAAGTAGACTTAGAATTGCTTAAATTATGTGTACTCTTTTTTCAGTGTGAATATTAAAGTGCTTCTCAATTACAGCAAATAATATTATCAGGAACATCACTAAAATTTCCCAACAAATCAAAGTCACTTAGTGCTGTGGGTGAAGCTTCTGTTTGCAGGGTCTGGGAAGATTTCAAAGGGCAAATTTAGCTACACTGAGACAAGACAAAGTCCAAGTTGATTTGCAATTCGTTATTAATCTCTGCTTCAGCAATCCTCCCCATAGTTCTGGTTGGCTTGGACAGATGTCAGGTTTATGGAATTCAGGTGTAATTTGCTTCACATGCACCTGATGTCAACTTTCAGGTTTTATCACTTACAGTCATTCCTTCAGGGACTTATTTGCTTCCCTCTTCAAAGTTGGCTGTATTTTGGTAAGAGAAAGGAATTCAAATCATAGACTTCTAAGTAGAATACACTTCTCATTGTATTTTTCAGCTCTCCTTACCTGACCCTGTCTTCTCAACACTTTTGTTTTGTCAAAGTTAAGAACTGGGAGTCAAATAAGAGAAAATTCTTAAAAGGATGGAAGTTAGGAATTTGAGATGATATAATAATTCCCATATGTAACTATCCAGTTGGAAATATGTGAAAATAAAAGCATAGAGACATAAATATAGTTACCAGAATTAAAAATTGCATATAATAGATTTTTAAATGTATAACTGGATAATAAAAAATTCTTTCATCCCAAGTGTCAAGGGATTTCTGTAACCAAATTGTCTCATATTTCATTCACTAGTACCCATTCCAGGCAGGTGTACTGGGACCATAGCAGGTCTTTTTCTGCAAATTACTGGCTGATGAACAAAAACTTCTCCATGTGCTCAAGCATAAGTAAATATCATAGATCAAAGTGAAACACATAAATGAAAAGCAGCATGATGCAGTGTAGCTGAGAGGATTTCCAAAAATGACAGTAAGTTATTTAGTTTCTGAATCAGCCTCTGGATCTCTCTCTTCTGTAGTCTGTTTAGCCATGTAATTGCACATCTTTTTATAATCTTAATAAATTAATCAAATGTGGCTCAGGTAGAGTTATATCCCTATAAAACCAGGATTTGACATCATGATCAAGTCACTGTTAAAAGACCTCTAATTTCCCTTTCCATTCAAGCAGTGGAAAAACAATAGGCAAACTTGTCTGTCTTTCTTTCATTTTCCCACAGAGGGTCTCTTGTGTGTGCCCTATGTTTGCCATGACCTGCTGCTTTGCACTACTTACTGTTGAAGGGCCTAGTGATCATTAAAGGTGAATTTTGGTTCCATTTCCAGGACATGAAATAAATTTGGAAAGTCAGCCCCTGCTTGAAAGGCTCTGTCAAGGGTAGCCTATGATTTCCAACTCAAAAGCCCTGAATGATCAGAAGTGCTTTGATTGCATCAGCTTTGAGAGGCAAGATGACATACAGTGTATATTTCTATAGCCCTGCAGCCTTTGTTGCAAAACTGGCCTCCACGTGGCTCCCCACCTACTCAATTTGCAACCCTCAATTTGCCTAATCTTCCAATTTTCTGATCTGAAAAATGAGTTCCTACTTCATTAGGATTGTTATGAGGATCATTCAGTGAGTTAAAATATGTAAGGAATGTATAACAGAGCATAACTCATAATAAACACTCTTAAAATTTTAGTTATCATTTTTACTACTTATTATTGTTGCCATTTGTGTTACTGGTGGAGACAATCTTAACAGATCTCTTCCAAAACAGTTTAAAATGTCCCTGTTCCGGGATGGTTGCTTTCATCAACCCTTCAGATCTGTCAGCCAAGAGAGGTTGTATGGCTTTGTTGTGAGGAGACTAAGAGCCTGTGGAGACTGAGCATAGATCTTCAAATAAAATGAGAGTTTGGAATTAGCAAATCTTTATACTCCCTTAGCTGTACTATTCTGTGAGTAGGAGAAGAAATTCTTAAGGTTTGAATTATAGACTTTTTTTGAGAGAATTAGTTAAGTATACTGGTGCAGTTCATAACACAAATGTTTTACACATTCTGAACACAAATTGAAATATTTGGTTCAATCTGATTATTATCATTTACTAGTAATAAATAGTCTCTTTTCTCCAAGAAAACCTTTTTCATAGTTAACAAGTACTTCTATTGTCTTTTTATTTTAGCCATTCTGAGGAGTCTGTAATTACTACATTGTAGTTTTCATTTTGTATTTGTTTGATGACTAATAATATTGAGAATTTTCTCATGATTTTTGACCACTTAGTACCCATTCAAGTCTTTTGCCCATTTTTCTATTGGATTCTTTTGTTTTTCTTATTGATTTGTAGTTTTAATTAATTAATTTTTTTGCATATACTGGGTACCAGTCTTTGATGGATATTTGAACCACAAGTATCTTCTCCCTCTCTGTGTCTTCTATCTTATTCTCCTAATGGTATCTTTTCATAAACAAAAATTCATAATTTTTATGAAGTTCAATTTATAAGTCCATAACTTTATTGTTAATTTGTGTCTCAAGAAATCAGGAAGATATTCTCTTTTCTTCATTTAAAAGCTTTATGATCTTATCTTTCCAAGTTAATCTATAATTGATTTTTTTTTTGAGAAAAAGGAAAAAGAAGTTTTGTTGCTTTTCTAGCAAAGGAGAAACACAGAGGACTTCTGTCCTAGAATCTGTCATTCTCCCCATCAGAGGAAAGAAGGAATTTTAAAAGAGGTGATTCAAAGGCTACATGCTAGGTTATAACTGGTGTGTGTGTGAGAGAGAGAGACAGAGAGACAGAGAGAGAGAGACATAAATCCAAACACATTATTTTACATACTGGTATTCAATTGACTCAGCATAATTTTCTTAAAAGACCATGCTTACATAATCATGTACTACAGTTCATCTTTGCATTAATCAAGTGATTGAACTGGTGTAGTTCTGTCTCTGAGAATGGTTCTACTTAGTTCCATTGGTCTGTTTTTTTTCCTCTTCTTTGCCAATACCACACTCTCATAAGTACTGTAACTTTATAATAAAAGTTGATATTTGATAGCAGTCCATATAAATTCAGAACCAACTTGTAAATTTCTTCAAAAAATCCATTAGGATTTTGATTGTTATTGCATTAGGTCTATAAATCATTTTGGAAAAAACCAACATATTCATAATATTGAATCTTCCAATCTGTGAACGTGGGTCTAGTATCCATGAAGATCTGGGTGGACTGTCTATCCAAGGGAAGGGCAGGAAGCAGAGGGTATGGGTGCAGATTACCAGGCAAGAAAAACTATGGAGCACCTCATAGTCTCATGCAGATTATCCCTGCCTTTCATTGTCTTTGATCTCTCCCTCTTTTTTTAAATCTTCAGTAATTTCTTGGCATTGCATCGTGGTTTACATTGTGGTGTAGAATCTGACACATCTTTTGCTAGAGTTATTCCTAGGTATTTGACATTTTGTGATGTTAATGTAAATGACATTTTAAATTTCATTTTAAAAATGTGTGTCTGGCTTATAGAAAAGAAATGCCTTTGTATCTAGCAAACTTGCTAAATTCACTTGTTAATTCTAGCAGTTTGTCAAACTTTTTATGTATACAGTCATGTTGATACAATTAGTGACAATTTAATGTCTTTTCTAATCCTCATGGTTAATTTAAAATTTTCTGGACTGACTGTATTGTGTAGCACCTTTACTACCTGTTGAATAGACATGGTATGGGCATCCTTATCTTGATTCTTATCTCAGAAAAAATAATAAATTTTCATATTTTACCAGTAAGCTTAATGTTACTACACATTTAGCTTCAAAATCAGATTAAGGAAGTTACCTTCCATATCTAGTGTGCTGACTTTGCTTCTTTATAAAAATATAGATGGATTTTAATATTATGAAATGCATTTTTCCACATCTATCAAGATGATGTTATGATATTTCTTTTTTATCCTGTAATGAGGTTTATTTTATTAATTGATTTTCAAATGTTACATCAACTCTGTATTCCTGAAATAAAGTCTACTTTATCATGATGTAGTAGTTTTAATATATCATCATACTCTATTTCTAATATGTATGTGCACATATGCATTTGGAGTTTTTGCATTTACATTCATGAAAAAAATTCACTTATAATTTTCCTTTTCAGTAAGATATTTATTATATTTTGCTATCAATGTTTTCCTGGCTTTATAAAATGAAGAGGTTGAAAAAGACTGGTGTGATTTATTAATTAAATGTTTAGAGCCGGGTGTGGTGGCTCAAGCCTATAATCCCAGCACTTAGAGAGGCTGATACAGGAGAGGCTGATACAGGAGAATCGCAAGTTCAAAACCAGCCTCAGCAATGGCGAGGCACTAAGCAACTCAGTGAGACCCTGTCTCTACATAAAACACAAAATAGGGCTGGTAATATGGCTCAGTGGTCGAGTGCCCCTGAATTCAATCTCTAGTACCAAAAAAAAAAAATGCTTGGAAGAATTTGCTAGGAAAGTCATCTAGTCCTAAAGTTTTGCTTATAGAAAACTTTTTAATTTTTTATTGTAAGTATTAGTGCACATCCATTGTATAATTGATGGATTTCACTGTGTCATTTCCATGCGTGCACATATATATTGTGTGGTCATCATGTCTACCCTCTCTTATACCCTCCCTTTTCCTGCTCTTTACCCCTCCTCTTCCCTTCCCTCTTCTTCTTCTCTGATAGTCCCTCTTCTACTTTCAGATCATCCTTTTTTTTTTCTTTTAAAGTTTTCACATATGAGAAGAGAACATTCAGTACTTGTCTTTCTGTGCCTGATTTATCATGACATCCTCCAGTTCCATTCATTTTCCTTTGAGTGACATGATTTTCTTCTTCTTTATGGCTAAATAATGTTTTCTTTATCCATTCATTTGTTTGGATAAATACTAGGATTAGTATAACTAGATCATATGGTAGTTCTAATTTTAGTGTTTTGAGGAACCTTTATATCATTTTCAATGGTAGCTATACTAATTTACATTCTCACCAACAATGTATAAGAGTTCATTTTTCTCCACATTCTTGCTAGAATTTTTTTTTGATAATAGTCATTCTGACAGGGGTGAAATGGATAGCTAAAGATATTGAGCATTTTTTCATATATGTAGTGGCTATTTTTACTTCTTCTAGAAGTGTCTGTTCAGATCATTTGCCTACTTTTTGATTGAGTTATTTGTTCTTTTGCTGTTAAGGTTTTTGAGTTTTTTTATATATTCTGGATATTAGTCCCCTGTTAAATGAATAACTGGCAAAGATTTTCTCCCATTTTGTAGACTGTCTCTTCACCCTGTTGTTTATTTCATTTGCTGTGTAAAAAATTTTTTTAGTTTGGTATAATCCCACTTGTCAATCCCTGCCCTTTGCTTCCTGAGGTTTTGGAGTCCCATTTGGGAAATTGTAGTCTGTGCCAATATCTTTAAGAGTTTCTCCTATGTTTTCAGAAGAGTAATTTCAAAGTCTCAGGTCTTCATTTAGGTCTATGATCCATTTTGAGTTAATTATTGTACAGGTTGAGAGATAGGGATCTAGTTTAAATCTTCTACATGTGGATATCTAGTTTTCCAAGCATCATTTGTTGAAGAGGCTGTCTTTTTCTCCAGTGTGTATGTATGTATGTGTATTAGCAGAATGTACTCTTTTGTTATGACAAGGAACAAGGCTTAACTTTAAGAAGTACTAGTGAGTTTGCCCACTGAAACAGAGTAATATGTTTAGATCCAGTTCAACCTGGAAGTTTACATATGTACACAAAGGTATTCTAGTAATTTTTTGACACTTAAGGAAATTGGCAAGTGTAGCTTCTCCCTGGTTGTATCCAGTGTATATTTTCAATGAGAACTGATTAGCTGTAGCTGGTATCTTCATCATTTTCTTTCTTCAGTGTTCTATAATTTTTGTTGTAGAGGTTTTTCACTTCTTTTCTCAGTTTATTCTTAGAGTTTCTTTTGTTTTTGTTTTTGTTTGAGGCTATTGTGAGTAGGATTGGTTTCCTGATATCTTTCTCATAACTTTCTATATAATACCATTCACTATTATATAGAAAAATGATTCATTTTTGTATATTGATTTCATATCCTCTGCTTTGCTGAATTTGTGAGTTTTGAATCACTTGATGAGTCTTTGGAATTTTCTAAGTAGAGAGGCATATAATCTGCAAATAGGAATGATTTGACTTCTTAATTTTTTTTTTTTTTTGGTACTGGGGATTGAACTCAGGGGTACTCGACCACTGAGCCACATCCCCAGCCCTATTTTGTGTTTTATGTAGAGACAGTGTCTCACTGAGTTGCTTAGCGCCTCGCCATTGCTAAGGCTGGCTTTGAACTCGCGATTCTCTTGTCTCAGCCTCCCTAAGTGCTGGGATTACAGGCTTGAGCCACCATGCCCGGCCTTAATTTCTTACTTGTATTAATTTTTTTCTTTCTCTTACCTAATTGCTCTGGTTAAAATTTCAAGCACTTTATTAAATAAGAGTAGTATCCTCTCAACTATAAATTGGGAGCAATAGGATTTTTTATGACATACTTCACTGAATATAGTCATTGTAAACATAAAACAATAAAATGTATTTGTTTTGAAAAAAAAAAAAAAACAACCAAAAAAAAAAGAGTAGTGAGAGTAGACACTCTTGTCTTGTTTCTGATCTTAGAGGAAATTCTTTCAGTTTCTCCCCATTTAGCATGATGTTGACTATGGATTTGTCTTATTTAGATAGCCTTTATATTGAGGCGTGAGCCACCTATATCTGATTTATTTGAGGGTTTTATTATGAAGTGATGATGAATGTTTTTCAAAGTCTTTTCCTGCATCTATTGAGATGATCATGTGATTTTTCTGTTGATTCCATTTGTGTATTATATTATGTTTATTAATTTGCATATATTGAACCATTATTGCATCCCTGGAATGAAACCAATTTGATCATGGTGTATGATTTTTTTAAATGTACTTTGAATTTTATTTGCAAGTATTTTATTGAGAATTTTTGCATCTATGTTCGATGAGGATATTGGTCTATAGATTTTTATTTTGTTGTGTTCTTATCAGGTTTTTGTAGCAGGATAATACTGGTTTTATAGAATGAATTTGGAAGGATTCCTTCCCTATTTTTTAGAATAGTATGAGGAGCATTTAGTATTAAGTCTTCTGGTAAATTCAGCAACAAATCTGTCTGCACTTTTCTTTGTTGGCATTTTTTATTATTGCTTCAATCTTATTGCTTGTTATTGATCTATTCAAGTATTTATATCCTCTTGGTTCAGTTTTGGTCAGTCATTTGTGTTTAGAAATTGTCTATTTCTTCTACATTTTCCAGTATATTGGCATATAGTTTTTCAAAATATTACCCAGTAATCCTAAGAATTTCAGTGGTATCTATTATAATATACCTCTTTTTTGCCTTTGATTTTATTTATTGGGTCTTTATCTTTTGCATAGTTTGGCTAAAGGTTTGTTAGAATCCCTAGTACCAAAAAATAAAAAAGTGTGTTGTTTCTGTTTATCTCTTCAAAGAACCAACTCTTTGTTTCATTGATCCTTTATGTTGTTCTTTTAGTCTCTATTTGATTAATTTCTGGTCTGATCTTTATTATTTCTTTTCATCTATTGATCTAGTTTTGGATATTCCTATTTTTTTGTAGGTCTTGAATGCATTATTAGTTATTTGAAATCTCTCTGCTGTTTTTTTTTAAATGCAGGCACTCATAGCTATAAACTTTCCTCTGAATACTGCTTTCACTGTATCCTACACCTTCTGCTGTTTTCTGTTCCATTTTCGGCTTTTTTTTTTTGAGTGGGGAGAAGGTTGCTGGAGATTAAACCCAAGGCCTCACACATGCTAGGCAAGTGCTCTACCACTGAGCTACATTCTCAGCCCTCTTTCCATTTTTCTTCATTTGGAGGAGTGTTTTATTTAAACTCCCACCCCCATTTTTTCAATGACTGACTGTTCAAAAGCATATTGTTTGGGCTGGGTGTAGAGGTCCATGGTAGAGTACTTAGCTAGCATGCCTGAGGCTCTAGGTTCAATCCTCAATGCCAGGGAAAAAATATGTTTTAATATTTTTCAATTTCAATGTGTTTGTATAATTATTAAATATCTCTTGCTATTGATTTCTAGTTTCATTCTGTTATGATCTAATAAGATACAAGAAATCATTTCAGTTTTTAAAGAATGTGTTAAGATTTGTTTTATGGCCTAATATATATTTTGTAAAAGTTCCATGTGTATTCTGTAGCTGTTGGATGGAATACTTTGTAGATGTTTGTTAAATCCATTTGTCTGATCCTTTTTCTGCTTCTTTGTTGATTTTTTTATCCGAATGATCTCTCTATTGATGACAGTGGAATATTGAAGTTCCCCCCTATTATTGCCTTTACGTGCAGTCGTGTTTGTTTTATAGAAGTGGATCCTTTGACATTCAGTGTATATGTACTGGTAATTGTTATATCTTCTTGAGGAATTGTTTCCTTTATGAATATATAGTGGTCTTCTTTAGCTCTTCTTAATTTTGCTTACAGTCTGTTTTGTTAGATATACTATTTTGTCAGTATACTACTCCTGCTTGATTTTAATTCTCTTTGCTTAGATAATTGTTTCCATCCTTTCACTCTTGATCAGTGTATGTATTTGCCAGTGAGGTGAGTTTCTTGCAGGTGGCATATTTTCAGGTTTTGTTTTTAATCCAGTCAGCCAGTTTTCACGTTTTATTTGGAAAATTAAGACTACTTACATTTGGGGTTATTTTTGAAAGGCATGTACTTGTTCCTATAATTTTGTTGTTTTTCTTCTGATTGTTTTGAATGATTTGTGTTTGGTTTTTTCTCCCTTATTCATATGAGAAGCTTAATGGTTTACTAAATCATGCTAATTCTTCCTAATTCTCATTTGTTTATCTACTCATAGTGAGATCTATTCATTTTCCGTGTTCTCAGGATTGTATCTTCCTTTTCTGGGTATAGAATTCCTTTAAGTATCTTCTGTAATGCTAATTTAGTGGTTATGAATTTCTTTAATTTGTGTTTATTTCTCCTTTGATTCTGAAGGATATAACTCTGCTGGATGTAGTAACCTAGGTTGGCAGTTATTTTCTTTAAGGATTTAAAATGCATTACTCCATGTTTCCCTAGTCTTCAGAGATTCTGCTGAGAAATCTTTTATTCTGATAGATTTGCCTTCATAATTGGGCACGTTTCTCTTGCATTTTAAAGTATTCTTTCTTTGTTTTGTGTTTTTGGCAGTTTTAACTATAATACATTGTGGAGAGGTTCTTTTCTGTCCTTTTGGGATTATAAATGCCTCTTATGCCTGGATATCTTGGTCTTTCCCAAAATTTAGAGAAATTTCTATTATTTTACTGAATAGGTTTTCTGTGACATTAGCCTGTAACTCTTCCTACTCATCTATTCCAGTTATGCATGTTTAGTTTTAAAATGGTGTCCCACAGATGGGTGTGCTCTCTTCATTCTTTCTTATTTTTTCTTTATAACTTTCTGAATGTAATAATGCTTCTATCTTGTCTTGAAGCACTGATATTGTTTCTTCACTTGATCTAGATTGTTTGTGAGGCCTTCAACTGAATTTTTAATCTGACTTAGTGAGGTTTTTATTTCCAAGATTTCTGTTTGGTTCTTTTTCAAAGACTCTATCTCTTCAATGAATTGCTCTTTCATATCCTTCATTGTCTTCCTTAATTCCATCTGCTGTGTATTATCTCCTCTTGGAATTAATTGAACTTTTTAATAATCATTCTTTTGAATTATTTTCTAGAATTTCATCCACTTTGTTGTCTTTGGAATCAGTTTCTAGAGAATTATGAACTCTAGGGGGTGTTGTGCTTTTTCATATTTCTTGTATTTCTTTGCACATCTATTTGGATTGATATCTCTTCCATTTTTATGTGAGGGCTACTTAGTAAGTAGTCTTCTCTTGACAGTATGCCCTGGAATATAGGGTTACTATGTAATGTTAAATTTAATTCCAGTTTGACTTTATAGTGTAGTTTCCCCGGGGCTGCTTTGACTGTGATTAGAGGGTTTTGACACAATGCACACTATATCCCAGCCAGAAGGACCTGCTTTCTCTGTAGGTCTACCAAGAGTGGGGCTTCTCTGGTAATTCAGGCAAGTATGGTCTAGAGGAGTAATATGTAGTTTGACATATGGATATGGAATAAATATATGCTTGAGGTCTTTTGAAGATGTGCTGTCCACAACCATTGTGTTATTTCTCCCTGCTGTTGCTATGGAGATTAATTTGCAGAAGTAGGACTTCATGTTCCCCATAGCTGTGTCTACTTGGGGGTAGGTTGATAACTGGGATTTTTATTTCTCTTAGTCTTTAAATTAAAATAGCTATAAATTTCAAGTGGGGCTATGTTATGACTGGAGTGAGGTTCAGTATCTCTGAGCTGGGCTGGAGGTGTAGCTCATTCACAGACTACCCACCCAACATGCTTGAAGTGCTGGGCTTGATACCCAGCACCACACAGAAAGAAGAAAACAAACAACAGCAACACCTTTAACAACAAAACACCCAGATAAATAAATAAAGTAAAAAACAAATAAAAATAACAATACACCAACAATGGGCATGGTAGTGCATACCTATAAGCTCAACGACTCAGAAGCTGAGGCAGGAAGATGTCAAGTTTGAGGCCGGCCTCAGAAACTTAGCAAGTCCCTCAGAAACTTAGTGAGACTGTATCTCAAAATAAAAAGGTTTGTGGGTATAGCTCAGTGGTAAAGTACCCCTCAGTTCAATCCTCGATAGCAAAAAATAAAAAACACGACACCACCAATAACAGAAGAGAAAGGGGCCAAAATTATATAGAATAAGCTAAAAAGTTAAAAAGCAATATTAAAAGGAAGAAAAAAATCATGAAAAAAAGGAAAAAGAAAATTTAGAAATTAAAATGAAAAGAGAAAAGGGGGAAATAGGAGAAAGGTTTAAAAAAGGTGAAAAAAGAAAAGAAACTATATATACAAAAAAAGAACAGAAATTTAAAAAAGTATTAGTAGAAGTTTCCTCTCTGATGAGGTGCTCTATTGTGCATGTAAGAGTGAATGATAATAACCTATGCTGAGCAGAGCTTCTGAGTGCCCTTTGGAGAGAGCAAAGGATTTGTCCACTTCTTTCCTTTGTGGTGTTTGCCAGATGACCAGCAGGAATGGTTTGTGGTTGAATTCAGTTGAAATACCTCTCATCTGCCCTGCACACCAAATTAGATATGGGTAGAACTCAGAATTGCCAAGACAAATATTTACTCCTGAGCTATTTGAGCTGTGCATTTTGAGAGTGCAGACACTGAAGTTGCAGGGTGTCAGAGACTCTAGCACCATTTCTGTTGCACACTCCAAATACAGGGAGACGCTGTGGAGATTCAGCCACCTGTACAATCCACTACCCTTGACTCTGGTATTCCAAGACAGTTCCTGCAGAAAATCACAGCCGTGCCCCTGTACCCGCCTCTTCCCACAATACCTACAGCTTGTTTTCTAAACTGCCAGTTTTAAAGATGAGCCATCCTCAGTTCCCTATGCGTCTCAATCCAGGTTCCCACCACATGGAATTCTCATCTGTTTGTGTCAGAGGCTCTACCCTGTGGCCAAATTACTCTTAAAACATCTGCTCTCTGAATCAGCACAACAATATTGCTAGAGACCAAGAGTCAGAAAAATGCAGGGCCCTTTGACTTCTAGAGCAGTAAACTGAGATAAGACTTTATCAAGATGGCTCCCTGGTACAGTACCATGAGAATACATTGGGAAGTGTAGAGAATTTATCCATATAAGTTTGATATGAAGATCCAAGTCTGTTTAGGCTACATTTTCCTTCAAGATGTCAAATCCTGTGTTAGTGGTGCTCACGGGTGTAAAGCCAGATGACCAAAAGGAGGCGAATTAAAACCACTGGGCAAGGCTTTATTAGAAATACACGCTCTCGGGCTGAACTCTCCTGTCCATCAGAGTTTGTATGGGAGAATGGTGCATGTGTTCAGGAGTACAAAAAGGTGTAAAAGGCCTGGTCAGGAAGGGGAGGGCTTAAGGCAGGAAGAGAAAGTCAGAGTCCTTCCTGGATAAGTCAGGGAAAGCCCGCTGATTGACAGGAGGCACCTCTACTGCTGACATCAGCGTCTGGCTGGCCGCCCCTAAATGGACACCCTAGACTGACCTAACAACGGGGACTCCCCCATCTTCTACTGCACTGCTGCTGCAATATTGCTCTTACAGGGCACTCCATTTTATTCTCTGTTCACTATCCAAGCCTCTGTCTGTCCATTATTGAACTTCAGTGTTCTTTCACTGTCACCTGCCTGGGCATCCAGTTGCTCTCCAGTTCTTTTGATTCTATCTCATGGAAAAGTAGGCAAGAGCTGAGTGCTCTAATTCATCTTCCTGCCTTCTGTCAATCTAATTTTATTATTTTAAATACTTGCTTTTCTATGTTTAAGGTATAGAGGACTGTTCAGATTTTCTATTTCTTCTTGTGTCAGTTTGGTAAATTGTATTTTTAAAACACTGTTAATTTAATTCAGATTGTCAAAGTTATTGGTGGAAAACATGTTTATAATGCCATCCTGCTACTTTCTAGTATCTGTAGAGTGTATACTGTTGCATTCCCTTTTCCATTACTGTCATTGTTGATCTGTTTTTTCTTTTTGTTTTATTAATCAGACTTGCTAGAGGTCTAGTAAATTTCCTTGTATTTACTGATTCTGTTTTTATTATGTTTATTTCTATTTCATTCATTTCTTCTCTTTTCAAAAATTTAAATTCTTTGGTGTGATTTGCTATTCTGTTTCTGGATTATCCAGCTTACTTAGATCATAGAATTTAAGCCTTTTTTCTCTGCTAATATATGCATTAAATACTTTCAGCTTTGTGTAAGTACTTTCCTTTGCTGCATTCAATGATTGTTGATATTTTGCAACTCATTAGCATTGAGTTGAAAGGATTTTCTGATTCTTAACAAGGATTATTTAAATGTGTATCCCCTAATTTACGATCATTTGGAGATTTTGTAGTCCCCCCATCCCTACATTATGATTCTGTTATGCATGTCTAACTTAATTTCACTGTAGTCAGAGTATATACTCACAAGATTTTGATCCCTGAAATCTGTTGAGACTTGTTTTATGACCCCATGTGTAGTCCATTTTGGCAGTTTCATGTGTCCTTGAATTTAATTTTGTTACTATGGGGTGCATTTATGCCAATTTATCAATTTTGGCAATTGTGTTGTATAGTTTTTTTCTGTGCTTACTGATTTTTATGTTTGCTTGTTCCATCAGCTATTGAAAAAAATGTGTGATTCTGAATCACGATGATTGATAATTTATTTTTCCTTTTAATTCTATGAGTTTTTGCTTCATAAACAAAAGCACATAAGGTTAATGGGCATATACAAATTAAAATCGTTATATGTTCCTGATGGCTTGATTCTTTATCAGTCTATCATCTTAATCTTAGTAGTGGTTCTTGCCTTAACTTCGACTTTGATGCAGTATAGTTATACTAACAATATTTTTATAAGTTTTTATATGATGTCTCTTTTTCTATCAACCATCTTGTGTTCTTGTATTTAGGGTTTATTTTGTGAACAGTGTCTATTTTTTTTTAATCCAATCTGATAACCGTAGTCTTTTCAATTGGAAAAGACTTACATTAATGTAATTGCATTTTTCTTTTTATTTTCATTTTATTATTTGCTTTCTATATGTCTCACTTGTTTTTATGTTCATTTTTCTTTCCTTCCTTTCTTTTTGTTTAAATTTTTGTAATTTGATTTTTTCACCTAGTAACTTGTTATGGTCTGTTATATATACATACGTATGTATGTGTGTGTGTGTGTATGTATGTGTACGTATATATATATACGTACACATACATATATATATACGTACACATACATATATATAACAAACTATATATATTATATTATTTTGATGATAACCCTAAGAAATATCACATGTATCCTTGATTTATTGCTTTTCAGAAAAAAAATTATTTTACCCATTTTTCCAGTAATTCAAGGACCTTAACATACTTTAGTTTTCTTGTTTACACTCTTGTTTTTTGCGTTATTTCTGTTATATATTTTTATCCTGTACAATTTTTAAACCTCAAAAGCTATAGTTAATATCATTTTGTAGATTTAATATCCATTTATACATATTCACAGAGTTAGTTTTTTGGGTCTTCTTTATTTCCTCTTGTATTCCTGGTTTCTGTCTGGGATAATTTTTCTTTAACATAAGCACTCCCTCTCAGGATTTTTAAATACTTTCCTGCTGGCAATAAACTCTAT
This sequence comes from Xerus rutilus, assembly GCA_028644305.1. NCBI lineage: Eukaryota > Metazoa > Chordata > Mammalia > Rodentia > Sciuridae > Xerus > Xerus rutilus. The sequence goes on along the minus strand of CM053409.1, from coordinate 21,511,769 downwards.
TTTCACTTGTCTAAAAATGTCATTATTTCATTTTATTTGAAGGAATTTTTTTCTGCCTATAAAAAATCTGTGTGCTAGTGTATCACATACATTTAATAGTCTTACAGATGAATGCAACATTTATAGAGCTTCAAATAATTTTCATATTATGTTTACATTGATCTTGGTGCTCTAAGTCAATATTTTGTATTTCTCCTAACATTCTCCTTCTTTCTAATTAAAATAATACAGAGTTTGGGAAGAAAAATGCCTTATTTCAAGAGTTGTTTTTTAATTTACTACCTGTATGACCTTGGTCAAGTCATTTAACTTCTCTGAGGCAATTTCCTTATCTATAAAAAATAAGCATATTGGCTCTGTTTCACTGGGTAATTTTGAGTTTCTGTTCAGATTTATATGAAAGTGCTTTGTGAAATGCACCAATTAGTGAAAAAATTTAGTGTTATTGTTTTTATTTACTGGAACAAAAACATTATCGATGTATGTATCCAGAATTCTCTTATACATGTACATTTTTATAAGCAACCACCAAATAAATTATTGTAGTCATGTATATATTTATTTATATGTCTTCATATTAAATACAGTATTGAAAATTGCATAAAATGTAACTTTTTACAAGGCTAATCATACATTTATTTCTAATCTTTCAAGAAAATAACATGAAAAGGGAAACCCAGCCAATTACATAATTTCTAATGCCTATAAGATAAAAATAACCCATTATTTATGAGTACTGTATTTCTTTTCTTTTTGTACCAGGGATTGAGCCCAGGAGCACTTACCACTGAACCATATCCACAGTCCTTTTTAATATTTTATTTAGAGACAGGGTCTCGTTGGGTTGCTTAGGGCCTCAAGAAGTTGCTGGGGCTGACCTTGAACTTATGATCCTCCTGCCTCAGTCTCCCAAGCTGGTGGGATTATAGGTGTGCGTCACTGCACCGGGCTCAGTTATTCTTAATACTAAATTCAGGGATGAATTTGCTTCTCAGTTTTCTTTATGATGTAGAGCTATTGAAAAAATTTTTCTGCTGGTTTAGAGGATGCTGATTTGCATCATTAATCCAAATCAGTTTTGGATTGATTTAAAATTTTAATATTGTTTTATACTCCCCAAGGGAGAATTATACATTTTAATGTGAGCTGCAAGAAACTACTCTCCCACTATACTTGCAAATGGATTATATTCAGAACTAATAAGTAATGCTAGTTTCCTTATCAAAATGCATGGAGACACAGTAAAGGGAAGGTTAGGCTGATAAATTAAAATTCTATTTTGCATACATACCATTAACGAAACTGCCTTAGGAAGATAATATTTAACTTTATTTTATTTTTTTCTGCACAGAGTCTAATTCAAAAATTTCTTAATACATTGACCAAATATGTGCAGGCACTTGCTAACTGTGAGTTGGTTTGTTCTCCTTTGGAAAAAGCCGTCATTCAGACTTACTGTTGTCTTTTATTTTTGTGCTTTTTAAAAATTTCTTTTTCTTTCTTTTTCTTTTTTTTGGGGGGAGGGGGTAACATTTTTAGATAGGAAAATAACACTTTGAAACTGCAGTTTTTAAACAAACAAACAAAATGTATGTTAGCGCTTCACAGCCAGTGCCCCAGTACCTCTGAGGTTTTATGATGATGAGCACATTTAAAATAGGGAAGTTGTTCCATATTTAAATTCTTTGATTTTTTTTTCTTCAGGTCACTGGCATGTATTTTATATGAGATGTGTTGTATGGATCATGCATTCACTGGCTCCAATTTCTTGTCCATTGTTTTAAAAATTGTTGAGGGTAACACACCTTCCCTCCCTGAGAGATATCCAAGAGAATTAAATACCATCATGGAAAGGTATGGAAAGAAATCTATTGTCAAAAAAATTAAATTATTATTTTGTTTAAATGAATTTATGCTTTAGCTCACTTGAAAAACAATTTTCTCTTTGAATATTACAGCATGTTGAACAAGAATCCTTCATTGAGACCATCTGCTATAGAAATTTTAAAAAACCCATACATTGCTGAACAGCTACAGGTATTTAAAATGAAAAGGATACTGGGAAACATGTATTAGCATTTATATACACATTCTGTGACTTGAGAACATGCCTTTGAAATAAGATGCATTAAGAAACAAAGGAGGAACAAGATTAAAAAGAACATAGGACAGTCTGTTTGCAACTGTACATCAGCTCCAGTTCCCAGATGTTCCTGGAAATGGGATGCTGGGGCTTCCATTTTATGCCTAATCTCAACATCTAATATATGGCTCTTAAATTGACAGATGTTACCTCAACACACTGGAATTATATCCCTACTAGGACAAAAATGCACCAATAATGGTGCCAAAGTCTGGGAGTTTCTTTGAGTATTTATTATTTCACTCCTTTATTACATATAATTCAATAATGCTTTTTATTTATTAAGTGAGTTCATTTTGTTTTCCTGTGGGTTAGAAAATTTGATATAGAAGATGTGCCTGAGGTAAGAAAGAAGCAAATGGTTCCCTCCCTGAGGACTTTTTTTTCTTTTTTTAGTTTCTCAGGCCTTTGCAATACTAATCCCTCACAAAAGTTTCTTTTGATTTCATGAAAAGCTTTAATAGGAACCACAAAACAGTTGTCTACTGTCCAAAATGTGCTTATCTTCTTGTCAGTGAACCAAGTTCTAAATCCGGAGGAAATAAAGGCACTGATGATGTATACTTGTTCTTGAGTGCCAGGCACTGGGCTGACATTGGGGGGAGGCTAAAATGAAAGGAATGGGTATGGTCCCTATCTTTTGAAGTATGACTGCTAGTGAGAGAACCCAGTGACCAAGGAAAAGTAGACAAATAAATGATCACAAGCACTAGGGAGAAAATAGGATTCTATAAAAAGTAACAGATGGGGTGGGGCTTTAATAGTCAAAGAAGGTACCATTTCAATACCAGTGAGCACAGGAAAAGCAGCCAGAATGTAAGAAACAGTTTGAATCATAGGGAACAGCTGGTACAAAAGCCCTAAATTAGGTGGTGCTTCTGGAAGGTAGACACAGAGGGGAAGGTTCTTATACAAGCACATACTCCCAGAGGAAGCTCAGGAAAACATGGAGAGGAAGTCTTAAGGACCTGGGCACTTCCAGCTTTCCCTATGTGCGGGCATAGTAGGCTTTGGGTGGTCCTGTGTCAAAGGGACATTAGTGCTAGTTAAAGGGGCCATGAGTGTGCAAAGCAAAAAAAGAGATTTCAGGGGATCTGCCAAGACTAGGGTCAAATGAGATACCTACCCTGGAGCAAAACTTAAGGGGACACCAAAAACTCATAATCAAGATAAATCATATGTTAATGCAAAACTCTAAAGTCCAAATTAATACTAATAATCCCTGGTAGCAGAATATTTCAAGTTTAAACAACAGATCCAACAGAACCAAGATTAGGGTACAGCATGGAAGTGGAATTGGGCAAGTTCAGTATTGGATCATGTCTTTACTTAAACATTTGATATTGTATTCCTCATAGCTTTTTGGCCTTAATTTTGATTTTTAAAATAATATTTTATTAAAGTATTACTTCTCTTGGTCAGAGTTTTTTGGTGCCCACTTAGGTTTTGTACCTAAAGTGAGCGCCTCATTTGCCGAACCCTAGTTCTTTCTTAAAGAGTGTAGATATTGTCCATTCCAGGCTGGGAGATGAAAAAGTGTGAGTATTCTTGGAGCTGAGAGAAGGCCTTCCTGTGGTAGGTAAGAGAGCAAGCAGTGCAAGGTGAAGTTGGAGAGGTAGGCAGGAGCCTGACCCTGTAGATCTTCTCACATGAGCTACTGTGTAATTTTATGTAACCCATGATAGAGGGAAAAATAGTTACTATGAACTTAATTTTCAAGCTCCCTATCAGAGTCAATAATACCTCACATCAGTAAAGGTACCTAGTAGTTTTATGCCCTTTAATTTGTTTCATTACTGAAGAGGAATCTTTAGGTTTGTCAGGGTTGTTCTTTTTTTCTCCCAGCACCTGATGTGTAGATATTCTGAAATAACTCTGGAAGACAAGAATTTGGATTGTCAGAAGGAGGCTGCCCGGATAATTAATGCCATGTAAGTAATTGCTTTGTTTTTCAACAGCCCATCCAGCATAAACGTTGAATGCATTTGTCTTTAAAAATCTATTAGTGCTAAGCTGACTGCATGGAGCATTCTAGAATTCACTTAAGTCTTGCTGGGAAATTAAGGAGCTTCAGTAATGTGGCATTCCAAAGCTGTTTGCCCCAGGTGGTAGCAAATTGAAATCATAAAAGTTTAAACCACTGCACAGCTTACAGATCTGCAGGGTAGCTCTATGTTGCCTTGTGAGTGTATAGAGAAATTAATATTTCAAACATTTAGTAGTATTTATGCTAATGAGCCTTCCATCATAATCATAAGTGACTTTCACACATTGTTTAATGTGAACTGGCAGAAGAATATGGGACAATTGAAAATAAGCCAAATTTACTTCCTTGAAGTATGTATCCTCTTATATAAGAACAAGAAAAGTGTGTTTCCCAAATAATCATAATTATTTCCTGCCTAACTTCTCTTTTTCCTCATTCAAAATTTTTTTTGTGCTATAATGTGCAAGAGTCTAGAATAAATACTAGGTTACTTCAGAATAACCATGTGCAACTGTGTGTATGGTGCACTGCACTACTCCTGGGACCACTGCTTTTAAAGACTAAATCTATAATTTTGCCAAAAGAACTTTATTTAACATTATAAAGACCCACAGAGCAGAGCAGTCCCTCTCCAGCAGTGTAGAAGACAGTGAGGTGAGAATAGGAGGCCTAAATCAGTTGATCTTCAAGACCAGATTTCCAGCTATATTTCTCTAACACCTGTGGTTTCTTAACTGCACCATGTTTGCTTTCCATCCTCAAATTCAAACTAGGGAAGCTTATCCACCAAGGTATCTAATCTTTGTGTAATGCATGATCTCCAGATGAAGCACACTGTGCCTCAGGGGGTGATTTTTAAGCATGCTCCTAATAATCTTGTTTTGTTGAATTACTATCTATTTTTTCAAGAACGGTTAGTATTTCAAATTTTATTTTATTTTATGAACTGGAAATGTGAGAGTACTAAATATCTTATTTTTAAAATATTGAGCTAATTTTAGTTACTATTTTGCACTGCAGTTGTGGAACACTTTGCCTGCCACTGTTTACAATTAACAATGTGCTAGAATCTGATTATTTGGAGGGTATTTCATGTTGTGAAATATTGATTTCAATTATTCACTCTTATTTTCAAGATCTGTGGCTATATTTTAAGGAGATCTGTTTGGTTTTAGAAAACTGGGTATGTATATGCCTGAAGAATTGAACTTCCCTTGGTGGCTCTGTCTGGATGATATTACAGAGGAATGAGAACTGCCTACAAAACTCATCACAATTTTCTCTTAGTGGTTCTTAAGGAGGGAGTGGAGTGCAAAATGTGTTCTGCAATATTGGTCCCTAACCAAGTCAGGAACAGAAGCAAAGATCATTGAGAATGTGATTGTAGGCCTTTTAATACTTGACTAATGTGAACACATTCCTTTAATTGAAGAAAACGATGCTTAATATTATCTAACATTTGAGGGGCTAATGACCATATACTCAGCTCTGTTATCTGGTAGAATCTCTCTACATGAATGAACTCATTTAAAGGCAGGAAATTCCAATGAAGTAGGTTTTGTTTTTTTTTTTGTTTTTTTTTTTACAGTTATAGGTTAAATAACTTCCCCAAGGGCATATGAAATGTAAGCTGGGATGTATGATATGAATCTGTGTGATTAACCTGTGTGACTAAGCACAAGTATGTCATACTCAGTAAAATACACCTATTATGATGCCACCATAAATATTTTTTAAGTACCAGATATAGTGCATAAATTACCTCATGATACTTTAGCCCATTCTTTACAGATGATAAAACTGAGGTTCAGTTTCTCGTTCAAGGCTACTAAGCTAATGAGTGGTCGAGGTGGGATTCAAACCCTGCTTAACTCCAAAGATTCTATACCTATCCACATGGTTGAATTACTCTGATAGTCTTTTTGCTCCCTAATGACTATGATCCTAATTTGTCTTACATTGTGAATACCAGTCATAGGCAATGAAATGAGCAGAAATTTGGAAAGTACAGAATTTGCTTTTAAGCAAAAATCTAATTTGAAAAATATTGCCAATTAACTACAGTCCTGGTTGGCTCATTACCTATCCAAAGTTTATTAGTTTTTACCTGGCCTGTCTTGAGATGCTTTTGCTCTCTCAGTAGTGTAATGATACTTCTGTAAAATATTTGTTTAATTTTTCTGAGCATGTTAGCATGTGGGGAATCTTTCTGATTTATAGGCAAAAAAAGATTCACCTGCAGACTCTGCGAGCATTGTCTGAAGTGCAAAAAATGACACCAAGAGAAAGGATGCGGCTGAGGAAGCTCCAGGCAGCTGATGAAAAAGCCAGAAAGCTGAAGTAAGCTGCCTTTCCCTAAGTACTCTGTGCCTCCTGCGCTACACCCAGGGGCTAGGAAGGAATTCACTGAAGAGAAGAAAAAAATCAAGAAACCAGAATGCATATGATTACATATTTATTTGTATTCATTTACTCATTCAGTCAAAAGATGATTGAGTCTTAGATTGGATTCCAGGTGCAATTTATATTAGGCTTTCAGTTTTGAGTATAGGGAAAGATTGAAAATTAGGGAGTTTATTAGTGATGAAAATAGGGTCAGTCTCTTAAGTGAAACCTCACTGGTGCTGACAACTTCTATACATACCCAAGCGACAGACCGAAAAGAAGCCTTTACTATTTTAATCTCATTCCCTAGGTGCTTGCTATGTTTCTTTTACCAGGAGACCTAGCTGATCTACAGGGAGAAGAAGTTTTGCTGATAGGAAATTGTTAGATTTTGGAAGGCAGTAAAATGGAATGAGTTCTGGTCTGTCAAAATAAGCCTTTGGAAAAGTCTTTTTATGAAAAAGTATAATTTCAACTATTGGGCGGGGTTGGAGAAAAGGGAACCCTTGTACTCTTTTTGTGGAAGTGTAAACATGTAAAGTTATTATGGAAAGCAGTATGGAGTTTTCCTAAAAATTTGAAAATAGACCTTCCATATGATCTCACAGACCTACTTCTGAGTTTATATTCAAAGGAAATGAAATCAAATATCGAACAGATCTGCATTCCCATGTTCATTGCAGCATATTCTCAGTAGCCCAAATATAGAATCAAAGAAAAATGTGGTATATACATACAACAGAATTCTCTTTAGCTTTTAAAAAGAAGGAAATTCCATCGATTGCACCAATGTGGATGAATCTGGAAGACATTAGGCTAAGTGAAGCAAGCCAACCATAGAAAGACAAATACTTCATGATCTCACATATATATGAAATCTAAAAATATGGAACTAGTGAAGGTGGAAAATGAAATGGTGGTTACCAGGGGCATGGGGAATGGATGAGGAGATTTAGACAAAAGGTATGAAGTTGCAGTTAGCCAGGAAAAATGAATTCTAGAGGTCTGTTGTTCATCATAGTGACTAATAATAAGATATTGTAGATTTGAAAATTGCCCAGTGATAGATCTTAAATGTTCCCACCACAAAAATATATGTGAAGTGATGAATATGTTAATTAACTTCTAATCATTTTAACAATATATACATATGTCAAAACATCATGATGTGTGCTATAAATATAAACTATTTTATCTGTCACTTAAACCTTATTAAAACCAAAAAATATGTATGTATAAAGAGTGGAATATCAAAGAGCCCTGGATTCTCAATTTCTCAAAGACTTTTTTCAGTTGGTAGGTTATCCAATTCTCTAATTTTTCTTCTTTCTTCCTTTGCCTATTCTTTGGTAACTTAGAAATCCCAACCAAGAACTAGAGAAATAAATAAATTCCAAATAGCAGATCTGCTTACTTTTTGACCATGTTTGCACACCTGAAACATGATTTAGAGATATCCTTGTACTTAGAATGAATATCATGATGAACCAAATAAGAATCTATGAGTTCATTTTCCCTTAATACATGCTTTCTTTAACATATGTGGAGAAAGATTTGCATCAAAGCTCAGTGATGTGCTGGTAGACATTTAACAACCAACTCTGGATTTAGAGTTAGCTGACTTGCTTGCTGATTTCTGTGTTGTAAATACTCCCAACATGGCCAATTTCAGCTACCAATGTGATGTTACTGAATGTTCAGTTGGGAGGATATGTACACAGTATGTTCTTGGGAGCCAATACTCGTTTGTTTCTGTAAACCACTATAGCACTGAGTGTGCGTTTTACTTCGAAATATATTCACATAAATTCATTGAGTCATTACATCAACTCATAGGCCCAAAGTTGTTTCTAACACTTAAGAAATGTTAGTATCTCTACAGTACCATGATTCATGTCATTGGTTGAAGATCAAAGGAAAATCAAATCTCTGATAAGGATGGATTAAAAGGCAGATTTAATAATTTACATGAATATTACAGATTATTCAGATTAAAAATATTTTTAGACAGATAAAAGTCATAAATCTTCCCAATGATGCACTAATATTTTCATGTTTAAAAGTGACAGTGTTTACATAAAATTTGATGTTTATTTTATGAATGAACTGTATTGGAATTTTGATCTTTGTTTCTAGAATAGAAGAGGGAACATGTGTTTTTAGTGAGAAAATGACTCTAATGTCAGAAGGGTTGAAATGTATCCATTTTATAGACAAGAGAATTTGACTAGAAGGATGTTCAGTGACTTGAAAAAAATATCTAAGTATAAATTAGCACACAAGTAATCATAAGAACTTAAATCTTTCTTCTAGTAGCAGATCTATTACAATCACTCTCTCAGTTGGAAACAAAGAAAACAAAGGAAACAAAACTTGTCTATGGAAGAAAATTTTCTTCCACAATGATGTCTATATATTTTTGATATGTAGTTCTTTTTTTCTGGCTTGTGTGTTGATTCACCCTGAAAGCATTTTTTGTTTTGTTACTGTATGCCTGGCACTGTGGATACCCCCATCATCATATTCAGGATGCACAGAGATGAACTGTCCTCTCCTTCTGCTGCATTTGAGAATTTCTAAGAATGAATAAGGAGCCAGAGTGTGATCCCTGTGTGTGATTTAAAAGCGAATTGACTGAGTGCTGTACAGCATACCACTTCCTGAGCAAGAGACCAGATGACCTGGCTTCTCAACAGCCTAGTCTGCCCATAATCCCTGAACAGGGATTATACTTATCTCTAGATAAGATACAGTTTTAGCCATTTGGGTTACTTTTGTATGTTCACTTTTATTTGCAGAAAGATTGTGGAAGACAAGTATGAAGAGAATAGCAAACGAATGCAAGAATTGAGATCTCGCAACTTTCAGCAGCTGAGTATCAATGTGCTTCATGTAAGTACCTCTTACTTTAGATTTTACATAAAACTCTTTCTCGCTTTAGATTCTAAAGATTCATGTAGGTACTTGTGTAGGAAAAGGGACAGGGTGAAAATAAAAGCACCCAAGACCAACTTTGCCCATGTCCAGGGAGGATTCCAGAATGTAGGCCATCAATTGATGACAACACTAACTCAAAGCAGCTGCATATAGAGGTGGATCAGGTGATTAATCATCACATATTGAGTGCCTACTATGGAGTATATAAAGGACTGGCACTGAATACACAGTTGATGGGTTAAATAACTAAATCATAAAACACATATGCATATATCTAATTTTTAATTCCAATCAAGTTGTTGATGTCTTACCTCTTTAGTCCATTGATCTTTCTTATTTTTGTTCTTTCCCTTTCTGTTGTCTCTCTACCACTTATATCATGTGTATTGTGTTGATAACTTCATTCAAACTCTGAAGAACCACCCTAGCTATCTGATAATAAATAGGGTTGCAGATTTACATGAAATGTATCCCAAATTCATATTCTCTGTATTCCAAATCTTTGAATGGCAAATACCATTTTCACTAATGGTTGAAAATATCTCCACAGGCCTTGGAGTAGGCTCTGATGCTCAAGGTATGAGACCATATTTGGTTAATTAACATCAACACCAACCTCATAATTCTTCTGGTAAAAGCAATTTGGGGTGGAGATGTTTCTCATTCATTCAGTGGACATCCCTGTGTGTGAAAAAGATTCTTACCTTTCACAGGAAGAACCAACCTCCCCCAGAGGCTATGGGATACTCTTTTGAACCCCGAGGATGCTAATTCTACTGTAGTGTGGTTATCAGAGGGCCCCAAACCCTGGGACGTTCAAGAGCCTTTAGCAGAGCTCACTTTCAGTCAGGCAGGGCTTAGGAACACTTGTTTTCTGCCCTTCTGAGGAGGAGAGCTGCCAGTAAACTACATTTCTCAAATATTTGGGAGTTCTGGATACTTTAGAGTTCTGAAAATTGAAAATTGGACCAAATAGGGGGCAAACCCTCCTCTGAGCTCATAGTCTCCTTCTGTTTATTGGACCAATTAGCAGATAATGTGGAAATGCTGATAATACATGCTCAATCCCACTCTGCTTCTCCATCCATCTGGCACCTCCGTTTAGTGAAGCCAGCTGTGGGATCTGTTGCAGGCCCCAGAGACTTGGAAGATTAAGTTACAGACCTCAATAGAAAAATTGTTGGCTGAAAAGACATGGGGGTCAACAGCAGGGTTAGATCCCTACTTGATGCCACCATGCTGTGGAAGGATCCAAGCCCTCTGAAAACCTAGCACCTTTCTTCAGCTCCCCATACTTTGTGGGCCCTGCAAAGAGAACCTGTGGATGTGTATCTTTGTCCCTGATTCTGAGACTGAGAACTGCACGTTCCCATAGATCCAAACAAGAAGGGGCTGGCAGGATTATAAGGATTCTGTTTTGTAATGTGCATAAACTATTTGTTCTGGACAGAAACTGGGGTGCTTTTTTTCTGGAATGCTCTGGGACCCCTGATTCGAAGAGATGTTCCTCCTAAGGTTGGAAATTGAGAACTGTATACTTGGTTATATTTTGTTTTATGAACCTAATGACTATTTCTAAAGTTACTGTATGGCAAATAAAAGTGGATTTTTAAGTATGATCTTAAGTGTTATTGTACAATAAGTTACTTTTTTTGCTTTTCTTCTTTGACCCTTAAAGATAATCATTTTGTGTTCTCCTTTTCCTGATATAAATATTATCAGTGTTATAACTATGTTGTATGGTATCCTGTCCTCCCATCCCCCTTTAAATCAGGGTGGCCTGAAGACTAAAGATAACTCTGAGACCATATGGCAGGCAGAATCTCAGGAGATTTTGTTTTCCATATGTTATCCCACAGAACATGGGAGCTAGGCAAAACATCCAGATATTGACACAACTGAGACAAACAGAAGATTTTACAAAAATCATAATTTCCTCAGTGAATTCTCGATTCCATCTTTCTGTCAGCAATGAGCAAAAGGAGATAGTAGGGAAGTGCCCAGTGCTGCCCTGGCCAGAGATTTTAGTTCATTCTTTGGTCTTCCAAGGTTTAATGCTATCATCATCTCTGGACCTGAGCTTTCCAGATGCATGGATCCTAATTTATGTATTGATGGGAGCAGAAAATGCTCCAGGCAGATGTGAGTCTTACATCTCTTCTCCTCGCAGATTGTGTCCTCTTTCCAGCTGGTTCAGCCCTGCATGGTTGCTCAGCACTCCAAGGCTCCCTGCTCCCTTTTGTGCTATTGTATCAGCTATTTCCCTCTGGCCTATTGTTAGCATCTTCCTCTTCCAAAAGTCCATCTCCTCTTCAGGAAAACCTTCTGACCTTCGATCTCCACAATCAAATGGCTCTTGCTCAAATTCTATGGCATATAGCAACACTCCTCAAAATTCAAAATGTACCTGAGAGGCTATGGAGCTTATTTAAAAAGCAGATTTGATTCATTTGGTCTGGGGTTGCGGGGTGGCTGGAATGTTGCATTTCTAACAAGCACCCTGCCAAGGCTCCTGGCCCAAGACCATACTCAGATTAATTATGGACAGAAAGTAGGGCTCCTGAAAGCAGCAGTTCACCTCCAGATGAAGGAAGACCTAGAAAAGCCTCCATTGAACAGATCTTCTTATAATCTCTTTAGGAAAAAAAACATTTAATGGGAACAGAAGAAAAGGAGGAGCAACTTGAGAGAAGACTTTCTTATTCACCCCGGGAGGAGGATGGAGAGAGACAGCCAGGCAGGGAAGAGGCAAGTTGAATCACATTCACAGGCACAAGAATGAGATGGGTTTAATGATATGCGCAGAACAAAGGAGAAAGAAAACTGTAGTCAAACACTTTGCAGAGCGGCCTGAAGGGTTTTAAACATTGTGCATTGTTGAACTGAAAAAGATGAAATAAAATATAAGAAAGAAAATGGATTAATCAGATGCAAGAGACTAAACAAAAATGTGATAAAGAAGAGGAAAATGGTCCCATCTTTGAGTGCTCCCCCCCCCCCCGCCTCTTTAATTTCTTCCTAATCTCATTGGGGGCTGTCTTCTCAATTCCTTCTTCCATCTCTCTTGAATGGCTGAAGCAAGCTCCTTTTTATTTCAGAAGCAGTCATAGGAGAGAATCAGTTAAGGGAGTGAATGGACTCTCTATGTCACATGTTATAAAAATTCTTTGAAGAATCTGGGAGAGTGGCTTGCTTTGTTTTTCAGACCTTAACTGACAACATCTTTTACTTTGGCAGGCATTTCTGCTTGGTTGAATTTGGGCTTTGAAATCTTGAAGCACAGTTGAATGTAGACTAATATTAGGCACCATTTCTTTAAAGGATGGTAGCTTAAAAACACTATATACCACAATATACAAGACAAGCCAGATGTCTTTTATCCTGTGGTATATATAGCTGTGCCGGTGCCCAGGTTGGGTTTCTGTGAAAAGTTCATGGCTGGTAATGGGGATCAAAGATGAGATCAAGTGTTTCTTTACTAAAAGAAGTAATTTTAACAATTCTATCTATTCTCTTCAAAGAGAACCTTAGCAAATCAAAGTCACTTGAGAGTCCAAGTACTTATTTTCAAATAAGTGCTGAAGCACATGTAAAATCACATTTCATGCAATCTCTACTCTTTGTTCTTGAAGTTCTCTGTGTATCATCAGTGATCCTTTGAAATTTGGAATCAATTGTACTTCATGAAATAATTAGTCTGTAGTATAGAAAATGGACTTTAAAAAACACTTTATGACCATATTCTCACAAATGCTATACCACAGTGTGGCATAGCTTCATTTTTACTTATTTATTTAAGATTACTTTAGGGCTGGTGATGTGGCTCAGTGGTAGAGTACTTGCTTGGCATGCAGAAGGCCTGGGTTCATTTGCTAGCACAGAAAATAAAAAAGACATAAAAATTAGTTTTTCCTTTTAATTTCCTCTTAATAAGAAGACATTCTTGGAATAGCTCTGCATAAAAGCCATTTATCAGCCGGGCACAGTGGCACACGCCTGTAATCCCAGCACTTTGGGAGGCTGAGACAGGAGAATCGCGAGTTCAAAGCCAGCCTCAGCAATGGCGAGGCACTAAGCAACTCAGTGAGACCCTGTCTCTACATAAAACACACAAAAAAAATAGGGTTGGGGATGTGGCTCAGTGGTTAAGTGCCCCTGAGTTCAATCCCTGGTGCCAAATAAAAAATAAAAAATAAAATAAAAGCCATTTATCAAGGAAAAGAGGTCAACTCACCATCGATTCTAGGTTGCAAACACACATACACACTCAAAACTGGGGGAAAAAAGGACAAAGTGATTTGTTGAAATACCTATTGGTATGTTTGTGAAGTTTACCTTTTATTTTTTTGAAGTAAGAATTCTAAGTGGTCTCTTAGATCTTTTGCTTTTAAGAAAATAGAATTCATGGAATCACGGAGTTTTTAAAGCTAGACAAGAACTTTGGAAGTCATTCAAGCCAATGCTTTTTAATTCTGACATGAAGAAAAATTCAGGACAGGAATGACACAAGTTGGGTATCCTGGGTACAAAATAGAAGAAAGCATTGCTCCCAGCTGCCAGTGGAGCTTGGGCTTGCCTGAACCTGGAATGTTAGTGCCTTTAATTTTTAGCCTGGGCATCCTGCTTGACCCACTAGTCATGGCTCTAAAATTGAGGTCCATGAAGATTAAATGTTTTGCCCAAGGTCACCTGTCTCATTGATTCAGGACTGTTTTCTCTTAATCCAAGTTAGTATTTTAAAATTTGAAAATGTTATCATGTTTAAAGGAGAGGATTTGGTAGCTTTTTATTTCCAAATAGTCTTCTAAACAAAAATATGACTTAGTTTGTGGTAGTGCTATTTCTTTCTGTCAATTTCTTATAAATTATTAATTTCCTCCCACTAGGAATTAGATGAACCATCTTCAGAGAACCTGCCTGAGTCTCAGCCTATTTCTTCCCTGGACCTTGACTCAAGTATGGAAGATGCCACAGCTGACCTTGAACATCATGGTATGTGTTTGCATTAACTGTCATCAGGGTGTTTGGCTGCCTGCAGTGGGTCTTGCCAGCCTCTGAGAGAAGCTCTGATTGTATATGACTGCTTGCCATCAGCTTGGCAGCCCTGGGGTGTGACGAGGATGAAAAACAAATTAACCAAGCATTTTTCTGTCCTTTCTATCTTCTTTGTAATAGTGAAGATGAGTTGGAAACTCACATCTGGTGGGGGACTGCTTCTGAATGGATCACATGCTATTATCAGTGACCTGACTTTGAAACAGTGTAGGACTGACTGTGAATGCTCTGAAGTGCAGTTTCCCTCTCCTATAGATTGCTCCCCTGGCCCTTATAAATTTATATTAAAGAAATGAAACCATACTTTGGAAAATCAAATATTCAGATGGGCAATCATTGCTAGAAAATAAAATTTCTTAGGGCTGTTATGGACAGCCTGGATGATATACATCATCACCTAAAAGCATAGATTTTGCAGTAAAAAAGCTGGTCCTATCAGGGAGGCCCCTGGCAACTTATTCTTCCAGGTCTTAGTTTCTTTATCCATGAAACAAATAACGCACTTTTCAGGGTTATTGTAAAGAACAAATGAGATGAGGCAGAACAATACTCAGTACACATTAGGAGCTGAAGAAAGAAAAGCAGTTATGGCACTTTGTGGGGAGTTTATGAATGTATGGGTCTTCTCAGTCTTGCTCATCATTCTCCCCAGTGCCTAGAATAAAGTGCCAGAAACATAGAAATTCAATTTCTTGAATGAATGAATAATATATTAATCTAGACCTCTGGGAGGCAGATGCCAAGATAGGACTAAAATGCATGGTTATTTTTAGGGAAAATACCTGCATAAAAGGAAATAGGAAAGCAACTGGGAAAGATTTGGAGAATTGTCAGACGCTGTCAGACTACGATTAAAGTCTTACTCTGACTAAAGAGAGAAGGCTTGGTGGAAGTGTACTGTTCTGCTATGAGCCAAATGTAGCAAGGCATCACAAAGTCCTCAAGCAAAGCCATCCATTGGAGGACAGCTGTACTGTACTGTCCTATTTGGGGAGGAACGGTAGCCTCTGAGAGAATGTGGCTGATTTCAGAGCACAGCAGCTGGGTCCTGGGCCAGTTGCACTCCCTGTTGTTGGAAGTATGCCAGGTACACCCTCATGGTACAACTCTCTTGGGCAATAGGTTAGTTTTCTTCTCAAATTGAGAGTTAGAATAGCAAAGCTTGGATTGTTTGGTCATCTCAGCCCAAATTTGCACTTGAGTTTCTCCTGATAGAGCTCTTAGAGCTTGTGCTACCTCCTTCAGCTGTGTGGAAACGAGCACCTAAATACAGATACTAACCAAGCTCTTAAATCAGTTTTTAACAGTGGTGCTGCAAAAGCATTTTGAAGCAGATATCATTGACAGATGAATATGTATATGAGATGGACTTGTGTTAGACCTTTCTTAGGTATTTAATATATTGTTTGTTAGTTTACAAAATCTTTAATATATTGTTTTGTTAGTTTACAAAAGTGAAATTTGGAAGTATAGGAATATTGCATGGATCCTTCTTTCCAGTAATAGAAAAGTGAGAAAGTTAGGCTATTTTGTGTAGCCCCTGATATGGGTGGCTTGTGCTGTGTTGTAGGGAAGTGCCATTGTCTCAGGATGGTATATTGAATGAGTAGTCTAGAATCAAGAATTTGGGCTCATCTTCCTGCCTTCAAATAGGAAAAAGAACCTATTAATGCATTTCGGAGATGAGAAGCCTAAGACACTAATCAGTTTTCACAAGGACCATAGAGCTCCTGTTTTCTATTGCAGCTGCCCCTTCCATTTCCCTCAAAGTGATGGGTAGGAGCAATAGACTTATGAGAAATAGTCAAGCATGTCAAGTGAATTGGACTTTTAAAAGGCAGAAAGTCTTTGTTGTATGTCTCTATGCTAATTTTTGTTAAGTGTAGTAGACAAATTACTCCTAAGCTACCCCTAATCACAGGTTCCAGCTGCTACAGGGAGACCTGAGCTGATGGCCTCCTTACTTCTCTTCTGTCTTTTGTCATCAAAGTTTCATTATGGTAGACAACACGCTGATTTACCAGCCAAACTAGAAATAGTCACATCTATGTCCTTGGCCACCTTATTTATGCTACAAGGAAACACTACTTACACTGCTGTAATAAGCTATAAGATAAACAAAATCCCAAATATAAAACAAAAAAGTAGTTTTTAGTTGGTCAAATGCCTTGTAAAATACTTTAAGCATTTCCCATATTTTTCCTTCTAAGTTCACATTTTATAAATACAAATTTTTCTTAAACATGAAGTTGAAAGGGAGACTTAGATTTGTGAAAATGCAATCTTTTCACTTTGATTTGACAGTTTATTAGAATAGTGAGCAACTACAAGATGATTGTTGATCACACAGCTTCATCATGAATTTTTGAAACATGAGACTGATTAAGTGCTTAATTATTTTCCCAAGGCTCTTTGCTTTTTAAGGAAGATTTGGCACCAAATTTTCAGCACCCAGAGGATGTTTTTTTTTTTTTTTTCTTATCTGCCATGTATATACAAAGTAAAATTACTCAGCCATTTTTTAAAACTCCTTCACCAACTATTTAATCATTCTTTGATGTTAAGCTGGAAAATTCTCCTTGGGATCCATGGTGTTAGTTGCAGAAAAAGAAAGCAGGATAAGACATTATTTACATTTGGTGTACATTTAGTTGGCTATAGGTGATTTCATCTAGTCAAAGTTATAGTTACCAAAGTTATTATAATCAAATGAATAAGTAGAACTAGAGTTAAGTTATTTTTATATAATTCCTTATATTTAATACTGATTATTTCTGGCAAATTAATTTTTTCTAAGTCTTACCTTGCACTCTGGCCTTATTTTCAGCAGCTCATAACTGAACACTTTTTGCAAAAGTGTTTCTTGCAAAATTGAAATAGCCTGAGACTCATGAGCTTGGACCTGCCCAGGACATAATCCTTTAGCCCAACCTATTCCTAAATCCTTTAACCCACATCTGAAAGACATGAAGGCTGCGGGGGAGTAAGCCTCATATGCCTCCCTGCATACTGACCTGATACTACCTCTTAATTTCCCTTTCATCTGTTCCTGGAGCAAGTCCTGAGCCTCCTCTTAATAGTTGGAGAAAACTCTGACCTCATGGGGGTTATATTTTGCTTGCCTGTAGGAAATCCACCTGCCCTTTTCAGTTATGGGTGTAGGGAAAAAGGAAATCCCCTCTTCTGCCCCTTAGTTCTTCTGTGGGCTTTTTGGCTGAATCTAGGAACCTAATTAATGTAAAAACTGATTAACACAATTGGAGTATAAAGTTTTATTAATTTTACATGTACACGGGGATCTTCAAAAGAGAGTAAAGCCCAAATAAATGACCAAGGCATGATGATTTTATACTTTTGGACAAAGAGCAATAAGTTTGTTCAGGAATGACAGGACAAGTGGCTGTCTGGACTTGGGCAGTAAATTCTAAGGATGTTACTGTGATATGTACATGGGGCTGATGTAGAAGCTAGTACAAGATAAGAGTTACTTCAAAGAGTTTATTTCCTCAGGTTCATTGAAGCCCCAATTATCAGTCTCTGATCAAGGCTATTTTCCAGCCTTGGCATGTGAAGCAGACGCCTACCAAAAGAATCTTTATGGCTTGCTGCATTTGGGAAAGACAGCTCAAGTGGCCCTTCTTGCAGTTTCAGTTCCTCAAGTGATTTCAGCTTGAAATAACCAATATACCAACTTGGAATTATTTCAAGATAGCATTTCTTTAACTCATTCATGGACTACTCTGTGACTCGCAATATTATTTCTTCCTTTTAAATGTCCAAGTGGAAATAAGGTGATTTGAATTCAAACATGGTATATTTTTATTGTTTTAATTTTTAAAAAGAAAACCTCTGCTGATTCAATTAATGACATTTCTCTCAAGGAACTACAAGAAATTCCACTTGTTGTTACTTGAAAGAAATGAAAGCATGTACAAGAAGATCTGTACACAAATATTCTTAGCTGTTTTATTCATAAGTATTGAAAATGTAAAACAAGTCAAATGTCCATTAACAGGTGAGGTAATAAATAAACTTATAGTTTGTCAATGCCTTGTATACTACTTGGCAATGAAAAGGAACAAATTCCCCAAACATACATTAATATGAATGAATGTAAAAAATATACAAAGTAGAAGAGATTTCACACAAATTAAGTTTAGACTGAATGGTTCCATTTCTGTGGTCAAAATGAAATAAAAGAAGAAACAAATCTCCAAACAAAAAGGGTTTATTTGGGAGTTACCTGAAAATTAGAATTGTAATCCAGGACACACAATGGAGATCAAGATGGCCTCTGGCATATTCAGAGAACAAAGAAAAAGTGGGAGAGGGGCTATTAGGATAGAGAAAGCTACAAAAATCATTATGAAAGAGTTCTTTGGCACTCTCGGTGCTTGAGGGAGCTGGAAAGCTCTGATTGGCATATGATGGCAGTTATTATACAAAGCAAGTCTTAAGGTTATAGTTGGCAGTACCATTAAGTACTAAGAAAAACAAATATATAGTGTTAAAGATAAGACAGGCAGTTTGGTTGAGTTGGCTTAGCAGGAATTGCTTATGACCTCAGCACTTTCTCTCCAAGGCCTCTCAGCTCAATTTTGGATGGTTATGCAAAATGTTTTTATTGGTATCCTCAATTTCCACACAAAGGTCTAGACCCAAGCAATATTTATCTATAAAAATAGAAATAAGGCCCATGGTTGCCTAGGGGATGGTGGTAGAAATTGACTCTAAAGGGCACGAAGGGACCTACTGTGGTGATACATACATTTGACATGGTGATTGTAATTGTAGTGGTGGTTGCCCTGATGTGTCTATTTACCAAAACTCACTGAACTCTATACTTTAAATGAGTTCATTTTATTGCCCATAAAATATACTTCAATAAAGTTAATGATTAGGAAATGTTAAGATGTTCATAATACTAAGAAAGAAATTATCATGAATAATGCCCATCTACCTTTATTTTAGCTAACGAATGGTAGAGAGATGTGAGTGAAGTTATGGAGATAAAAAGCAAATGGGGGGCTGGGGTTGTGCTTCAGTGGTAGAGCATTTGCCTAGCACATGTGAGGCACTGGGTTTTATCATCAGCACCACCTAAAGGTCCATCTACAACTAAAAAAAAAAAAAAAGGATGATCTCTAGATATCACTTGGGACACAAAGTACTTTTTAGTCCAGAAAACAATCATGGTATTTGGGGTTTTCTTCTAATGTCAGCTGAACAACATTCTCATATGTAAGGATTGTTAAATTAGATATTTAGAGATGAGAAGCAGGGATCTTTTGGCTCTTCTTTATCCAGTCTTGACAGAAGACTCACATTTGAGTAGCAGGCAACCTACTAGCAGATTTATAAGGACCTAAGCACTATCATACTAAGTGAAATAATCCAGTCCCCAAAAGCCAAAGGTTGAATGTTTTCTCTGATATGTAGACGCTAACCCACAATAGGGGACTGGGGGAAGAGTAGAAGTTCAATTGATTAGACAATGGAGAATGGAGGGAATGGAGAGGGGATAGGAAAAGGAAAGACAGTAGAACAAATCTAACATCATTTTCATATATATATGTATATATAAATGTATACACACACACACACACACACATACATGAGAACATCACAGTGAATCCTACCATCATGTACATCCACAAGAATGAGATCCTTGCTGTGTGTGGTGGCACACACCTATAGTAATCCCAGTGGCTCTGGAGGCTGAGGCAGGAGGATCGCAAGTTCAAAGCCAGCCTCAGCAACTTAGTGAGGCCCTAAGCAACTCAATGAAACACTGTCATTAAATAAAATACAAAAAAGGGATGGGGATATGGCTCAGAGGTTAAGTGACCCTGGGTTCAATTCCCAGTATCACCCCAAAATGGTATCCTAACTAGAATAAGATATCTTTCATGCTTGCATAAGTGTATCAAAATGGATTATACTGTCATATATAACTAAAAAGAACCAATAAAAATAATTTAAAAATAAAAGGACCAAAGTAGCCTGAGTGTAACAGAACAAAAAATGCTAGCCCAGACCCAAAACCCAGCCCCTGACAGAAGATGGTAGAGCTGCCTGGCTTTTTAGCCCTCAGTAAACAAGACCAAATGCCAGGATCTTCCCATGTTCCTAGAGCTTTCATAGTCTCCAGAGCTTTTGATGTCTTCAAGACTGGATTTATGAACACAAATCAGTGGTGGTTTTATTTCTTATTTGTCATATATTAAGCTGAATCATACTTGTGTTTCATGATAGTGTTTCTACCTGACTCTAATATTAACTCCCAGGAATAAAGGCTGCTGAAGTCTCACACTAATTCTCTGAGTTCTAGAAGATAATTAAAATAAATCTAATATTGAATTAAGATGTGCTGATTCTCTACTGTGAGGCATATTTAATGATTTAGAATGTTCCTTTTGCATGAAAATTGTAACTGAAATTGAAAAGATTATATCCAATTTGAAAAATTAAAATGGATGCAGACTAACACCTGCCTAACCAACCACGTCACATTGGTATCCTAAACAAGCATAATAGAATAGAAATAGGAGGAGAGTCAATCCCCAGAATATCAGGTATTCATAAGGAAAATCAGCACCATGGACCTCTCAAAATAAATTTCTCACCTGAAAAGGCTGGATGTGATTCTGTGGGCCATACCTTAGCTAGATACAAATTACACATAGTTGTTAAATTAAGGGCCATCCTGATATGGCCAAGAGCATTCTTATTTATTTATTTTTATGTGGTGCAGAGGATCAAATCCAGTGCCTTACACATGCTAGGCAAGCAGCTCTACCACTCAGCCCCTGGAGGGCATTCTTAAGTGGCTTTGGTTGGACTGTGATGGTTCACATTTGGAATGAATCAAAGAAAGAAGCATCAATCATGGCTTTAAGGCAAGATAAAACATACATATAATAGAATAAAGGTTTATATGATGTGTGTTTCAGAGAGTGTTTTGGACATACCATGATATGGGTTTCCTTCAGTTGATTATTCTCCATGTGTGCAAGTTTCACAGTTGTGCTTGGGGTCATGCACTTACTACCTGGAGAATGTCATTATGATGCCCAAAGATAGCTAAGCTGCCAAATGACTCAGAGACGAGAATAATTTAGGTCTATATCTGAATCTTGGCTTTCCTATATGCTAGCACTGTAACTTTGAGCAAGACCTTAATTTCTCCAACTTATGCATTTTAATCAAGAAAATGGAGTTAGTACTGCCAATCTCAGAATTTTACTGTGAGATTTAAGTGAGGTAACATGTACAAGATGGCTGTTACTCTACCTGGCTTAATCAATGATAGGATCTATTATTACCAAACCAGACACAGTGCTTGTTGCCTCTTAACTAACGGTTGTTCTAGTTAATTTTTAAAAATTTTTAATTATTTGTTGTGATTAGTTATATATGATAGTAGAATGCATTTTGATACATCATACATAAATGGAGTATAATTTCTCATTTTTCTGGTTGTACATGATGTCAGGTAGTGTAATCATATATGCATATAGGGTAATAATGTCTGATTCATTCTACTATCATTCCTACTCCCATACTCCCTCCCCTCCCTTTACTCCCCTCTGTCTAATCCAAAGTACCTATGTTCTTTTCTAGCTCCCCTCCATTATTGTGAATTGGCATACACATATCAGAGAAAACATTCGGCCTTTGGTTCTTTGGGACTGGCTTAGTTTGCTTAGTATGACAGTCTCCAGTTCCATCCATTTATTGGCAAATGCCATAGTTTCATTTTTACTTAAGGCTGAGTAATATTCAATTGTGTATATACACCAAAATTTCTTGATCTGTTCATCTGTTGAAGGGCGCCTAGTTTGGTTCCTTAGTTTAGTATTGTGAATTGAGTTGCTATAAACATTGATGTGGCTGCGTCATTGTAGTATGCTGATTTTAAGTCCTTTGGGTATAAACCTAGGAGTGGGATGACTGGGTCAAATGATGGTCCCTTTCTAAGTTTTCTGAGGAATCTCCATACTGCTTTCCATAGGGTTGACCAATTTGCAGTCCCACCAGCAATGTATGAGTGTACCTTTTTTCCATATCCTCACCAACACTTATTGTTGCTTGTATTCTTGATCATTGCTATTCTGACTGGAGTGAAGAAAGAGCCTTTAAAATGGGAGAAAATCTTTACCACATGCACCTCAGATAGAGCATTAATCTCCAGGACATATAAAGAACTCAAAAAACTTAACTCCAAAAAACAAAAACAAAAACAATAACCCAGTCAATAAATGGGCCAAGGAACTGAACAGACACTTCACAGAAGAAGAAATACAATCCATCAACAAGTATATATAAAAAATGTTGAACATCTCTAGCAATTAGAGAAATACAAATCAAAACTACACTGAGATTCCATCTCACTCTAGCTCATTTTTTAAGACCTGGCTCAAAGACTTCCTTTTTGGCTTTACCTGTTCTGATGTCTCCCACTAAAACTCCTTGACGATTGTCAATAATTTTGTTCTCCTTTCTTAGAATCTACCTCATGCTGCCTTACACTACCATGATTTTACCCTTGACTCATGTTCTAACCTGGGTTGTAAAACTGGAATGTTTTTGTTAACAAGTTTTTTGAAAATTACTTTTAAAACCAAGATAGTAAATGATTAGTTATAGAGATTATAGAAACAGAATAAACCATAACAATATGTTTTTTAAAAATCTATTCAAACCTTACTCAAGTAAATACTTGTACTTAAAGACTGACATGGTTTGAATGTGTTCCCTCTTAAGATTCAGGTGTTGTCTTTGTGACAATATTAAGAGATAGGACCACTATGGAGTATTTGAATTATTAAAGTTCCTTCCTTATGAATGGGAGTAGGTGTCCTTATAAAAGGCTGGATGGAGGCACTTATTCCCTCTGGCCCTTCTGCCTTCTGCCATGGGAGGACAGTGTTGCTCCCCTCTGGAGGATGCAGCAGGAAGGGGCTATCTTGGAAGCACAGATAAGCCCTTACCAGAAAACCAACCTTGCCAGGGCCTTCATGTTGGGCTTGCCAGCCTCTATAACTGTGAAAAAGAAAGTTCTGTCCTTGATAAGCTACCTAGTCTGTAATACCAGGTTATAGTAGCACAAAGGGACTAAGAAAAAAATAAAATTTGTAATAACAGTTTCTTACACAGATTTAAGGACATCTATATGTCCAATGGCTTATCTAGAAGTACTCTGAGAGTTTGGATTGCACATCTCAAAGTAGCCAGTAGTGACAAGGACATTTATGTCTGTAAGTACATGAGGAGTTTAGACAGTTGTGTCCCATAAAATTTCAGAATAGTAAAAAGCAGTATCTCTAAATATATTTATTTTATATGAGATCATAAATAAATTTGTTACTAAACTAACAAAGTAAATATTGCACCCATTTATAATTTAATTTGTACACCTAAGAATTTGGCATTCACGTTTGACATTTTTATTAGAAAATGGAGCAAGTTTTTAGATGTTGTTTTCTGATAATTAAACATGTAATATATTTCATACAGCTTAAATGATACATTTTTACTCACTTTAACATTTGTGACATTGAGATGTTTCTCAAAATAGATGGCATTCCAAATTTTATGGGAACTGTTTTTCTCAGTGATACATAATGTAATGGTGCATCTTAAAATTGACAGTGTCTTTGATTCAATAAAATACAATATGTTATTTCTCAATTACATTGGTCAGGCTAGGCTAGGCTTGCTCTTATGACAAATAAACCTATTGAGTTAGATAACAGGGGCTTACAATTCACTCCCATTAAGTCCTATGCGGGTCAGGAATCTCTCTTGGGCAACTTTTCCCAATGTAGTGACTAAGGGTCCAGGTTTCTCCTATTTTCAGCTACCACCATCTCAACTTGTGGCTTTCAATGTACCTACAGCAGAAAGAATTGGCTGGAAGTAGAATATTTACATGTAAATTCCTTAGCTTGGAAATCACTTCTCAATTTCATTGCCTAAAACTAGTCATGCAGTTCAATCACCCAGCAAGGGCATGAGAAGTACTGTCTTCCCTGTGCCTAAGAAGGATAGAATCAGAAATAGATGAGCACTAGTGATAGCAATCACAGCAGGCTCTCTTAGTTACCTGACTCTGAAATTAGGGTACTTAACAAAACCCAAATACATAATTAAATGGTGTGAGGCCTGTGTTTCAGTTAGACAGACTAATCCCTTTATTGTTTTTTCACATAATACAACAACTTGAACCAAATACGAACTAAATGTATTTACTCATATAGATTTCACAAAGCTGATAACAAACGTTTTTTTCAATATGTAAATTTTATTATTTAACCTAAAAAGCAAAACTTGCAGTGTATTTGAAGCATTTGAGCAGGTTCTTTAATCTCTTCATTCAGTCCTGTATATGTAAAATTCTATTGGGGGCCTTACAAAGTCTTGCCAAATTATAACCTTGAACAAGGTTATATTTGTAAGGGTAATGTTTTTAATCTACCATAACTCCTCATTTCTACCAGCTAAAAAGAGCTATTATAGTAGGCATAAGAGTGGTCTCCAAAGATGTCCACATTCTAATCCTTGAAGCCTGTAATTATGTTAGGCTACCTGGCAAAGAGAAATGAACTAAGTTTGCAGATGGAACTAGGGTTTCTAATCAGCTGACTTTAAGATAGAAAGATTATCCTGATACTTTGGAGAGGCTCAGTGTAATCACAATTGTCCTTAAGAGAAGAAGAGGAAGTTAGTAGAGGAAAAATAAAAACAAAAAAGTAGAGAGGTTGCAAGTGAAAGGACTTGGCTCAATATTGGTCGTTGGCTTCATAGATGCAGGAAAAGGCCATGAGCTAGGGAAAGCTGGTAGCATCTAGAAGCTGGAAAAGATAAGGAAATGGACTCTCCATGGAGGCCCCAGAAAGGAAGGCACCCGTGAACAACAGGGTCTTAGCTTAGAGATCTGTATCAGTCTTCTAATCTACAAATCTATGATAATTTTGAGTTGTTCTAAGTCACTAATATGTGATAATTTGTCTAAATAGCCATAGAAAACAAATACAGCTATACTGGATTGTGTCTGTATAATCTTCCTATGGATTTACACATTGTTGTTAAGGTGAGTGACATGTTTTGCTTGGTATTTAGGTCAGACTTTAGGTGGTTTTGATGGGCATTTCAATTTTTCTTCTTTAATCTTTGTAGTGATTTCTTTGTCTCATTTTGTGACAGTGAAGGTCACATCAGTACCACACTAATTGTTGTAGATGGGAGAGCATCCTAGAATTATCTGTCAAACTCTCATTTTTTTGAAGTGAAATAACACATTTCCAGAAAAATGAACAAATGAACGAATTTTCTGGCAAGAATCATGGCAGCAGTTTCTAATACTTTTGTCACTCATGGCTAACAGCATTTCCCACTGACTTCTCTTTTTCTCTTGCTTCTAAAATAACTCAGAAGAGAAAAATTGGACCCTACAAAAAGATCCAAAATGATTGTCGTGTTTCATAGTAGCGTGTCTATGTGTGAATAGTACAATAAATTTGACTTACTCTAAAAGCAGTTATTTTCACATCTGACTGCAGAGAAGTATGTTTGTGAAGTCGCCAGCATTTGCAGCTCACCAGGTGGACTTGTCTCTGAGCTGGCAGGATGTGTTCTTCATGAATCCATCCTATTGTTCTGTGCATTGGTGTCCACATGTGGGAGTATATTTATGCATAGTGTAAATATACAGACCCAGCCTCACAGCTAGTTTTCATCACCCTTTTCTGCCAACCCCTTGACTCATCCAGATTACTTTTCCTGGCTGTGGCTCCTTTAAATTATTAATGGGAATTCTTACTATTAAAGATTAGCCAGCAAAGCAAATATTTGTAGATGAGTTTCAGATGCCTGCAATCTTTTATTGCATTTTGCACCTGGGCATTTTGGGTCGTAGAGATCAAAGTGACTTACTCTTTTTATATCTCAAATTGATTTTCTCCTTTGAGTCTACGAAAAATGAACACTCAGCCTCCTCCCAGCTTAATTCTAGATGACCTGTTTTCCTGGCTTCCAATAGCATAGAATCAAATTAACCCTGTGCTTCTCTCCACCTCCCCACAACTCCATTTTCAGATATAATAATTTGGCAGTTTGCATAAGTAATTGCTTATGAACATATGATCTCTAGCCATATACCTAGTCTCCTTTTATTTGTGAGATTGCACATTTGAAACAAGACCATGTTTTCATAATACCTTGAATAAGAAATTTTAATGATTGACTTGAGAGGACTGAAAGGTGATTACTGATTAAGAAAAGGCAGATCTTGGAACATTTCTAAAAGATATTTCCCTTGGCCATTAGTTCTGTTTCATTGGTGAGGAGACTGGGCTAGTGCCTGCTTTTGTTCACATGTTCCCAGGCCACGTTCTTACTTATCCCTGGGAACTCCAAAATCCTCTGGAACCATCATGATATCATTCCTTGCCTTGCCTCTTACTTTGTGCTCTCAGTAGATCAAACCCTACTATCATTGCTCTCTCAGTGCAAAATTCCATCCAATAGGCATGCTAGTAAATGTATATGTTTCCCATTGTATTAACAATATTCATTGATTCAAATTCTTAGGAGTGGTACTTTTGAGAAGTGCTTACAGTATGGAAATATATCAGAGCACAGCATCTGAGAGCCAGTAGCATTCCTTTGTTACTCAAAGTGTAGGGTACGGATCCACATCATTAACATCCTGCAAACTTATTAGAAATGCAGAATTTTGACTCCCATGCTAGATTTACAGGATCAGGAGATGTCTTTTTAACAAAATTACAGTGGTTTTATATATATTGAGGTTTGAAAAGCACTGAGCTAGGTTCTAAGCCCAAAGACCATGTCTATCGTGTTCATCATTTTATCTCTACCTGTTTATAGTGACTAACTTGGACTTAATGTTTAGTATATGTTTGTTGAATCAAAGACCACATCTAGGAGGGAAAAGCTATGAAGACTACTAATAAACAGCACATATGTCTTGCAGAGATTAATTCAGTTGGGGAAAAGTAAAATAACAAGTTGCCAGGAAAGGCTAATTTATGTATCAGTGTTCCCTGAAATACTTCTCTTTCTTCTTAAGGGAGATTGTAATCTCATTTTACCAGATGGATAACAGAAAGATGAAAAGTAAATGAGTTTCTGAGACATGGAAATATAATCATCTAGTCATCCACACATACTTTTTGAATACCCTAGCCATTCTTTTTTTAATAGATACCCTATACTTAAATAATCTTTTATGTAAACCACCAATGGTGCAAAAATGTGATTTCATATTTTGTAAAATAGTATATAATGGAAGAGACCACACCACCACAAAGTAATCCTCCTAGACTTCTTAATGATTTGTTGCCCATGAATTCATATGAATAAAATGATTGTATGAAGTACAGTTTGTGTTACAGGTTCACATTTGTCTTGGTCTTCCTGAGGAGTCTGTGATAGTGCATTTCATATGGCAGAGTGTGAGCAAACAGTGGTTGGTACATCACTGTTTTTAACTAGTAGACCTAACAGGACTATTTCACCATGTGAAAATACCCTTTAATTGTTGTGTCAGCATTCACTATGACAGAAGTATAAGAGATGTATTGAGAGTAATGTCACCTGAGAGAAAAATGGCAGCAGGATAGGGATCCTTCAGAGAGCCTTCAGACTGTGAAGCAGGTCTGACACCTGTGAAAGGTGAGCAGAAAGGAAGGATGACTGGGTAGGAGTTGTTCAGGCTGCACTGGAGTTCTGGGTCAGTCTCAGTCAGCCCATGGGGCAGGTCTGGTTCAAAGATTGCCCATCAAGGAGTGTCACATTGGGTAGAAATGCTGTGACATGCTCTCTAGTTCAAATGTTCAGGATCCCCAGTATGCTGCTTATGGAGCATACTGTTGAACTGTTGGTTCACTGCAGCTAATCAGCAAATTCTTGAAAGGAAATCTGAGAGGCACTACCATAGATGCTAGAGTGTTCCTTTTGAATCATTCCATATGCTTGAGATGAATAATATAGTATTTGGATAAAGAGTACATTTCTCTAAACTGAGGTAACCTTACCTCTGATATATTCAAAATGAGAATGACTAAAATGTCTGGAATATCTATAGGCATTTCACAAAAATCCACTGGTACACTTCAAAGGGAATTGGAGCCAGATTTTGTCTTTTTCTCATTTTTACCATTTACCAGTTTGTGGACCTATGCAAAAATTTAACATTTTCAAACCTTAATTTGTCATCTGTATAATGGGAATAATAATATCCAGTTAAGTAGGGGTTTAGAGGTAATAAATTAGATGGTACACAGAAAATTAGCACAGTACTTGAGACACAGAAGATACACAATGATCTTTTACCAAGAAAGTTCAATCAATATCAAAGCAAGTTGCGATAGTTTCTTTAGTTCCACATAAAATGTTTGAAGTGGTGATGAAAAAATATTTCAGTTTGTATTTTTCATCACTCAGGAAAACTTCTGATTTTAGCTCATCAGCATCTTCACTACATGAATTAGATGTAATTTAGAATACCTGAGAACAAAGTTATTTCTTTAAAAGATGCTCCTTTGCCAGCCATTGGAGTCTATACACTGGCAGCTGAGATTTCCAGCTGTCTTCTCTAAATACATTATAAATGCAAATATATTTTGTGCTAAGGAGTATAATAAGGATGAGAATATATATTAATTTTCCCACAGTAGTCTCACTTGGAATCTAGGCCAAACTCAACATATTAAAATACAGAGTTTAGTAAGCATGACTAGGACTTTTGCAATGGAAATATTCAGATTATGTATATAGTTATTTTAATTGTACTCTCTACTCTGGGTTTATAATAAAATCAGGTGATTTGCCTGATACATCAGGATTTGTTCTCCCCTCTACCTCAGAGGCTGTATGTGTAAGTGACCTCCTGGCTTTAGACAAGTTGTTCTGAATTGCTTTTAATATTTTCTCCTTTTGTTAAGATACAAAGAAATTGAAGCAGGCTGCTTTTCCATAGTATAGATTTCTAGGATAGGGGAAAGTCTGTGTTCAATTCAAATGAGTTTATGATTTTGCCTCTCTTAGGGCTGTAACTAGTATTGGAATATTTCAGATATGATTTAGTGCACAGTTTTATCATTTCATTCTTTATCACAAGTCTTTTGAGAAGGAAGGTCAAATTTGTATTAAAGGACATGCCCTAGAAGTGACACATAGTGGCATTTTCAAGACAACATTTTAAAAAACTACTCTATATTGTAAACAGAAATTGTCCAGTTTGTAAGAAATTTTCTTAGAGTAATAATTAATTGTAGCAGACCCTAAATTATACTAATTATAACTCTCATTGCTTTTCTTAAGTGGGTAGAGGAAAGAGTAGAGTAATGATTAGAAAGCTGATGTATCTTAAGTCTGCCCATAAAGTGGGTTATGCCTGTGATGTCATTCATCTTATCAAGATGCTAGACAGTTTGGAATGGCTGCTTTAAGGAAAGAAAGGCTAGATGTGACCCTCCACTTTGAGAGGAGGCTCAGTCTTGTCCATGCTCAGGAATGAGAAGTTTTAACAGTCTGATTCTGGCTCCTTGAGGTGATTTGGCTTGTGTGTGTTGAGTTCAGGCTTTCTAATTGGGCTGCTTATCAAAATCCCATGTGCAGATTTTTAAAATGCAAACAACATGGCCTCTGTTGTCTTAGACTTTGATTTAGAAGATCTGAAACAAGGGTTCTCAAACTGTACTGTGCATAAGAACCATAAGAAACTCAGACTGCTGGCTCAATGGCATGTGGAAGCTGACTCCCACTGCCTCTCAGAATCTAATGTGTATCTCTTTCCAGTCTCAGGCTCAGTGCTATCATGTGAGTAATTTGAAATCAGGCCATGGTGAGAGTATTTACACCAGGGGCATTGGCAAATGTTAATAATCAGAGATTTCCTCTCCCCAAGTTGGAGCACACTGATGCCAGAGCCCCAACCTAGAGCCCTGATTTAGTAACTCTGGGGTAAAATCTAAGAATTGTCATTCTAACAAGTTCCCAGGTGATGCTGATGATGCTGATTTGAGGAGCACCTACTGAAAGCAATTTGTCTAGAACTGTGCTAACTCAATAGTAACTAACCACATGTGGTTTTAAATTTTAATTAACATCAAATAAAATTTTAAAATCTGTTTGCCATTCATATTAGCCACATTTCAAATGCTTAATAGTCATAAATAATTAGTGGCTACTGTTTTAGATAACAATTTTAGGACATTTTATCATTGAAGAAAGTCATATTGGGCAACACTGCTCTAGAATAAAATCTATGTACTTATATTTTTTAAAGTTTTACAGGTGATTCTGATGGGAATCATGTTTCTTTAATCACTACATTTATTAAATGTTGATCTTATATTTTAATTTAAAATCAAACCCACAAAAAATTCTACTTCCCTTATTTTCTAGTTTTTAGTTGGGGGATTTTGCCTTAGTCCATTCGGTCTGTTATAACAGTTTGCTGAAATTCTCAAATACTGACAAATGTTTTAATAATGCTTTCCCCTTTTTCTATATGAGGAGTGAAGTGCAAAGAGGTAAAAGACAGAAAGTATCAATGAACTGGAAACCAGCCCCAGATTAATAACATTTTTAATGCAGAGATCTCTCCTTTATGTTGTGACAACTTTCCACCAAACTGAAGAAATGAGTACCAGTGTTTGGTCAAAGTTCCACCACTGGATCATTATGAAGGCCCAATACTGTAATACCATTACACTATCTCAGACTAAACAGGCAGCAGATGAAAACCCTAAAGCTCACGCAGATTGAAAATGAAGCCTGACAGTCCCCTTCCAATCAGTGAAGGATAGATTTATATTTATTGAAAACCAATCAATCATGTTGATGAATCAGAAGTTTTCAAACCAGCAGATTATGCAAAACTAAAGAAGGAATGCAATTTATTTATAAAGGGTGAGGCAAAGTAGCTAACAGTCCTTAGGGACATCTGTGAGCAAGTTACCAAAACCTGTGTGGAT
Source organism: Xerus rutilus (assembly GCA_028644305.1). NCBI lineage: Eukaryota > Metazoa > Chordata > Mammalia > Rodentia > Sciuridae > Xerus > Xerus rutilus. The sequence continues at coordinate 21,480,253 of CM053409.1, read as the reverse complement.
GAGAGGTACTCAGGCAGGCAGAAGCTTGATAGGTGGAACAGGACTACAGCCGGCCTGGAGTACCAGGTTGTGTGGTTGTGTCTTGTGTGCACTTGGGTAATGAATGGACAGTTTATTATACCACCTGGCATATAGCAGTGTGCTTTATGAATTCTCATCTCCAGGATGCTTGTGTGGCCTTCTTTGGGAGTCCTGTATTGCTGAAATTTTTTGTTCTTCACAGCAATCAGAAAACAGCCAGTGGTGTTTCTCTTTCCTCTGAAAAATTATAAGCTCTCCCAACCCCAAGTAGCAGTTTTCCTCTCTGAGCTTTAAAAACTGTTGTCTTGTATAGTTCTGTAGAAATTTCAAAACTACTTGCTTTTTACATCTTCATGGGCTTCCTTTAAGGAATTCTAGAATTATTTCAGGAACTTCACATTGCTGCTCTCCTTGTACTTTTATATCCCAGTTGATTTTCCTGGCCCTGTAATTACCTTATATATCCTTTGGCAAAGCATTTTCCTCAACACCGTTTTCAACATTCCACCTTCAACAGGAAGGAATAGAGTAGTCAACAAGACATACTTGGTTCTACCTTTGTGGTGGCTACAGTGAATTTTTCCCTCTGTATGAAAATATGAGCTTTTCATTCTCATATTGGGTTGAATTAAAATCCCAGAAGACAGGTTCATCTGGAATCTCAGAACGTAATGTTATTTGGATTAAAGATCTTTGCAGATGTAATTAAAGTAAGAATTTTCAGATGACATCACCCTGGATTACAGTGAGTCCTGAATCCCACAACCAGTCCTTCTAAGAGAAAACTAGAAGATGATGTGAAGAGATCACAGTGCTGCATCTACAGCTAAGGAATGTGATGGACTATTGATGGCCACCCCAGAAATTAGGGAGGAGGCATGGAAGAAATGCTCTTCAGAGCCTCCAGAAGGAACCAACCTGGCTGATGCCTTGATTTAGGACTTCTGACCTCCAGAATTGTGAGAAAATTTCTGTTGTTATAAGCCACCAAGTTTGTGGTGCTTTCTTACAGCAGATGTGGAAACTTAATACACATACTATCTTAGTTCATTCAGCCTGCTGCAACAAAATACTACAGGCTGAGTGGCTTACAAACAATAGAGGTTTACTTATTACAGTTCTGTAGTCTAGGAAGTTCAAGATAAGGTGTTGGCAGGTTTAGTGTCCAGTGAGAGCCAGTTTCCTGGTTCACAGATGCCTTCTTGCTGTGTCCTCACATAGTGGAAGGGACATGGCATCTCTCTGGAGTCTCTTTCATAAGGATACTACTGCCATTCATAAGAACTCTGCCCTTGTGCTCTTCTCTGCTTTAGTTTATTTGATTTTAGATATATACTGTATCAGACTGTAAACCCAGGAATTTTTCAAGCAGTCATTTAAAAGTAACAGTAATAAACCTATTGCATGTTAACAAAAATGTCATACTTATTGTGAAAATTACCTACGTTTTCCAAAATTAAAAAATATATTGATTAGAGTGGCATTATTTTACATTTTTATGTTGTATTAACAGGCCTAGTAGAAAGCAGCTGCTTTGTATTTAGGCTCTTGTGATATTACATGCCATATTATTTCTGGAAAGTTCCACTGTATACCAATGAAAGGACAAAGCAAAAAGGGCAAATAACATTTTAATAATGTTATGAAATGGTGATTTGGACTCCCTGAAAGCAACTCAGTGACTCCCAGGGATCCTTGGACCATTCTTTGAGAGCTGCTATTGTAGGCATGAAGATTCTGAAAGAGTGAACTTTAAATGTCCTAGGATATCATAAATAATTTCTCCATTTGTACTGCCCTGTTAAACAATTTGTAATAAACTGGAAATGGGATAATGATGTGGTAGAAGCCCATTTCACAAATAACATGCTCTAAGGTAAAATCCCTATTCTCTTTTACTTATTTAATTTATTTATTATAATTAGGTATACATGACAGAAGAATGAATTTTGATTCATTGTACACAAATGGAGCACAACTTTTCATTTTCCCGGTTGTACACAATGTAGAGTTGCACTCATACGTGAACCTAGGGCAATGATGTCCATCTCATTCCACTATCTTTCTTGACCCCATGTCCCATCCCCTCCCTTCCCTCCCTTTGACCAAAGGTTCTCCATTCTTCCCATGCCTCCTCCCACATTATGAATAACATCCACTTATCAGAGAGAACATTCAGCATTTGGTTTTTTGGGATTAGCTTACTTCACTTAGCATGATGTTCTCCAGCTCCATCCATTTGCTTGCAAATGCCATGATTTTATTCTCTTTTAATGCTGAGAAATATTACATTGTGTATATATACCACAGTTTCTTTATCCATTCATCTATTGAAGGGCATCTAGGTTGGTTTCACAGTTTAGCTATTGTGAATTGAACTGCTATAAACATTGAAGTGGTTGTATCACTGTAGTATGCTACTTTTAAGTCCTTTGAGTGTAGACCAAGGACTGAGATAGCTGGGTCAAATGGTGGTTCCATTCCAAGATTTCTAAAGAATCTCCATACTCTACCAGTGGGAGCACAGGCCAAGGCCCAAGACCACCTTCAGGAACCACAGAGGGAACCCAGCCAAGGCCACTCCCACTGCCATCTTGAGTTACCTCCACTACCACCACCACCATCTTTAGTGGCAGTAGTGTCCATCTGGGGATACCTGCTGGGGACTGGAAGTGAACTCTAAGGTGAGATACAGGTAATCTGTAGTGTCAATACAAGATTATAGGATAGAAACTACAATGCCTCAGATCAGCATTGCAAGAAAGGAAGATATATAATTAACATGAAAAAACAAGGGAAGAAAGTGCTCCAAATAAACTTAGATACTACAATAATAGAATCTATTGACAGCACAGTTGATGAAATTTCAGAGAAAGAATTCGGAATGTATGTAATAAAAATTATCTGTGAATTAAAGAATGACTTAAGTGACCAAATACAGGCAAAAATTGATCACTCCAACAAAGAAATAAGAGAGCAAATAAAGACAACCATCGATCACACCATCAAAGAGATAAGGGAGCAAATACAGGTAGCAAAAATTACTTTAAGAAAGAGCTACAGATTGTGAAAAAATAAAACCAATCAGAAATTCTTGAAATGAAGGAAACAATAAACTAAATAAAAACTGGATAGAAAGCATCACCAGCAGACTAGATCACTTGGAAGACAGAACCTCGGATAATGAAGACAAAATATACAGTCTTAAGAATAAAGTTGAACACACAGTGATGATGATAAGAAACTATAAACAGAACATACAACTTATGGGCTATCATCAAAAGACCAAACCTAAGATTTATTGGGATAGAAGAAGGCACAGAATTTCAAACCAAAGAAATACACAAGCTCTTCAATGAAATAATATCAGAAAATTTCCCAAACATGAAAAATGAAGTGGAAAATCAAATACAAGAGGCTTATAGGACACCAAATGTACAAAATTACAACAAATCTACACCAAGGCACAGTGTAATGAAAATGCCCAGCATAGAGAATAAGGATAGAATTTTAAAAGGTCACAAGAGAAGAGGAATCAGATTACATATAGAGGGAGACCAATTTGGATCTCAGAAGAGTTTTCAACCCAGACCCTAAAAGCCAGGAGATCTTGGAACAACATATACCAAAATGGATGCCAACCAAGAATCATATATTCAGCAAAATTGAGCTTCAGATTTGATGATGAAATAAAGTCTTCCATGATAAAAGTTAAAAGAATTTACAGCAAGAAAGCCTGCACTATACAGCATTCTCAGCAAAATATTGCATGAGGATGAAATGATAACCAACAATGAAAATATGCAAAGAGAGGAACTACACTGAAAAAAAAAAGACCAAACAAGGGAGAAATCAAGTAATGGTAAAAATGAAAAATAAACCAAAATGACTGGGATTACAAATTATATTTCAATAATAACCCTGAATGTGAATGGCCTAAACTCATCAATTAAAAGACATAGACTGACAGACTGGATAAAAAAAAAAAAAAAGACCCAACCATATGCTGCCTTCAAGAGACTCATCTCACAGGAAAAGACATCCAAGACAACCTTTCACTAAAAGTGAAAGGATGGGAAAAAACCTATCACTCATATGAACTGCTTAAACAAGGAGGAGTTTCTATCCTCATATCAGATAAAGTGGACTTCAAACCAATGCAATCAATATGCAGCCATAAATCAATTAGCTTCTATTTTGACATTTATAGTTTTGTCACTATAAACAAAAATGATGCATTCAGTTGTCTTGTACCATATATCCAATAATTTTGCATAAGGGTTTACTGTTTCTAATGTTGGACAGACCAGTGGAGGGGGTGGTAGGTTGTGATGTTGATGAGATAAGATGTGGGAATATAGAGGTATTAGATTATAGGACTAGTGAAAGGGTAATCAAAAGAAGTTGGGCTGATAGCAGGAGAAAAAAGAAACAGAGGTTACCCCATGCAAGGCTCCTTGTTGCCTCTGGAACAGGATGGTGTCTGTTAGTACACTGAGTAGAGATACCTCTAGTGCAACGAGGCCCACAGGGACCTTGGTGACAATTTTCCAGGTCCTGATTGTTGTCCCTAGGTGGAAGTTGATGGTGGCAGTATTGTCAAACCATGTAATTAAAATGATCTGCGAATTAAAGAATGACTTAAGTGACCAAATACAGGCAAAAATTAATCACTTTCTCTGACATTTCATCAACTGTGCTGTCAATGGATTCTATTATTCTAGTATCTAAGTTTATTTGGAGCACTTTCTTCCCTTGTTTTTTCATGTTGATTATGTATCTTCTTTTCATGCAATGCTGATCTGAGGTATTGCAGTTTCTGTCCTATAACCTTGTACTGACACTAAAGATTACCTGTATCTCACCTAGATGGAAGTAGCCATGCCCCTAGTTGATGGTGGCAGTACTTTGATGTTGGGCCTCCAGACCCCAGGCAGTGTCCCAAGGTGGAAGCTGCCCCAGCTAAAGATGGTGGAGGCGGCAACTGAAGTAACCCAAGATGATGGTGGAAGTATCTCAAGGTGGAGGCAACCGCTTTTAGAGTATGGGCCTGGAAGGATGGACTGTATAATGGTGTTGGGTGGCCTATTTGGTGAGGCTGCAGTGTGACATGAGGTGTTGCAATGGGCAACTGCCTCCTTGCCCTATCAGATGTCCCGCGGTGGAGATTACTATATGGGAAGGGCTATGGCAATGGCTGCAAAGTTGCAAAATGGGGGTGGTTTGGGTAGAGCCACACATTGGTAAATAGGGAACCGCAGCATGAGGCTCCTCTCCACTGGCAGGGGGTAGGGTGGGGCTTGGGATCAGGCCTCCCCGGGGCAGCTTTGGTGAAGGTTTTCTGTGTCCTGGCTATTGAAGTAGCCATGTCTGTGGTTGGTGGCTGGGTAGAGTCAAACCCGTAAGTACCTTGGTGTTGGGCTTCCAGCCACCAGGTGGTGTCCCAAGATGGAAGCTGCCACAACTAAAGATGATGGTGGCAGCAGCGGGGATAACCTGAGATGGTGTTGGAGGTGTCCCAAGATGGCGACCACTTTCAGAGATGGGGCTGAAAGGGCAAGCCCAACAAGGGCTTTGGGTGGCCTGTTTAGAGATGCAGCACTATGGTGTGCAGGCTTGGTTCTCAGCATGGTGGGCAGTCCTGTGCCTGTGCTTGGGGCCCTGGTATCTTTAAATTTCATGAGAGGGAAATCATTAATAAACAGAATTAATGTTGCCAGTGTTATAATGGTCATAAAAACCTGCAGTCTTACTGAGATGGTGTGTTTTTATGCTTTAACCATATCATTTTGTGTACTAAGTAGGTAGTTGCAATTGTTTGAGGGGACCTCCTATGAGGATAATTATGTGGTAAAATATATCTATTTACTTATATATTTCTCCCGAATAGTTTAAGAGTTTCTAAATCAGTCACCCAAATACCTGGCTCCAGTATTTGCTGGGCACAGCAGTTTTTCATTATCATGGAATCCCAACTAAGATGCAAATTATCTGATAAATTATTTTGTGTTACTCTTCAAATTCTCAGAAAAATAGTCCCTGGAGAACTGTAACATCAGCAAATGCAATCAACACATTATGGCAAGTTTATTTTCAGCTTTTATCATCGTGGAAATGAAGCCCTCAGACACTGAAAGGCATGGTGACAGTGAAATGTGTTCTGTCCCTGGTGGCCTCAGATTTCAGAGAACATCTTTAGATGGATTGTACTATGTCAGCATTGATAAATTACATATATAGCTATCTTCTATTTCAATTTCTCCAGTTACATTCTCAAATGAGTGCATTCCTGTTTTGTTTAATTTTCTCTTGGGGAATGTGTGAAATTATTTTTAGTTGAATGGCTTATGAAAAATTAGGTACATTTGACAAAGGCACTTAATGTATTGAAGGAATAAACACAATTTTAGTTGAGTGCACAGCAAAAGCACCAGTGGGCTGAAATTTGTATTTCTTGATATGCATCTCTTTCATTGTCTAGGCTTATTATATCCTACAGAGTGTTCTAGGACTTTTTCAGTAGAATTTCATTTGTTCAGATTGTAAAGTTAGAAATATATCACATTTTCCTATTTTAACATTGATAATATTTCTCCTTACCATTATCCATAATAATCATTTTCATTTTATTGAGTGAAGCAATACACTACTCATGCCATTTGCATTAAGTTTTCATAAATTTATCTTTTCTAGATAAATATTTAATAGTAATTATCACACCATTTTAACTGTGAATTATGTTTGTATTTTAAATTGTTTTATAATTGATTAAATAGAAGGCACAGCATCTATAAAATATAAAACATATCTTCCCCTTTTATTTCTCAATCCACCTGTCATGCAATTGAACTCATCGGCCCAGTGGGGATTTTTGTTTGTTTGTTTTGTTTTATTTATAAGAAATCAAGGACATAAAATGAGAATATCTGAGGTTGAGTCCAGTCACCCAGCGTTGCCTATGTCACGTCAGTTGAATTCTCTAACTCTTCCAAGTCTCAACATTGTCAGCTATAAAATGGATTCTGGGCTCTGTCATCAGGCTGCCACTCATGTGGGTGTTGTTTTTGCCTCTAACTAGTCTTCAGTCTCCAACTAGTTTATTCTCTACATGTCTACCAACATGATTTAAAACTGTAAATCAGAGTTTGCCAGTGCATGTTTAAAACTTTCCAATTGCTTTCTGTTGTCTATAGGGTAAAAAATAGAAAATCATTCCCACAATCTCCAAGGCCCCTGCTTGTTTACTGCCCTTACATCACTACTTCAACCCCTGCGGTGCTCCATCTCACTCCTAATAGGGTGCCCAGGAATCTCAGTTTGCCTGGGACTTTATTGGCTTTAGCATTGAAAACCAGAATGGTTGTACCTCTACTCCAGCCATACAGACTTTCTTTTCCTTGAGTGTGCCCACATCTTTCCTACCGTTGGAAAGGCTTTTCACCTGGAAGTCACAGATGTGACACATTATCTCACCTGGGACCTAGCTCATTCTTACTCATTCTTTGGGCCTCAGTTTAAATGTCAGAGAATTCTTCCCTAAGCCACAGATAGAAATTATATCCTATGTGTTTTACTCTTGCTTGTATTAGCTTAGCACTCCCAAGGCCACTGCATACAGTTGTACCTGCTATGTATTGTACAACCTCAGTGAATCACACAGATGATATAAAGGCTGCGTCCTGGTGTAGTGCAGGGTGTTGATTCTAGAAACCTTTTCTTTTCCACCATAGCACTGAACAGTTGCATATATACATATAATACCTACATATATATAATTAAAATATATATATTATATATATTTGAGAATATGGATGCATTTAAGAAGTTTTTAACCACACCTTAGCTCTGTACTCTTTGGGAGAGTAGGAGTTCTGTCAGTTTTGATAATTTTTATGCCTACTAACCAGAACAGTTAGTGATTTGCATAATGTGTGTAGTAATTATTTGCTTAATGCATAAGTGGGAACACATGTTTCATGTGGATTTGATGACTGTTATGTGTGGTAATGTATTGAAAGCTTTTGAAGTTGAAGTAATTATGATAATTATTTTTTATGATGAATAGTGAATAGAATCTGAAAAATGGTGGTTAGTAAAATATCCAGATTTTACTGTGATATAAAATTCTTAAGTGTTTTTCAAGTACCCTATCAGCAGTCTTTAAGACTTTCCACAGAGATACAAGGATAAACAGGCCAATAGAGTCAAATAAAGAATCTAGAAACTTGCCTAAGTATATATGTGAATTTAACATACAGAAATATATTATTTTAGTGAGGAAAGAAGATGTATTTAAATAAGTGGTCTTGGGAAAATTATTGTTTGAAAAAAATAGATTCCTGCTATATAATGGACAAGTGAAGTCAAGTCAATTGAAAAATTAATATATAAAACTTTAAACAAATGATAAAATGTTAAAGAATAATTTCAAAATCTTAGAGTAAGAAATTTCTTTAGAATTGTGAAAT
>CM053409.1:21434301-21471264 GCA_028644305.1 Xerus rutilus | reverse complement strand
CTCTCTCCTTTGACCAAAGTTTCTCCATTCTTCCTGTGTCCTCTTCCCCAATATGGATCAGCATCCACTTATCAGAGAGAACCTTCGGCATTTGTTGTTTTGGGATTGGCTTACTTCACTTAGCATGATATTCTCCAACTCCATCCATTTACCTGCAAATGCCATAATTTTATTCTCTTTTAGTGCTGAGTAATATTCCATTGTGTATATATACCACAGTTTCTTCATTCATCTATTGAAGGGCATCTAGATTGGTTCCATTGTTTAGCTATTGTGAATTGAGCTGCTATTAACATTGAAGTGGCTGCATCACTGTAGTGCACTGTTTTTAAGTCTTCTGGGTATAGACCAAGGAGTGGGATAGCAGGCTCAAATGGTGGTTCCATTCCAAGTTTTCTAAGGAATCTCCATACTGCTTTCCAGATTGGTTGTACCGATTTGCATTCCCACCAGCAATGTATGAATGTGTCTTTTCCTCCACATCATCGCCAACACTTGTTTATATTCTTAGATAACTGCCATTCTGACTGACGTGAGATGAAATCTCAGAGTAGTTTTGATTTGCATTTCTCTAATGGCTAGAGATGTTGAACATCTTTTCATATATTTGTTTATTGATTGTATATCTTCTTCTGAGAAGTTTCTGTTAAGGTCCTTGGCCCATGTATTGATTGGGTTGTTTGTTTTTTTTGGTGTTAAGTTCTTTATATATCCTTGAGATTAGAGTGCTCTATCTGATGTGCATGTGGCACAAATTTGTTCCCAGAAGGCAGGCTCTCTGTTCACTTCATTGATTGTTTCTTTTGCTGAGAAGAAGCTTTGTAGTTGAATCCATCCTATTTATTCATTCTTAATTTTACTTCTTGTGCTTTAGGAGTCTTGTTAAAGAAGTAAGGTTCTAATCTGACATGATGAAGATTTGGGCCTACATTTTCTTCTATTACACATAGGGTCTCTGGTCTAATTCCCAGGTCCTTGATCCACTTTGAGTTGAATTTTGTGCATGGTGAGAGATTGGGGTTTAGTTTCATTTTGCTGCCTATGGATTTCCAGTTTTCCCAGAACCATTTGTTGAAGAGGCTATCTTTCCTCCAATGTACATGTTTGGCACCTTTGTCTAGTATAAAATAACTGTATTTAAGTGGGTTTGTATGTCTGTCTTCTATTATATACCATTGGTCTACATGTCTATTTTGGTGCCAGTACCATGCTGTTTTTGTTACTGTAACTTTGTAGTACAGTTTAAGGTCTGGTATTGTGATACTTCCTGCTTCACTCTTGCCCAGGATTGCTTTGGCTATTCTGGGTCTGTTATTCTTCCAAATGAATATCATGATTGCCTTTTCTTTTTCTATAAGGAATGACATTAGGATTTTAATTGGAATCACATTGAATCTGTATAGCGCTTTGGGTAGTATGGCCATTTTGGCAATATTGATTCTGCCTATCCAAGAGCATGGGAGATCTTTTCATCTTCTAGGGTCTTGTACAATTTCTTTCTTTAGTGTCCTATAGTTTTCATTGTAGAGGTCTTCAACTTCTTTTGTTAAATTGATTCCCAAGTATTTTATTTTTTATGAGACTATTGTGAATGGGGTAGTTTTCCTAATTTCTCTTTCAGAGGATTCATCACTGATGTATAGAAATACAATAGATTTATGGGTATTGATTTTATATACTGCTACTTTGATGAATTCATTTATTAATTCTAGAAGTTTTCTGGTGGAATTTTTTGGATCCTCTAAGTATAGAATCGTGTCCCTAACAAATAATGATAGTTTGAGTTCTTCTTTTCCTATTTGTATCCCTTTATTTCTCTCATCTGTCTAATTACTCTGGCTAATGTTTCAAGGACTATGTTGAATAGCAGTGGTAAAAGAGGGCATCCCTGTCTCGTTCCCATTTTTAGAGGGAACACTTCCAATTTTTGTCCATTTAGGTTGATGTTGGCCTTGGGTTTAGCACAGATAGCTTTTACAAAGTTGAGGTATGTCCATACTATCCCTAGTTTTTCTAGTGTTTTGAACATAAAAGGGTGCTGTATTTCATCAAATGTTTTCTCTACATCAATTGATAAAATCATGATTCTTATCTTTAAGTGTATTGATGTGATGGATTATGTTAATTGATTTCCATATGTTGAGTCAACCTTGCATCCCTGGAATGAACCTCACTTGATCATGGTGCACTATTTTTTTAATATGTTTTTGTAAGCAGTTTGTCAAAATTTTATTGATAATTTTTGCATCTATGTTCATCAGGGATATTGGTCTGAAGTTTTCTTTCTTTGTTGTGTCTCTGTCTGGTTTTGGAATCAGGGTTATACTTGCCTCATAGAATGAGTTTGGAAGAGTTCCCTCCTTTTCTATTTCATGAAATATTTTGAGGAGTATTGGTATTAATTCTTCTTTGAAGGTCTTGTAGAACTCAGCTGAGAATCCATCTAGTCCTGGGCTTTTCTTGGTTGGCAGGCTTATGATAGCATCTTCTATTTCCTTGCTTGAAATTGATCTGTTTAAGTTGTGTATGACCTCCTGTTTCAGTTTGGGTAGGTTATATGCCTCTAGAAATTTGGTGGTGTCTTCAAGGTTTTCTATTTTACTGGAGTATAAATTTTCAAAATAGTTTCTAATTATTTTCTGTATTTCAGTAGTGTCTGTCATATTTCCTTTTTCATCATGAATTTTAGTAATTTGGGTTTTCTCTCTTCTTTTTGTTAGGGTGGCTAAGGGTTTATCAATTTTATTGAGTTTTTGAAAGAACCAGCTTTTTATTTTGTCAATTTTTTGAATTGTTTTTTTCGTTTCAATTTTGTTGATTTCAGCCCTAATTTTAATTATTTCCTGTCTTGTACTTATTTTGGTGTTGGTTTGTTCTTCTTTTTCTAGGGCTTTGAGATGTAGAGTCAAGTCATGTATTTGTTGACTTTTTCTTCTTTTAGTGAATGAGCTTAATGAAATGAACTTCCCTCTTAGTACTGCCTTCATGGTGTCCCAGAGATTTTGATATGTTGTATCGGAGTTTTCATTTACCTTTAAGAATTTTTTTTATCTCTTTTCCAATGTCTTCTGTTATCCATGCATCATTCAATAGTGTATTATTTAGTTTCCAGGTGTTTTCTATTTTTTTAATCTGTCATTGATTTCTAATTTTATTCTATTGTGGTCAAATAGGATGCAGGGTAGTATCTCTATTTTTTTGTATTTGCTAATAAGACTTGCTTTGTGGCATAACATATGATCTATTTTGGAGAAGAATCCATGTGTTGCCGAGAAAAAAGTGCATTCAATTATTGATGGATGGAATAGTCTATATATGTCTGTTAAGTCTAAATTATTGATTGTTTTATTGAGTTCTGTGGTTTCTCTGTTTAGTTTTTGTTTGGAAGATCTATCCAGCGGTGAGAGAGGTATGTTAAATTCACCCAATATTATTGTGTTGTGGTCTATTTGATTCTTGTAGTTGAAGGGATTTGTTTCATCTATGTAGATGCCCCATTGTTACATCTTGTTGATGTATGGTTCCCTTAAGAAGTATGAAATGTCCTTCTTTATCTCTTTTCACTAACTTTGGTTTGAAGTTCACTTTATCTGATATGAGGATGGAAACTCCTGCTTGTTTGCGGGGTCCAGGTGAGTGAAATGTTTTTTCCCACCCTTTCACTTTCAGTCTGTGGATGTCTTTTCCTGTGAGATGAGTCTGTTGAGGGCAGCATATTGTTGGGTCTTTTTTTTTTTTTAATCTAGTCTGTCAGTCTGTGTCTTTTAATTGATGAGTTTAGGCCAATCACATTTGGGGTTATTATTGAAATGCGATTTGTAATCCCAGTCATTTTGGTTTATTTTTGTTTTTTACCTTGACTTCGTTTCTCCTTTTTTTTTTTTAGTGTAGTTCCTCTCAGTGAAAATGTATATTTTCATTGTTGGTTGTCATTTCCTCCTCATAGAATATTTTGCCAAGAATGCTGTGTAGGGCAGATCTATCCAGCGATGAGAGAGGTAAATTTTTGCTGTATATCCTTTTAACTTTTGTTTATCATGGAAGATTTTTATTTCATCATTAAATCTGAAGCTCAGTTTTGCTGGATATAAGATTCTTGGTTGGCATTCATTTTCTTTCAGAGCTTCATGTATGTTGTTCCATGATCTCCTGGCTTTTCGGGTCTAGGTTGAAAAATCTGCTGAGATCCAAATTGGACAGTTGCAGTGTAATCCTGTGGCTAGAACAGAGTCTAGGGCACCTGGAGAAAGCCACAGTCTAATAGTGCATGCCAGCACACTCTGAGTCATCTTGACTGAGTACTCCAACTTTGTAGGCCTGTGGGAGGTTTGTTTGCTGGATAGTTTAGTAGGAAAATATGCTTGTCAGCTTTATATTAATTAACATGTACCTGAGATAATCAACTTATAAAGAGAAAATGTTTATTTTAGCTCATGATTTTGAAGGTTTTAGCCTAAGGATAGTTATCCCATTGCTTTTGGGCCTGGGATGAGGCTGCGTAACAAGGTGGTGAGCATGTGATGGAGCAAAGCCATTTACTTCATGACCAGGGAGTAAAAGAGATAAAATGAAACCGGGGTCCCACTATCTCCTTTCAGAGGATGCCCACAATATCCTAAGACCTCTCACTAGGCCCCACCTCTTGAAGGTTCCACCACCTCTCAAGACCATCATTAGATGAGGACCAAGCCTCAACCATAGCAGAAAACTTTTTTCTGTTCAAAGGTCTGAATATGAATACATCTGAGATAATAAGTTCAAAGAGTGTGAGAAAGAGAAAAGGAAGCAGAGCTCTTAGGGAAAATAATCTGTCTCCTTCCTCTCCTCCCATTCTCTTTTTTTTTTTTTTTGTACTGAGGATTGAACTCAGGGGCACTCGACCACTGAGCCACATCCCCAGCCCTATTTTGTGTTTTATGTAGAGACAGGGTCTCACTGAGTTGCTTAGTGCCTCGCCATTGCTGAGGCTGGCTTTGAACTCACGATTCTCCTGTCTCAGCCTCCCTAAGTGCTGGGATTACAGGCTTGAGCCACCGCACCCGGCTCCTCCCATTCTCTTCTACATCCCCCTTTCCTCCAAAAAAGAGAAGGATGTTTTTTGCATATGATACTCTATAGCAGTTTAAAAGGCCCTATCTCTTAGATATTATACATTCATTTATTCAGCAATAAATTTAGAGTGTCTGCTTTGAAATCCACATTGGACATACCCTGGTGAACAGGGTAGGCATGGCTCCTGCTCTCCTAGAGTTTGTTATCTACCTGGATATTAGTAAAAATTATTTTTTACATGAGCAGACATTAAGTGCCAGTCATTGTTCTAAATTAGTGGTTCTCAAATTTAAGTGTGAATCATAATCACCAGGAGGGCTTGTTAAAATGCACATTGTTGGAGCCCTACTCCAGTTTCTGATTCAGTGGATTGGAGAATATGTATTTCTATTATGATTCCAGGTTGCTGCTGCTGTTCTTGAGCCTACCCTTTGAGAACCATTCTGCCAAGCCTGTCACATTCATTTGCTGAAGGCTTATCGGTGCTTAGAATCATTTGGGATGGTGGCAGGTGCACAGGCTGAGATCTTCTTCCAGAATAACTTAAGTTGTTTTTAGAGAAAATTTGATTTTGCATTTAGGCAAAGTTACTGTTTTATGAAAATTGACTCTTTAAGAAAAATTGTTTAATGTATATCTGATAAGTTGAGAAGATAAAGAGCTGGTACAATGATAGATGAAGGAACAGGGAGGTTGTTATTTAACAGTTGCACCTGTTTGTCATTTTGTCTTTGAAGGTCCTATGATACAGAGCAATAGTTCTCCAAGTGTGTTGCCAGACGAGCAACATCATTAGAAATGCAGGATCTTAGGCCCTATGCCAGACCTACTGACTCAGAAATGCTAAGTATAGCGGCTAGGAATCTGTTTTAACAAGCCTCCTAGGCGATTCTGATGCATGCTCAAATTTGAGCACATCTAAGATAGAGGGGATTGAGAATTGGGCTGAGTCTGAATGAGGGCCGCTGGCATTCAATATTCTCAGCTCCCATAAGACAACTTGCCAGGATGACTAAGCTTCAGTTTTTTCTATCTCATAAGTCAAAACTCTATCCCTTGTTGTCCAATATCTTTTAGAATTACTGGGAAGGTAGTAACAACTTTAATCTGAAAGAGTTTCACTAGCAAAGATGAATCCTCCTAGCAAATCATAATATAGCACTAATTCAGTGGCAGAAAGAAAGGGTTCAGATGATTTACATTCTAATCTCATGTCCACCCTGCATGCAGCTGTGGTTGGTTATTAGCCTCACTTTTCTTATATGAAAAAATGGTCAGAAAAATGTCATTGGTCTAACATGAAGAGTCACTGCAAAGATCAAATGGAATAATGGATATGAATGTGCTTATGAAAGCATGCAGTGCTGTGCAAACACAAAAACTGTAACTTTGAGCTGCTTACCCTTAGCTCTGTGCTTCCCTATTAATAAAATGGGAATACTCTCATTACTTATAACTCCATGGAGATTGTAAGTGATTCAGACAACTAATAGCACAATATGAGCTCTTCTGAAGTATATTCTGTTGTTCATGTTTTGTCTTCAACAAAGGTTGGAAGATGTGGAAATAGTATAGAATCTTATGTATTTTATTATAGTGTTTCTATATAATATGAGATAGTACTTTTCTTTGAAATGGTCACATTCTTGAGCAGTGATTCTCAGAATGTGGTCCCTGGACCAGCATCATCAGCATCACCTGAGAACTTTAGATATGCAAATTCTCAGTTACCACCCCAGACCTACCAAATCAGCTGTTTTGGGGGTGGGGGCCAGCACTATGTGCACTATGTGGTTTAACAGGCCTTGCAGGTGATCCAGATATTCAGTCTAGGCTTAGAGGAAGAGATTTATATGTGTCTTAATTGAAGACTTTGACAAAGGCCACCCTTTTCTCCAGCTTGGATTTACATCATCATTGTCCAAACTCAGACAGCCACTATTGGATTCCTTCATAACCACACTGTCACTGCCTATCCAGTGCAGGAGATCTGGAATGCCACTGCAGTGCATCTGTTATTAGACTGACTTCAGGGTGTGAGAAAATTAAAGTTATTTATCACAGCCCATTTTCCCCTCTGTGACAGGGGAAATGAGGCTTAGCCTAACAAGGCTTCAAACTGGGCTCATGTACAAATAACATTCAGCTTGGCAAACACAGTTTAAGCAGGCTTACATAAGTAAGTTGAGCTTACTTAAAAAATGCTGAAGATGGCTTCATCCCAGTCTGATCTTGTTTTGAATAACCATTTTACACTTGTTATGTATTTGCAATTGTCCAATTTCATATTTCTTCCTGGTGTGAGTATTAACAGGCCAAAGTACAGTGGCTTCAATACTATTTCAGATAGTAACTAACATTTATTTGGTACATACCATAGTGTGGTGAATAGTGCACAATTCTGTGAGATACATATTATTATCTCTGTTTTATAAATGGAGAGCCTGAACTGCTGAGAGTTTAATTAATGCCCAATGTTATGAAGACATTGTTAAGTCTTGATTCAGATGCAGGTCTTTTTGATGCCCAAGCCAGCATTCTAAACCAAATTGTGGAATGAGAAGTTACTTTAGGGAGTTGCAAATAGCATTTTTAAAGAATTGAATAGAATGGAAAACACCAGAATGTAGCACATGTAGTTTGGGTAAGTCTTGATGCATGAAACTTTTGTTTCAACTCCAAAGATATGCATGTATACACACACATATAAGTACATTACTGTGTACTGGGAACAATATAGAGTATATTTTTTACTGCATCATACTCACATTTGAAAGCAAAGTTGGGGTTGGGAGGAACAAAGAGAAAAAGGGACAGCAGGAGGAAAAAAGTATGAAAGAGTAAATGAATGAATGACTATCAAAGAGACACAAGACTGAGGGACGAACCATAGAAGGGAATAAGGAGAGGGAAAGTATGGGAACTCTGGAAGAGAGACATAGAGACTCAGGTAAGTCCAGGGAGGAGGAGGTCATATGGAAGTCACATGACTTCGTCCACCATTCTGTTCAGCATACGCCCCTACTTGATGGCAAAACTAGAGCTCTTTCATTGGATTTTAGCTTTCATGTACTTCTCATGCTGTGTTATCTTATCATTCTGAATGCAAGTTGAATATTTTTATAAAGCATGGCTCCTACATCCAAATCATCTATTTCATCTGGCACTCAACTGAAAATCAGTGATCTGAAGGGAAAACAGGCTGTGTTGAAATCAATGAATGTGTAAGATCCTCAGTATGCCCCTTGCTAAGAGCTGGCAAAGGCAGTTTTGAGTATATGTAATTTTTGTCTTTGAGCAGACTAATTTTGATTCTACTGCATAAACTCTTGTGTTTTAGTGGGAAAACACAGATAACAAACAGATTTTAAAATCTTTTCTTGCCAGGAAATTCTATAACCAATAAGTACTTTACTATTTTTTTTTTTTTTTGGCAGTGATGGGAATTGAACCCAGGGCTTTGTGCATGCAAGGCAAGCACTCTACCAACTGAGCTATATCCCCAGCTCAAATATTTTACTTTCAAAGGATTCTAGAGTTGATTACTTAAAAACTCGTTTTTACACTTGTGGAAATTGAGTGAATATTTATTTGCATGAAGATGCCATATACATAGATACTTTCAAAAGCATCTTATTATTGAATCTTCATAACTACTTAGATAGGTTGCCCTTATGTAAATTTTACTGGAGAAACTGGAGCTCAATAAGTTTAAGTACGTTGCCCAGATTTTTCTATACAAGGAGATAGAGATAGATTCAAACCTTAATTCTTAGACCCTGAATTCCATGTTTTTCCCACTAGACAAAAAATATCAAAAGTGGATTGAAAATCAGTGCTTTGTGTCACAATTTAGAAGGATAATTTTGTTTATGAGAGTGTGGTGCAAAGTCTAAAATGTCCACTGTTTTACTGTGGTAGCACATCATTATGTAATTTCTTCTGCTCCCAACCCCCAAATATTTCTCTATTTCTAGGCCCCAATTAGCAAATTAGAGTTGATATTGTTCTACTTTCTTATGATCGATCCATCCTTGGCCTTTCTTTGTTGAAGATTATTGTAAGTACCAATTCTCTTTCAGTAGCTAACAGTATTGTATTTAATAATGGGTTATTGGCATCAACTAAAGTGGGTATTCTTTCCTTTTTATTTTTCCTTTTTTTTAAAATAGATGTTGTCAGTGTAAATAGGACCCACCAGAATGAACTCCATTTCAAAAGCCTTCATAGCCTGTTAGAAAAGAATTGTGATATTTTCCTCAGCTTGCCAAAATACTATTGCTATATATCCTATCCATCTTGTTTGGTCCCACTACTAATATTTTATTTAAGAAAGAAACTTCCAGAAGAATGCTAACATGATTTCATTCCAACTGTCTCTACTAAAACCTTTGTGTTATGTAATAAGGCCCTTCCACCAGTGTATTTTGTCCTTATTTTTCTCCTAAATCCTCATTTTTAATAAGGATTTATGCTTCCAAATGTATATAGTTTAAAGTAGGACCATTTCTTCTTGTTTCACAGATTTCATCTCCTGTCTTCAAAAGGTATCTGTAAATGAAAGTGTCTTTCCTCCACTGGTTTCATTTTGCTCAGTGTTTATTATACTCAATCAGGTATTTTCAGAAAGCTAAGATTCATCCCTACACTCCATGGGAGCTTTGTCAGCACACACAAAATATACATCTCCGGTACATCACAGGAGACCCTAGCCTCATTACAATTTTAATAACTGTGATTGTTGTTTATTTATTTCAGAAATCCCTGAGGACCCACTTGTGGCTGAAGAGTATTATACCGATGTGTTTGATTCCTGCTCTGAAGATAGTGAGGAGCAGGGAGAAGAAATAGTGTTCTCAGGACTGGAGGAGGTTAAGGATGAGGGACCCCAGCCAGCTTACAGAACAAACCAACAGGTACCTGCCACTCCAGTTAGAAGTAGTGGAATTGTCTGAGGTACTGAAGAGACACCTCAGAAAGATTGAAGGAAGTCTAAAACCTGAAGTGGAGAAGAGGAGCACTAGGATTTTTATGATGGCTCCATATATAAATCTTCCAAGGGGGGCAGGGACAGGTAGGATTCTGAGAATCTTCTCTGGGCCACGTTGACAAGGGAAGGACCAACATACATAGCACTTATTGGAGGAGCAAAGGGATGATGCACAGTGTGTTTGCATACTGAGAAGTGCTTTATATGCAACTGTTGAATAAATAATGCAAATGTCTGTTTAGAAGAGACAATGAGATTTTTAATATACTTTTTTGCCTAGTAATTAGATTTGGAGTCTTTATTCTGCAGATTTAATACAAAACAAATCTGTAAAGACTCACTTCATTCTGGGCATAAGGGAAGATCTTTCTAGTTACTTTCAGCTTCTGAGGGCCCATCCTTACATACACTGCTGAGTCTTTCTAAGTGTCTGCCTTCATAATAGATCTCTGTAATTGTGGCATGACTAAGTTCCATGTAAGTGATAGGCCAAGAAATAGCACTAACATGTTTTCTCTGTTGGGTGTCTGTAGGAGAGTTAAGCAAGAGGGATGTGAAGAGAAAACAGATGACTATGGG
This sequence comes from Xerus rutilus, assembly GCA_028644305.1. Classification (NCBI taxonomy): domain Eukaryota; kingdom Metazoa; phylum Chordata; class Mammalia; order Rodentia; family Sciuridae; genus Xerus; species Xerus rutilus. The sequence goes on along the minus strand of CM053409.1, from coordinate 21,460,643 downwards.
AAATTTATGAACATATACCTCATTTTCTTCTTAAACCATAAACCTGGCAACCCTTCCAATCCTATACTACCATGAGGTACAAAAGCTTTTTATTACCTTGAAACTATTCAGCTACTAAAATAAAAGTCAATCAAGGTACCTGACTCAGTGGCAACTTAATTTGGGGAGATGATTTTTGGAGTGCAGAGAAGGCTGTACATAATTCACTCAACCATTTTTAATGAAAACTGAACAATCATAACATACAATAAAACCAACAAGAGATGTTTCTCGAGTTCTATATAAGAGAAGGAGAGAAAGGAAGGCAGAAGGGAACAAGTAAGGCATAGATATAAGGCCAAGCAGAGAAAGAGATGAGAGAAAGAGAAAAGGAGAAAGACAGAAAGAATTTAAGAGACAAATACATGAGAAGATAAATAAATTATTGACAAAAATACAGAATGAAAGTGAGGTAAGATTCAGAATTCCAAAATACAAACTTTCCTTATAGCATTTTCCCATCTTTTCCAATGGACTGTGGAAAAAAACAGTACCTACTACTATAAATTGAAAGTGTAATTTCCATTTGCTTCTGAGCCATTGTTATAAACAACTGAAACAAATGTTATTACAATGTTATAGAAATTTTATTTTATGCCTGTGGTTGCAAAACACATGATATATAAGATCCATACTCAATTTTTTGCTCTCAGAACATCAATTTTTTTTAATAAAATAAAATCAACTCAGAAAACCACATGAAAAAAATACACTGCAAACACCAACCAGGTCAAGAAATAGAACTTTGCCAGATCCAGAAGCCCCATCTTTTTCATAGTTGTCAGAACCTAGGGTTGGAAATCAGATTGCTTATATCTGAGTCTAGCCTTTGTCACTTACAGGTCACATTTGAGTTAGTAAACTTCACCGTGCCTCTGGTTTCTAATCTGTGAAGTGGGAGAATAATGGTTCCTACCTCATAGTGGTTTTAACATTAAGTGAAATAATATAAAGTACTATAATAGATACTAGAACATAATTATGTACTTAATAAACATGTAATAACTTAGCTGTTATTGTGAGGTTACCCAGTCATCTTGTGGCCTTTTTATGATACTCATAAAACTCCTTAAAATAAGATTTTAAAATTGTAGTACTTTTAAAAATCCCTTCTTCTTGTGTCTTAAGGCAAATGATAAATATGAGGGCAGGGATTTTGCTATCTGGTCTGTGTATCTGTCTCATGTTATATGACAATTCTGGTTGATTTAAAATAATCAAGGTGCTAAGGCTTCTCACATACATGATGGTGTTTTGTCTTACAACATTCTGTTGGATAATTATTCTTATTCCTATTTTCCAGATGAGGAAAGTGTTTCTGAGAGAGGAATAACTTGCCAGCAGTCCAGCTAGGGAAGGGTCAGAATCCTGCTTCCAGCCCAGAGCAGTCATATTCCCAAGCCAGTATTTTTTTCTACTATACAAGGTATATCCATCTAGCATGTACTTGGTATAATGGAAACAGGAGTGGAAATCATAACAGAGTAATTTATATTAGAGATAGGTAATTACAACCCATTTTTGTTGTTGTTGATCTTTTTTTTTTTTTTTTTGGTACTAGAAAGTTAACCCAGAGACACACTTAACCACTGAGCTACATCCTCAGCCCTTTTTATTTTGAGATAGGATCTTGCTAAGTTGCCAAGGGCCTCGTTAAATTGCTGAAGCTGGTCTTGAACTTGTGATCTTCCTACTTCAACCCCAGCATATGCTATCATACCCAGCTCCATTTTTTTGTTGTTGTTGTTGTTCTAAAGAACTAATTCAATATAGTTTCTCTATTCCCAAAGGTGGTAGGTGGGAGGTTGTCATGGATGTTAGTTCTTAAATTTGGGGTTTAGCAACACATTAATTATACTTTAGAACTCAGTGCAGAGACCCAATCACTTCACTTATGAATTGTGTGAAACCTACAGCCTTCTCTGAGATTTACCTCTTTTTCCCCTTCTCTCCAGTCCTGTCCTTGAACTCTGAGCATGCTAGTCTGCTTAGGTGATCTTCATACCCATAGGGGGGGTTTTTGTGAGTAATTGGAGCAAAATTAATTCTCTTTTCTCTAGATGGGAATCAAATTTTGAGGGAGAAGTGTTTTCATAAATAAACAGCCACAGGCTTCATTGTGATTGATTCCTGAGTCTTTGTGCCAACCATGACAATCTTAGCAGCAAGGGCATCTCCAAAGCTGTTTTGTTAAGCACCTAATTGCTGTTGTTTGCCAGTAGTTCCTCTGCTGTGATAAGGAAAACATCAATAACATCTTTATCACAAGACACTATCATATTGTTGATGGCTACTCTGTGAAGTCTGTGGTCACCAAATTGGACAAGTCTCTTCGGTCTCAGGAGAATGGAGTTTGTAGCTGCCATCACAACAGGATTCTCCATAGCATTTGTAGGACCTGTCACTAAAAGTGTTTCATGTGCTCTGATGGATGTGTCTTAGGCTTTCAGGCTGATGAGTGTTTTCATTACTTCTCTGTCTTTCCCTTACTGCCCTGCCAGTTGTCTCCCTCTCCAAGACTAATAAATGGCTCAGGTGCACCAATAATACACATACAAGATGGGCAATAATGACTTAACACAGAACTCCCTCCAGAAAGGCTCTGTTTAATGCATGCCACTTTCAGTGAGGCTTGTTTTAAAAAGGATTTTCAGGACCATGGTGTTTGTTCCTGCTAAAATGAAGAACCGCAGAGGCCCATTTTATTTTTCCAACTAATTCCAAAGTTTTCAAATCTTTCAGTGATCTGAAATTCTCTCTGAACACCAAAGCATTAGGACTGCTTGAAACATAACCACAGAGAGAAAACTGGTACACAGTAAGTAAGGCCTAAAGTTCCCCTGGGGACCCTTGGATCAGACCATTATGAAGGTAGATGCCTCAGGAGTTATTAGTGAAGCATTAGTTTAATCAGATTTTAATTATCGTAACAGTAGCAGCTACCATTCCCAGAACCTTTCTTTCATTCTCAGTACTTTATATTCTGAGTCATCGTAGGTCCTCTGGGAAGTGGATGATAAGACAGAACTAGAAATGAAAGAAAAAAAAAACCATGAGGTAGATAGGGAGCATCAAACTATGCTGAGGGATGGCAGGAGAGAGGAAAGAAGGGAGGGAGAGAGGAAGGAAGGGAGAAGGAAAGGAGCAGAACAAAGGAAGGGAGGAAGAAACGAAAAGAAGTGGAACAAAGGAAGGAAGGATGGGCTGGATAAAGGAAGGAAGGAAAAAGGAAGGAAAGGAGGGAGGGAAGGAGGAAGGATTAGTTGTACGAGAACTTCAGACTGAAATGCAGTCTTAAAAAAGGCTTGGCAAGCTGATACAGGTGGCCCCCACAGCGAAGACTTCCATTTGCAGGAGCCCTGCACTGGGAATGAATGGCTGGTTCTAGCATAGCCTCTGACCTCACACTGGCAGAGAACCATCTAGAAAGAGCACAACCTCCCATAGGACTGGGACTTCTTAGATCCCTAGGCTAATTGTTGCAGGCTGTCCTTGAAGGAAGATATGACATGCCTCATGGCTGCCACAGATCAATCATTTATTTCTTGTAAATGGACCCTTTGATGCATGTGTTCTAGATGAACTGTATCGAACCAGAATTTAAGTAACCATATTCTAATAAAGGAGAGGACAAGGGTAAGGGAGAATGTGAGGGTGGGAGAAAGGAAGGGACTTGAATTAGGGATTCTAGGCAATTCTCCCTTACATTTCAATCTGAGTGTGAATATCCCAGAGTGAGATGAGCTGTGAGCTATAAATCCAGAGTCCTACTGCTGCATTTCAGTTCCTGTATGTCTCTCATATTGTGAATCTCTTGTTGCTTGAATTGTTGAACTAGATTTATAGTCTAGTGCAATTTAAAGGTGCATATTTTTTAATGTAGTTCCTCAGTGCAAGTCGACTATCTCTTTTGGTGCTCAAAAAAGCAATTTTGTGTTTAATTGATTTTGCATTAAGTGCCAACTATAAAACCCAGGTCCTCTTGAAAGATGAGATTGCTGTAACATCCCAACCTTAAATAAGAGGAAACTGAGGCTTAGGGAGGTGATTTCTCCAAGGTCACATAGCTATTAAATGGCAGACCTCAACTCTCTGTTTAGCCCCTCTTTTACATAGTCTTTACATGACAATAATAATCCCTCCTCTGCCACTGGTGATAGAGGAAACAAATTAAGTACAAGGGAACAGTTGAGGAGCCATTGTCTTTCAGGGCTTGGAATATGTTATTTGATGATCTCCTGGATTTTAGGGTCTGGGTTGAAAAATCTGCTGAGATACGAATTGGCCTCCCTTTGTACGTAATCTGGTTCCTCTCTCGCGTGGCCTTTAAAATTCTATCCTTATTCTGTATGTTGGGCATTTTCATTATAATGTGCCTTGGTGTAGATCTGTTGAAATTTTGTATGTTTGGTGTCCTGTAAGCCTCTTGTATATGATTTTCTACTTCATTTTTCATATTTGGGAAATTTTCCGATATTATTTCATTGAAGAGATTGTACATTCCTATGGTTTGAAATTCTGCGCCTTCTTCTATCCCAATAAATCTTAGAGTTGGTTTTTTGATGCTGTCCCATATTTCTTGTATGTTCTGATCATGATTTTTTACCATCTTCACTGTATGGTCAAGTTTATTTTCAAGATTGTATATCTTCTCTTCATTATCCAAGGTTCTGTCTTCCAGGTGATCTAGTCTACTGGTGATGACTTCTATTGAGTTTTTTATTTGGTTTATTGTTTCCTTCATTTCAAGAATTCCTGATTGGTTTTTTTTTCACAATATCTAGCTCTTTCTTAAAATAAACTTTTGCTACTTGTAATTGCTCTCTTACCTCTTTGTTAGAATGATCAATGGTTGCCTTTATTTGCTTTCCTATTTCTTTGTTGGATTGATCAATTTTTGCCTGTAATTGTTCACTCATGTCATTCTTTAGTTTGCTGATCATTTTAATTATGTACATTCTGAATTCTTTCTCTGACATTTCATCAACTGTGTTGTGAATAGATTCTGTTACAGTGGTATCCAGGTTTATTTGGGGCAATTTCTTCCCTTGTTTTTTCATGTTGATTGTGTATCTTTCTTTCTTGAAATACCAATCTGAGGTATTGTGGCTTCTATCCTATAATCTTGTATTGACACTCCAGATTACCTGCGTCTCACCTTGGAGCTACTTCTGTTCTCCCAGTGTCCCCAGATGGGCACTACTGTCACTAAAGTTGGTGGAAGTAGTGGATGTACCTCTAGAGGGCAGTGGGAGTGGCCTTGGCTGGGCTCCTGAGGCGGCCCCTGAGGGCTGTTTTGCCCCTCTCTTGCACTCCTGCTAGTGAACAGGAACTCTGGAGTGGAACTAGAGGGAACTTAGGCAGGGTCGCAAGCTGGAGAGTCTGTGTGCGACCCTTACAGTTAGTGTGAGCTCCCCTGGGGATGGAGGCTAGCAGGCTCTGGTCTGCCTTCAACTGGGTACCCCTGGCATTCCCTAAGGGTGGTTTTGGGCCTTCTGTCTCGCCTGACCACAGGAACTCTGGAGCGGAACTGAGGTGGGCCCAGAGCGCACTTGGGTGGGGCCTCTTCATGCTGGGATCTCTGGAGTCCACTCTTACCCTGGGTGTGCCTTCCTCTGTGGCTGTTAGCAATCAGACTCTGGTCAGCCCTTAGCTGGACACCCATGGAGGTTCCTGAGGGTGGATCTGGGCCCTCTGTGGCTCCTGCCAGTCCACAGGAACTCTGCAGTGGAACTGAGGTGGGCCCAGGCCAGCCTTGGGAGGGATGGCTTCACTGGGGTCTCTGGACTGACTCTTGCCCTGAATTTGGGCTCCCCAGTGGCTAGAGGTAGCAGTCCCTGGTCTCCCTTTGGCTGGACACCCGTGGAGTTTCCTGAGGGTGGATCTGGGCCCTCTGCGGCTCCTGCCGGTGCACAGGAATTCTGGAGCATAACTGAGGCGGGCCCAGGCCGCCCTTGGGCAGGGCTGCCTCAGTTGAGGTCTCTGGAGTGACTCTTACCCTGAATTTGGGCTCCCCAGTGGCTAGCAGCTAGCAGTCCCTGGTCTCCCGTTGGCTGGACAACTGTGGAGGTTCTTGAGGGAAGATCTGGGCCCTCTGTCCTGTCAATGGATTCTATTATTGTAGTATCTAGGTTTATTTGGGGTACTTTCTTCCCTTGTTTTTTCATGTTGATTTTGTATCTTCCTTTCTTGCAATGCCAATCTGAGTTATTGCAGTTTCTATCCTATAATCTTGTAATGACTCTACAGATTACCTGTATGTCATCTTAGAGTTCACTTCCAGTCCCCAGCAGGTGACCCAAGATGGACACTACTGCCACTAAAGATGGTGGCAGTGGTAGTGGAGGTAACTGAAGATGGCAGTGGCAGTGGCCTTGGCTGGGCTCCTTCAGCAGTCTCTGAAGGTGGTCCTGGACCATGGCCTTTGCTCCTGCTGTTTGGCCGGACCTCTGGCGTGAAACTGGGGGTAGTCTCAGGCCTCACATAGGCCAGGTCTCCTGCAGGGGTCCCCGTAAGCAGTCCTTCCCCTAGGTCTAGGTTCCCCTGTGGCTGGCGGCTAGCAGTCTCAGGTCTAACCTTGGTTGGGCTCCTGTGGTGGTCCCTGAAGATGGTTTTGGGCCCTGGGCTGTGCCCCTGCTGGTCAACCTCTTACTTTTTTTTTTATATATTATTTTATTTTATTTTATTTTTACTTTTTTAAAAATAGATCCACTATTTTGTTTCAGAACATTCCTACATTTCTTGCTCCAATAACAAAACATGGAAGAGAGAGACATTAGAATGGACAAAGACAAAGCCACATTCAAAGCAAGCACTCAAGTTTCTTCATTTGTTTCAGTGTAAATGAAGTTACAGGGTCACCAGCCCTATGGCCTCCCTGTTGATGGATGAGCAGAGGTCCACCAGCTGATGGGGGAACAAGGGGATAGTCACCTACAGCATGAGATTCCGTGTGTTCTGCTGTGCTGCTTCTGAAGCTGTGGAGAGGGTGATAGAGACTTTTACAGAACTGATAAGACCATTTGCAATGGTAGCTTTAGGACTTTCTTTCCAACAACCTTATCCCTGTCACCTACCCTAAACCAATTCTTGTTTCCCCAGCTATCATCAGGGCTGAGATTCTCTGAGTGTACAGTACCCAAAAAAAAAGTTTTCAAAAAATGTTAAAATCTTTGTAAATTGTCTTTGCAACAGATAAATAAGAAGGTGCATCTCACTATTTTGTTTTAAATTTCACAAAGATTTAATTGTCTGAATATTTTATTTACCTAGAAAGGGGAGTGAATACCATTTCATGGTATTAAGCCTAGAAGGAAAGGAGTGTGACATGTCAGTGACATTGTTGGAGATGCCATCTTTCCTATATAACCTGCCAATCTGGAGATACATGGGGCTACATCGTACTTCAGATAACAGTAGTCACAGTTAATGAAGCAGAACTATGTTGCAGCATGCCAGATGCTGTGCTAAGCTCTCTGCATGCCTTATCCCATCTTGTACTCACCAGCACTCTATGGGGTTAATATTTTCCATCCTATTTTCAAATTAATTTAACCTAGATCACTTAATCCAATGATAATTGAGATTCAAACCAGCAAATATGCACTGTGTTAACCACTAGTTATTTGGGACAAGTATAGAACTCAATACAGAAGTTAGTAAATGAGAAGAAAAGGAGATGCTTAAGACCCAAAGGAAAGCTCCAGAATGTGAAAATGTACTATGATCTGATTGCTTTAAATCATGTTTAAATCACAGGACCTGGTTTTCTGCTTATTCTGTAGGATCAAAATGGGAATAAAACTAGAACTTGAGTTGAAAATAGTAATCTGCAATAAATGTGTATCATCAGGGCTTCCTTTTAGATCAAAAACTATTTCCCTCTTTATCTCAAACCTCCCTTAAATTGCAGGATTTTCTTTCCTAGACTTCTAGACAGGTGATATGTGAAGAGATTAAGTAATCCAGAGCGAGTAGAGGGGATGGATTTGAGGTGGCTTACCCTCCACACTGCTGGAACTCTGGGAATGGGATGTAGTAGAGTCCTGATTTCGCCAGCTTCTGGAAAATCCATTGCCCCCTGTTCTTGGGCAGGTGTTATGTACCAGTCCATCAGTCCAACTTTCTTTTTTCTTCTCTCCATCTTTTACATTTCCAAACTGTAATCCAAAATGTGTTAGAAGTTCTGTCATCAAATACCTATGAATGTCTTTGACACTTTAAAGCAACCCCATAGGCCCTGACTTGGGAACCTGGGCATTAATAAGACAGCTGCAGTTAGAAGATTTTAATAATGCACAGTAAACAGGTACAAGTAGTGAAGAGGAGACACATTGACAGTCACATTTCAGTGATTCTGAATTTAGCAACAGAGGTACTTAGTGTTATGGGAGGTAGGGAGACTTGTTTACAGTTTTGCAGATACATCTCTGTGTTGCCATCACTACACACATTTTTGGGCAGAAGGCAACCAACAGAAGGCAACTCATTGAGAGATGAGTTAAGATCTCAGCTTCCTAATTCCAGGGCAACCCCAACAAAGGTGCCATCAGCTCTGTCCTCTGACTTTGCATTAAACAACATCCTCTGCCTTCCCATGAATGATGAATGCATGTAAGCAAGGGCTTGACTTTTAATGAGATCAAACTGAGATGTGAAAGGTACGTCTGAGTGTGCAGAAAATGGAAAAGGTCACTTTGATGTTTTGGTTTCTGCCACTTAGTGACATTTGGGGATGTTGTTGTAGATAAAATTTGAAGGAGAGTAGATAATTGCTTAGTAATGCAACTAGTGGAAAAGAAAGTAGATGAGTTTTTACTTGGACCATTCATTTATGTATTATGTACATGAGTGTTCAAGGCAACTGGATATATGGTAGTGAACAAATACACACAGTCTCACCCTCATGGACATATCAGTATCATGTATTTGAATATTCTCTATTGATTGACAGCTCCTCGATGTGTGTCTTCCGTTCATCATTTGTCTCCCCAGAACTCTAGACTCATATAACTAGTGTGTCAGGGAGTGGAATTAGAAGTTATGTGGACCTCTGATAAACACACCAAGCATGTTCTTGCCTTTGGAAGTCTGGAGTGCACTCTCCACCAGATGCACAAGTAGTTTTCTCCCTCTCTGTCTATAAGTCTTTGCTTATATGTCCTCTTATTGGGGAGAACTCTGCTCACCTTAAATAAAATAGCATTCGCTGGCCTGAGAATCCATTTTTCCACCTTTCCTCTTTATTTTCCTCCATAGTCTTTATCATCATGAGTTACCACTGTTTACTTGCATATTCATTTGTGACCTGTCTCTCCATATTAGAATGAACGACAGCAGGGCAGAGCTGCTATGTTTTTTTTTTTCATTGCGGAATCCCCTTCACCTTAAATAGTGTTTATCACAGAGCAGATACTCAGTAGATATTGTGGAATTCATGAATAAATGAATGAATGTAGTGTATAATCTAGTGGGTCAGGTGGTCAATAAGCCAATACACAAACAAACAGTAAGAGCAACCATGAAATGAAGAAGCTGAAGTGATAGAAGATATGAGCATTTAGGGGATGTGGAGAGACTTACTAAAAAGAGTCAGGGAGAACTTTTAGGAGATGCTTTTCAGCTATGACCTGAAGGATATAAAAGAGTCAGATGCTATGAGATAAGGAAAGGGAGTTGGAGAGAAGTGTTTCAGGGAGAGGGGACAGTTATGTGGAAAGGCCCCTGATTGTGAAAGGGCTGGGGCAAGTTCTAGAAGCCGTGTAGTGAACAAGAAGATCATACGAGATTGGAGATGCCAGACCAACTGTAGTTATACCATGAAGACCTTGTAAGGAGAGTAGATTCTAAGTGGAAGTCTAATTCAGTGGAGAGTAATTGAAACAAAGCTTTAAAATGAATCTATTGTGATAGAAATCAGAACAAATGTAGGGACTTGGCTGGAAGGAGGCCTGTGGGAACTGTTGAGGATGACAGATTTCTTTACACTTGTTTTGGACAGTGTCTATTCAGGTGTACAACTCAGAATTGTACACTTAATATGTATGCACCTTGATGTATGCAAAGTTTATCTCAATAAAAATGTCATCATTGCCATCCAGAGAGGGGAAAAAAATAGAAAATTGCAACAGAGTTGCAATATTCATATATATATTAACCACATGAGCCCCTGTCTATACTGAGGTCACTTCCTGGCTGCTTGTTGTCAGGGGTAACTCTTCAGCTTCAAAGAGGTCCTGAATACAACCAAATGAGGTCTCTCAGGAGGAAAAGGTGAGTCCAGAATGATCATGGGTGAATAGGAAAGAGGGTTCTGCATGGTTTGGTTTCACTTTGTGGAATGACTCTGAGAGGAGAAGTGACCAAGAGGTTAAATAAATCAGTCCACTCACACTTACACACTCACTGACATAGGGGACTGATGAGTGTGAACATGTGCCTGGGGTCTCAGTGAGATGAAGCTCAGCTAAGTGCTTTTCTGGTTGGAGCCATCACGGAAGGTTGTGTCTACTTCATGCATATGTTTAGAGATCTGTGTCTGCTCTGGGTTGTTCAACAGATGGAGAACCTGGTGTCAGGTCTGGCGGCATGCCATGAAGGCATCCATGCAACCCTTCCCGCTTACTTTGAGCAGCTTTCAGCCACTGGAAACCTAAGACACTTCTATAACTGTGAAACTCTTTGTATTGATATCTACTAAACCTTCTCTGAATATGCCTTTGGGAGTCAGCATAGCTCCCCAGCTAGGAGAGTACTGAGGATGTTAGATGTAAACAGATGGTTGAGTTTGCACTGCCTCCAGGTGAAGGACCAATGAGCAGAATAATCCTCTGGGAGCTTCTTGAGAAAGTCTAAAAATAGATCCATAATCTCAAAAGGACTGTTTGTTGGTGCCCAAACTGAGTCCTCATTCTAAACCATGTTCTTATGGCAGTAAAGTACTTTTCATTTACTCACTCATGTTGTTGCAAAGCAAGGCCATCCACAGAGCTGAAGCAGTTATGGAGGTCCTAGGTCATTGATTCTGTATGATGGCACTAGAAGGATTTCAGACAAGTCACTCAGAGTAGCAGGGAAGAATTTATTCAAGGGGTCAGTAAAAGGGGAAAAGGGAATACTTTCAAGAGAAAAAGGGAAGGTGAGCTCTCTTGGAGAGGGACAGCACACCTCCCTGCCCTGTTTTATTGGGGCGGGGGTCCCAGAGAAGTTTCTTGACTTGTGACTGACAGCAGGATTACATCAGACTTTCAAGTCCCCACTCCGCATGGTGTTATTCCATGGATGGGGAGATTTTACTGTTAACAATGACGTGCTAAAGATCCAAGGCAATTCTGGGTAACCTTGGCCTATGCTGACCTGTTCTAATTAGACTTGTTCTTATAGATCTTATGGTTGGGGGCTTTACTTCTTATTTTCCTGTTTCTGAATTCTGGAATCTGGTATGTGTAAAGATCACAGAAGTCCCCTGCTTCAGGATAACTTATGTTCTTCTTATCAGTAGGGAGGAGACTTTTGGATCTGCATTTCCCTGCAGATAACAGGTTGTTTGTTGAGGAATATAGCATATCTTGTCTACTTAAGCCAGGCAGGGCCAGAGCAGCTTTAGGCAAATCACCCTTCAAAATAAAGCATGCAGGGTTCAGCACAGTCTGTAGAATTATCCCTTTAACCTCCTGTTTTCGCCACTCATGTCTGTTACCTATCAATATGGCACATTTGTCACCAAACACAAGAATGTGTGCAGGTATCATTTTACAAATATCATTGCTAGATCTTTCCATTATTTATCTCTATATTCAGTGCTTTAACTGTAGAAATTGTTTTCATTTACTAACTTTTAAACCAAACCCTGTCTCTACTGGTTTATCATCTCCAACATTTTTCTTAACCAAAAGCTTTTTTGTTTTCTTTGCCAACCTATGATTATTTTTCCTTTTAACTCATTTAGAAAGAGGAAGAAATTCACTGGCAAAAGTGGAAGATGGAGAGATGCAGCATCTTATGTTTATGTGCCTTGTCTTCCTTTGACTCCTTCCTCTGTGTCTTCATCCACATAATGGATGAGAGTCCTTAGGCTTGGACAACAAACCTTTTGGTACGAGGCTTCTCCTATGAGTGTCTTCTTATTGATTTGTTCCCTAGAAGGTTGGCAAAACCTGTTTTCCTTCTTCATTTCACCTATCTCACTGAGTTCAGTGGCAGTTTGAATGGTATAGCATGACTGGAGTCTCTTGAATGAGTGATTATTGGCAACAACTTGAGAAACAAACTTTCTCAGAAGGAGATTTCTTCAACTGCCCTTCCATTCCAACAATTTGAGCAGCAAGTTAAATAGAGTTTACTTCAGGATGTGGGGAACTATGCTGATCCCCAAAGGCATATTCAGAGAAAGCATGGTAGGTACCAATACACACATAGATGCTATTTTCGAGCACATTAACAAATGCTTGTTATTATTATGTGCAGGCATAGATCTGTGTGTTTTACAAATTCTACATATTTGATTCTCCCAGCAACCCATTTTATAGATGGGGAAATAGAGGCATGATTAGATTAAGTGATTTATTCAACATATATACAATGCCAGAACTGGATTTAAACTCAAGCAGGAGGACTTGAAAGTCCATGTTCTTATACTAAGCTGTGCCCCACATTTTATTAGAACCTCAGCTTTGTACCAGTGACCACCCTCCTCTTTTACTTTGGATAAACACTGATTCCTTTCAACTAGTCTAGCCATCATATACACTTTCCCAGGATTGGTTAAAATGAACATCCATCAATCATGGCCCAAAAGTGTAAGGATATTTTTTATTTGTTTTTATTTTTTGTTTTTTGGAAAGAGGGAGTTCTGGGAATGCTTGAAAAGTAACATGGTGACATTTTTACTTAAGTCATTTCATGTACATTGTCAGTTACTTGTAGCTGAAACTGTCCTAAGTACTATAGATGCTGTAGGATTATTTTTTCTAGAAGTAGTATCTATGTATCAATATGGTTGTATACTGTTGGGATTACATTTTCAAAACAACATCTTGTCAACTTTCAAATCAAAGTTTCAGTTTTCAAGGACCAAAGCAAGCCTTCCAGTATGAACAAATGATAGTATTTAAGGTTTTCCTCTAAGAACAAAAATGAAATGTAAAATACTATATGTATAGCTCTATTGGTATAAAAAATTTGATTCAGTGACTACATTTTTACTACCAGATTCTTTATTGAGCATTCTAACATGAATATTTTTGAGAATTTGGTTCATGTGTCTATCAGAGGATTAGATTAAAACAAAATAATGATTGTAGAAAATCTTTCTGAACTGGAAAATCTTTCTGGACATGTCCAATGAAAGGGATATGGATAAATACATACAATATAGTTTTAGAATGCGATATTATCCAGTTCTCAAAATTATGCTTCAGAAGAATATTTGATAGCATAGGATAAAAGTCAAAACAAAATGTATGTAGTATGTTTTATGGATATACATGTGTACTATACATATATGGTATATCTGAAAAATCTAAAAGATAGACACACACATACCATATGTAATAAATTTCAAATATCTATAGCTCTATATAGAAAGTATGAGTGTGAACATTAATAGTAGTGGCATTAGTGGTGATTGGTGGTGGATATTTTATTTGATGATTTTCTATATGTTCCAGTTTAAAAAATAAATGAATTACTAAAATAAATATAATTTTATAAATATTGTTTATAAATATTGTTTATAAAATTATATAAATATTGCTTAAACAGGGAGATTGCTTTAGATAGCTGCTAGGCAAGCATTGATAGTTATCATGTACATTGTGGGTCTGACTGGTCCTGTTGAAAACAGCTCCCCTTTTCTTCTTAGAACCAATTTCTAATTCATTAGCCAATTATCCATATCTGTTCTGAAAAAAATCTGGGCATTTGACTGAACTTGAATCTGTGGGACAGGTTTTCAGAATTGAATCTTACAAGGTGTTCTTCATGCCTCTAAAGCACTTTTCTTTTATGAAGGAGTTGATGGTTGTAGGAGAGACATGAAGAACATCTAAATTCATCAACATTTTGTTATTTTCAGAGCATTTGAAAATCTTCTTTTTAAAAAATTTTTTTAGTTGTTGATAGACATTTATTTTATTTATTTATATGTGGTGTTGAGAATCAAACCCAGTGCCTCACACATGCTAGGCAAGTGCTCTACCACTGAGCCACAACCTCAGCCCCTGAAAATCTGACTGCCTTAGCACTTAACTGAGATGACTGATGGGTGGCACTAACATTTGATATCTATTGAATTGTAGCTATTCTCTTGGGCTGCTTAGCTCCAGCTAAGTTCAATTTAAATTGTAAAACATAAAGAAAATGAAAAAGTTCCCATTAACAGTATAATTTCCATACTACATCAGCCATAATCCACTCATGATAATCTTTTCTGTGAATAAATCTTTGCTAAAGTGCACATACAGGGCAGAATAGCAGGAACTATCCCTGGAAAGGCATGGCTTTCACTTCCATTTTTTTCCCTTTCTCATGAGGTTAGCATACTTCCATTGGGTCATTTGTGTTTAAATAAAGGATAATTTCTGGAACACTAGGTATGAGTTGGTTTGTGTTTAATGTAAAAAAAATGTTTTAATCTTGGTTATGAATTGTCTCTTTTTCAAAGTAGAGAAAGTTTCATTTAAAGGTTAAAAAGTACGGTTGGCATATTATCTTATTCCACAGTTTATAATCTATTAATATCATTTACATTGATCCTCAAATTGTTCCAGATTTGACCAACAGGAAAAAATATGTGTGTCAAGATATAGAGATAGGATCAATAGGTCTCAGAGGAGACTTTGCCCGGCCCCTACTGGAGGTTTGGCAGGGTCTCTTGATGTTTTTGGTTTTCAGACTTAGGGATAGGGAAAGTGTGATGGGAAGGTCCTACTGGCATATAGTGGCTTGAAACCACAGATGCTGCTAAACATCTTGCAGTGTACTAGACAGAATTATCTGGTCCCAAATGTCAGTAGTGCTAAAGTTGAGACATCCTGTTGTGTATAAATAGATGGGAGAAATAAACATTGTAAAATACGTCAGGATTAAAGGTATATAGGAATTTTTGTACTGTCTTTGCAACTTTTCTATAAGTCTAAAAGTGTTTCAAAATTTCAAAAAGATTTAAATATGTACAGTTGGCAGTTTTGATCTCTATATCCCTATTTACACCTTTGAGGTAGAAAATGACTTATCCATTGTTGGGAATGTAAATTCAGCTCAGTCATTGGTCTACAGGGGTTGAAAAGGTAGTTAGAAGAGGTCCCAATGCCCACTGGCCCAGGAATGTATCTGCTTGCTCCACTGTGCAAGTGCATGTCCCCCTGTCAAATCCATGTTTAGTCAGAGAACTTATTAAACCACTCTTCAGAACCTGGGGTCAGAAGTACCTAATGAAGTACCTAATGAAGTACCTCTCCACCCAACCCCTCCTAACCTGTATCTTGTCCCTGGGCTACATTATACCTTGTATATATCTCACCAAGGGTGTTCTCAGGTCTTCTTTATGAGTTTATACTTTGGTTCCTCAAAGTATTGTGAGCTCCTCTGAGGTAAGAGCACTGCTCTTAATAAATTTATGTGTAATGTACTGACTAAAAAGAGTTCAGGCTTTAGAGGAATATAGCCTGTTTCACCTCTTGCTCGTTTTATAGAAATGGCTTTTTTTTTTCCCTGGAGGTATTGGGATCAAACCAAGGGCCTTAGGCATGCTAGGCATGAGCTACATTCCCAGCCCCAACCCCATGTTTGAATTTTTTTCTTTTCTTTTCCCTCCCTCCCTCCCTCTCCCTCCTTCTTTCTTTTGTACCAGGAATTGAACCCAGGGGTGCTTAACCACTGAGCAACATCCCTACCCCTTTCTTGTTAAGTTGCTTAGAGCCTCACTAAGTTGCTGAGGCTGGCTTTGAACTGTGATCCTTTTGCCTCAGCCTTCCAAGCTGCTGAGATTACAGGGATGTGCTCCCATGTTCTAGTTTTCTCAGTTGTTAAATGGGGGAAATACTAGCACAACCTTGTATAGTTTAAGTGAATTAATAAATATAAATTGGTACAACAGTGGCACATATTGAACCCTTTAAAAAGTGAGTATTCACTGATTTATTGAACTAGTCATTTTTGCAGTAGTATTAGAATTATTTCTGCCCTCCCCATACTCCTGTGTGATGTTCCCTAACTGTTGTATGAGGAAGATATAAATGATGTAGCACAGTCATCCATGTTCTTTGTACAGCCCTGTCCCTGACTCTTGCTGTTTCTGTTGCATTAATTAAACTCAAATACTTACGGCAAATCTCCATGTCCTACAGCAGGCACAGTGATTGGGAGTCTTTAATATTCTGTGTCTCGGTCTCTTTTCCAACTCGTCCCATCCTACTCAGCTCTCTTCTTCCATTCATTGGGTATTTCCAGTGAGTCATAGACAATACTGAAGAGGTTTCTTTCTTTCTTTCTTTTTTTAAATATGTTTGCTTCTCATAAGAGCCCTGTGTAAAACAGAAACCATGATTTTCCTCACTTTACAATTAAGAAAGAGATTTACTGATAAAACTGAAACAAAATTAAAAAGTAGTTTACCTTTTCCTGTACTTCCTTAGTTACAATGTGATCTGAGTGGGGGGAGCCCTGCTGTCTAACTGGAGGTACACTACTGCCCAAAAAGTTGATGCTGCTCTTCTGGTTCACTTCTTTGCAAAACACAGAAGCTGGAAGAAATGTGACAGCTATGCATGTGGAATTTTTCATCTGCCGGGGGTTGTACTAGGTTCCAGGGACATAAAAATAGAAAATTCTTGGTCAGCAACTTCAATTTGTTTAGTGTTTATCATTTTCTGTATATGAAAGCACCCCAAAATGTAGTGGATTAAAACAATGACTTATTGTTTCTCATGATTCTGTGGGTTGCCTGAACTCACTAGACAGTTCTAATATTGTTTAAAGTCAATCATGTGGATTCTTTCAGTTGGAAGCTTACTTTGGGGGTCTAAGATGGCCTCATTTAAACATCTTGCAATTGGTGTCAGTTGCTAGCAGAGGGCTTCTGTTTTCCTCCCAAGAATTATGCCCCAGAGCATCTCACTATGTGATCTCTCCAATTGCATAATCTGGTCTTCTTTACACGGTCATTGGCTTCCAAGGGACTGAAAATGGAAGCCATCTGGTTTCTCAAGGCCTCATTAGAGAAATCACACAGCATTACTTCTGCCACATTCTATGGGTCAAAGCAAGTTATAGGACCAGTTCAGATTCAGGGGGCCGGGGAAAGACTCTATCATGTGATGTGAGGAATGGCATAGGAACACAAGGCGTTTTCATAGCCATATTTGAAAACAATCTGTTACCCTCACCGTTCATGTATCTCTTTAGCTAGAGAACAGAGTTTTAGAGCTGCAAGCCTCCTTAACTGCCATGGGGTTCACCCCATCATGCTCTGCACATTTGCATCCATTAAGACTCAGAGCCTTTAGAGAAGTGCCTTAGTTCATGAGGGCTCTGCCCTCTTCAGTGAATTATTGCCCTTATAAAATAGGCCCAAGTGAAGCTCCCTTCCACCAAGTGAGGATAAAAGAAAGTGTCATCTATGAATCAGGAAACGGGCCCTCACCAGCAACTACATCTTCTGGCACCTTGATCTTGAACTTTCATCCTCTAGAAATATGAGAAATGAATCCATGTTGTTTATAAGCTACCCAGTCTGATATTTTGTGATAGCAACCCAGATGGATTAAGACAACCCTTAGTCCCATAGAGCAAACACTAAGACCTGAGAAGTCAAGCCACTGGCCTAGGCCAGCACACAGTGGAGAAACCAGGCTTAGGATCTGGGCTTCCTTGGTTGGTGGCATCACCTGCGTGTGCAGACATCTGCTTCCTCTAGCTGAGGATGTCTCTCTGCTGAGTTCCTCTCTGACTATCCTTATAAGTTTGGGGAACACAGGGTAAGGAGGAAAGAAAGGGTCTGTTTTGCCTTCTATTTCTATGCCTGGCACCTGTGTTCCTGTTCCTGGGCTAGGCACCAAAGCTCTTCAGTAGTTTGGCCTCCTTGACCAGCCCTGCCCAGGTATGCCTTCCTTGTCATTGCCTTTTCTATATATTCTGAGCATGAAATGATGCTGGGTTTTACCACATGCATAGAGAGTAGCTGCCCAAACCCCAACAGATGTTATAAAATGAAATCTAGCACACTTACATAACATTTTAGAACAGTGCATTACACTGCTGTACATTTTTTAAAAATCCACAGACAACTGCTGCAATATGAATCATTTTGCTTGATTCAAAATGGAGCAGGTGATCCATAAGTGATAACTGTCCTCAGTATAACCACAAACCTGAAAATAAGAGGTTTCATTTTCTCAAATCATTAGGATGTTATTGTGGATTATCTCCAGGCTTCTGGGTGGAGGATAGATATTTATTTTGTCTTGAAGACAACATTTGTTATCAAATACAGTCCTGGTATTACCCCAGCCCTCATGGGTGTGTCTGAATCTTACTGAGAGTTAAGGTAAAGAGAGATTATAATTCTGAGATTCATGGCTTCCTGAAGGCCATAAATTTCCTAAGAAATAGTATAGCCAGAAAAAAAATCTTCATTTGATTTCTGTTATCCTGAGTGAATTTATCGATTGAATAAAACCTTTTGAAATTCTAATAACATTTACTATTTTACAGATTAAAAATAATATTTGTTTACTATAGAAAATTTGGAAAAGGCAGCACCCAAGGAGAAAATACAGATAACTCATAACTCACCTTTTGGTCAAAACCACTATTAACAGTTTTAGTGTATGTTCTTCCCATCAGAGAGAGCATTAGTTCTAGAGATTAATATGGAAAGAGATGTAGCTTACATATAGCACTGGGTTTGATCCCAGCACCATACACACACAGATAAAGATTATCTTGTGAACTAATTTTGCAACCAGAATTTTTTGTGTGTGTTTTGTTTAGTTTTGCCTAAATATACCAAGAATGTGTCTCTATGTCATTAAATATTCTTCTACCTTACAAAGTGAATCTTTCATTTTGACAGGACAGTGATATTGAAGCTTTAGCCAGATGTTTGGAAAATGTCCTGGGTTGCACCTCTCTAGGTGAGTAAATTTCTTCAGATTCCAAATGATAGTGTTACTTATTGATTCTATTGGAATATCCAAAAGTTAGAAAGCTTAGACGGAATCTTATAGATACTTTGCCCAGTTGCCAATAGAGGCTGAGTGTTTGACTAAAGAGTTGGGAAACTCAAGGATGATTTGCTTATTATTATTACTATAAATGACCTTCAGTTTCCAAGGATAAAATGATCAGAAATTGGCAGTTCCTTGTGATCAAATGGTAGCCAGACAGTACATAATAACAGGCCTACAATCCCTGGAAGAGGAATCTCCCTACCTAACTTGTCTTGTAGAAGCAGATTGCATTCAGTCAAGCTGAAACGACCGTCACTCTGAAGGTCACTCAGTTATTGGAAGAGATTTGGTCTGAAAAACAAAGCCGAAATTTCTTTAGCATTGTCAGTCTCAATAAATGGGACTGCTGTGCTTCAAGGATAAAACCCTATTTCTTAGTGTCTTTTTTTTTAATCCAAAAAGCACAACTGTGATAACTTTTTGCACTAGACAGTATATTTTCAGACAGAGTATTCTTAGTGGTCCTAGATGAAAGGAGTATGATTTTTTCTTTTAAATTTAATTGTAAGTTTTTATTTTAGGAATTTTAATTATGTAACCAGAAGCATTCTCTTCAAAAGGAATGGCAGGATTAAAGATGAACAATGAAGCTTTCATGTGAGCAAACATTCACCACTATTTATTAGGAACTTTATGTACAATTTATAGCCTCTGTCTAACTCATGCCACATCTCCATGTGGAAAGCTACAGTCATAACATAGCTCTTTGATCTTTTTCCTGCCCATCGCCCTGTGATCTGTTTAATTGCTTATTAGTAACACTTATTAAGTAAATTTAACTCTTAAGGATGGCCCAGAGGGCTAGGAAGGATTTCTTTTGACCAAGTCACTTTCCTTGTCTGCATCTCAAATATGATCGGTAATTTTCAAAGTAGGCAGCTCCTTGGGCCCTCCAGGATTGGGAAGTGGGAAGTGTGATGAGCAGCATGAGGACAGAAGCTGTGTCTTTACTGCTTGTCTCTTTTTTCCAGACTCTGACATTGTATCTGGTGTATAAAAGGCCCTTCAAAAGTATTTTTAAATGTTTTTGGAAGCAATTAGATAAAACTATTTTCCTTTATCAGCTGCAACCAAGATAGTTTCATTCCTATCTGTTTTACAAACTGAATTTCTACATAAAATTGTGTTTTGAAAAAGATAGATTTCACTACAAAAATGTTAAATAACACAGTGTTGGGTAGGTGATATCTAAATTCCCTTCTAGACTGTATGATTTTATAGAAATGAGCATTAGACACAGAATATACATTTATTTCTGCTTGGAGTCCCACTAAAGTGACAGTAAAGAAATAAAGCTGATATAAACCTACAGGAAAAAAAGGGAATAGAAGAAAGCTGTTGGTGAGTTTGAGAAGAGAGAAAACAGATGGGTGAATGGTAACTGATTTAGAAAACAAGTCTGAAAGCCAAGTGCCTAAGATGTCTATGGGAATGACATCTTCCAAGATGGGAAGACACATTCCA
This sequence comes from Xerus rutilus, assembly GCA_028644305.1. Classification (NCBI taxonomy): domain Eukaryota; kingdom Metazoa; phylum Chordata; class Mammalia; order Rodentia; family Sciuridae; genus Xerus; species Xerus rutilus. Next base: position 21,439,911 of record CM053409.1, on the reverse strand, counting down.
AGATGTCCAAGAGGAGGACTAGGAGAAGCAGCCAATGGAACCCACAGGATCTCAGAAAGGCTCAGAATTTGGAAGTTTCTATTACCTCTGAAGGCAAGATGTGGATAAAGATGAAAATAGGAGGACAGATGACAGTACGCATTAAGGATCACGAGATCCCAGATCCCTTTCCCTCCACTGGGAGTCCCTCTCCACAGTCAAGGCAGAAGATGCTAGATTTGATTTGGGGGCATTAAATGAGGGAGGTGATGGACATAGGGACATCTAAGGGCAGATGATATGATGTGATGAAAATAGGGATGAAGTAAAAGTCTGCATGTTGAATAATGAAATCCCTAGGCACCACCCCTGCTTGGCTTCGGAAATACTGACAGAACAGCATGGACCCCTTCAGAAGGTATCTCTCTGAGTGTACCAAAGAATCCTACAGGTAATGACATTCTCCCAACAAAATGGCAGGAATAACCCCTACCAGTTGATGACCACTGGATCCATAGAAAGAGCTTAATTTTTTTTTTTTTATGTTTCATACTTTGATGTAAACATGTAGCCAAATGGCAGCTGATATCTGGAAAAATCTAATTAAAAAAGAGGGAAGTCAAAACAAAACTATACAAAATATTTGGGAAACAAAAAATGTAGGGGGAAAATTTCAGAAAAAAATGTTTTTTTAAAAAATCAGAGAAGATATTACCTCTAAGAAATACACAAACAAAAAAGAATATACAGAAAATAAGAAGAGTTCTTGAAATTATAATTTTAATAGTAAAATAAAAACTCAGTACAAAGTTTGGGAAATAAAGCTGAGAATTTCCAGAAAAAATAAATAAATTACAAAATGATCGTTCTAGGTGTTTCAGCATCTAATTAATAGAAATTCCTGGAAATAACAGAAAAAGAAGAAATTGATCAAGGAGATAAGAAAAATGTCTAAAGATGAAACAAGTCATTTATAATGTATCAGAAAAAAGGGTGGGGTCTTAGTTTTCAACAATACTAAAAGCTTTTTTGTCTAAGGTTTAACCTAGAATTTTTTACATATCCAAACCACCAATAAGTGTGAGAGAGGAATAAAGATATTTTCAATCATGCAGGCTCAACAAATGAGGTCTCAGATATCTATTTTCCATTACTTTTCCTGGGATGTTTCTAGAGGTTATGCTCCATCGAAAAATAGGAGTAAATCAATAAAGAATTAGACATGAACTTTAGGTGATGGGGGATCTAACATAAGAGAGAGGTTAATGGGATTCCCAGAATGACAGTAAAGGAAGGTCCCCAGGTGACAGCTGGGCAACAGGTCTGGAGAACAATCCATTCTGATTGAAATGGGTCAGAAGGCTCTAAAGCTCATGGATATTTCCTGAGGAGGAATGGATCTAAAGGATAACTCCCTGGATTTGATTATAATGAGAGAAGTTTTCAGTTTCTTAGGAGAGTTAGGGATGAATTAGCAAGAAGTAATCAGAAAACTAAGCAATGTGAAAACTTCAAGGCAATTATTAAATCCATAAAAACACAAAGTTAGAAAATTTGATCTGCATACGTTAAGGGCTTATCTGTATGACTTTAATGTTTATAATCATAGCAATTTAAACATTGAATTATTTAAAAACTGTGTTATAACTATATTGGGAATATATATGTAGGAAAGATTTGAGAGAGGGAGAGAGAGAGAACCTGATAACAGAGACAGGGGAACAAAAGAACAAAATCCAAATTCCTACTGGTTACAGAGACACAGGCTGTAATCCCAGCTACTCAGGAGGCTGAGGCAAGAGGATCCCGATTTGGAGGCCAGCCTGGGTGACTTAGTGATCCTTACCTCAAAATAAAATTAAAAGGGTTGGAGATATAGCTCCGTGGTAAAGCATTTGGCTAACATGCTTGAGGCCCTGGGTTCAGCACTCAGTACCACTCATACACATGTGCGCACACACACACACACACACACACAAAATTACAATTCAAATTCTCCATACATAGTAGTATGTTCCTACGTTATACAAAATATAAAATAAAAAATAGTTGTATAAATGTGATAGAGAAAAACAAAGGTAAATACAAACATAGTTGAAGAGTTGAACATGGTTGACTTTGGAGAATGGAACTTGGAAGCAAAACAGGGATCTACTTTCTTTAAAATCAAATTGTTAGCTTTGGCTTTTAAAAATACCACGTTCATGAATTCTTAGATTATAAATCAACTTTTAAAAATGGATATTAGAATAAACATAAGAGAGCTATTTCCCCTCTTCCCCTAGTACTGGGATTGAATCCAGGGCCTCTCTCATGCTAGGCAAATGCTCTACCATTGAACTATAACCCCAGGGCTTTTTATTTTATTTTGAGATAGGGATTCACTCAATTGCCCAGGCTAACCTTGAGCTTGAGATCCTCCTGCCACAGCCTTCTGAGGAGCTGGGTTTACAGGTGTATGCCTCCCTGGCCAGTATATGTATCTGTTTTATATGCTGATTTCATTTTCTTTGGATATATACCCAGAAGCTGGATCATATGATAGATATATTTAGTTTTTTTAAGGAACCTTCATACTATTACCTATAATATCTATACTAATTTATATTATCACCATAAATTGTACAATTAAAACCATCATCATCATCATCAAGGAGCACTAGAAAGCAGAGAGCCCAATTCTGTTTTTCCATTACTTTATTGATCTTCTTATCAAGGCTGGAATAGGAGTTTTTGATACCTTGATCATTGAGAGGATTATAGTAAACTTCAATTTTTTAATTAATAAAACTTAAATTATAAGACAAAAAAAATACATATACCTTTAAGTTAAAATACCTTCTGTCTAGATTGTCCAGTTGCAAGATTCTGGAAAAAAAAAATCATTGAAGCTGAATGTTTTTTAGTTTAGGGTATCCCTGTTCTAGTATCCTAGCATCTGTTGGCATGATTTATACATTTTAGTATCAACTTTATGTAAACTGCTAAAGTGCTTATTGTCTAACACTGGACAAGACAGGAAGCCCCTTAACCCCTCCATGGCTTCTTATGACTGTGATGACCTCTTATGGTGACATTTGTGCTCCTGGGCAGTGGAATCTAATGCTGCTACTCAATTTGAGGGAGTCCTTTGATTATGACTACAGCTATTGACATGATGGGAGCACATTCTTTTGAAATACCTGTCTGAGGAGGTCTTCTGATCCTCATTACTGAAGAGACACTGGTTACTCTCAGAGTGCCAAGCACTTTTCTCTTTGCATAGTAACCATGAAGACAATCTCTTGTGGTCTTATAGGGGATGAGAGTTTAGAATTGCTAAGGTAGTTGGTATCTGCTTTGCTCTAACTACAGTTTTAGGAGACTCACAAGTTACAACAATAGAGTTTATTAATCATTGTGGTCATTAATATATGTGAGAATGTTAACAAGATCCAAGGGACAATTTAAACTAAAATATGTAAGAGTTTAAGCCTTGTCACTTAAAAATGAAACTTCTGTGAAATGAGATGGCTTTCTCATATTTTACTCACATTCAGCATCAGATTATACATTTCAGAAATATCCAGTTGGAATATACCACAGTGAATCTCACCATCATATACATCCACAAGACTAGGATCCTAATTAGAATACGATGCATTCCATGCTTGTATATATATATATTAAAATAGATTCTAATGTCATATGTAACTAAAAAAATCAATAAAAAAAGAAATATGCAGTTTTCCATTGAGCATATTAATATATTAAGTGTCTCCCACAAACTTCTACAAGAGCTTCTCCCAACCCTCAACAAGAAAGGAAAGAATAGTAGAGATATCCTTTCTTGTGATTTGTAATGAGCAAAAATTTTTAACCTTGCAGCTCTGAAAATGTTGAGTGCAGTGGTTTGACCCCATTCCAGACTTCAGATTTAGTTTTATTTTTACTTCAAACAGTATATTTTTCTTTCCTTTGTCACAGGTGAGTGACCTGTGCATTAGAAAGTTTTCTTTTGCATTCCATGTTCAATGTATTAGTCTTTTCTGTAGTATCAAGGTCATATTAGGTCAGTGATTCCCACAGCTTAAGCACATATCAGAATCAATTAGAAGCTTAAAACACAAGTGTGGTGTGTAACCAAGAATTTGTATTTCTGACAGTTTCTCATGTGATGCTGATGTTACAGGTCCAGACATCACTTTGAGAATCATGGCTTTTGAAGTACATTAAGGCCTCAAGTTATTATCATGCATACCCACCCCAATATATAACTCAAACAAAAAATACTGAAGTATAAAATAAATATTTGATGTCTTAAAATTCTAGAGGACTTATCTATAAGTGAAAATTAAATAGCATTCTAGATTTTTTTAATCTTTGTGGTCCTGTCAGTGTATGCTTGGTTGTCTGGCCCTTTGTACAATGAGTTATTGAGCTTCATTGGAACCTGTATTGTGTTTCTGCCTCATTCTCAGAACTTACATTAGACATCTAGGAAGACCTGGCAGGTTCAAGGCATTTCATGAGGTATTAGATATTGAGACTCATTTGAAACATGGTCTTCCATGGAGTAAAGCCCAGGATAAAATCACAAATCTTTGTAACAATACCAGGGAGCACCAACTGGGTACTTCTTTAATACATGGAGGATAAATTATTGTGTAAAATAGAGGAACCTCACTTATAAAGCCCCAAATTACCTTTGAAATTTCTCAAGAGAGAAAGACTAATCATAAACTAGATATTGATTGATTCTAGGCAAAATTAGTAAAGAGAAGGAGGAGAGCATTTAAAAGTGAACTGGAAAGACCAGAATTGAGGGCATAGATGGATAGCTAAGAATGTAGACAGAGACCATTTTATTTTATTGTAAATATTTTTAAACATAATTTTTTCATAGCTGAAATGTGTAAGCTGTATTTCCTTTTCCCTCCTTACCCTATAAATGTTTACAAAACTTATTTTTATAATAAGCCAGATATCACAGAGTGATGAAAGAAACAAGGCCCCTGTCCTAATGAGTTCCCAGCCAGGAAAGCAGATAACCCTAGGGCACTGTGATGCGCACAGCACACACAGAGAACAAGGGAGATCGTACATGTCAACGGAGAGGAGGCACGTCCACTGTGGGACAAGGCTCAGGAAGGCTGCAGAGAGGAGGAGAAGGTTTGTAATTCCTGTGTCTGGGAGGGCAGAGCAAGGCCAAGTTCACTGTAGTGTTCTCAGACTCTAGCACATAGCATGACACAGAGTAGTTTTTCAATAATCATTTAAGGAATTAATGGAAAGATAGATGTAAAGTTGCCAAGTGGTGAGGAAGGAGTAGTGTTCCCTAGAAAGGATCAAGCAGAATAAAACAACTGAGTGTATTCAGGGAACTTCTTAGTGAGGAAGAGATTGGCAAATTTGGTTGTACAATGCCAAGACCACAGAGAACCTCGTGTGCCAGGTTAGCAGTCTGAATCTCATCCTGAGGGTTAGGATACCATCGGCTTTTCAGCAAGATCAGAAAAGTTCACCTTTAATAAGCAATAAGGACAGTGCTTTAAAAGGAGTGATGTGAGATGGAGAACTAAAGAGCTAAAATCACACAGCTGATCAAATATTACTATAGTAACTGTTCAGATCCATCATCATTCAGTAAGA
>CM053409.1:21409827-21433801 GCA_028644305.1 Xerus rutilus | reverse complement strand
AGGTTTATTTGGGGCACTTTCTTCCCTTGTTTTTTCATGTTGATTGTGTATCTTCCTTTCTTGAAATACCAATCTGAGGTATTGTGGCTTCTATCCTATAATCTTGTATTGACACTCCAGATTACCTGTGTCTCACCTTGGAGCTACTTCTGTTCTCCCAGTGTCCCCAGATGGGCACTACTGTCACTAAAGTTGGTGGTGGAAGTAGTGGATGTACCTCTAGAGGGCAGTGGGAGTGGCCTTGGCTGGGCTCCTGAGGCGGCCCCTGAGGGCTGTTTTGCCCCTCTCTTGCACTCCTGCTGGTGAACAGGAACTCTGGAGTGGAACTAGAGGTGAGCTCAGGTCTCACTTAGGCAGGGTCACAAGCTGGAGAGTCTGCGTGCGACCCTTACAGTTAGTGTGAGCTCCCCTGGGGCTAGAGGCTAGCAGGCTCTGGTCTCCCTTCAACTGGGCACCCCTGGCATTCCCTAAGGGCGGTTTTGGGCCTTCTGTCTCGCCTGACCACAGAAACTCTGGAGTGGAACTGAGGTGGGCCCAGAGCACACTAGGGTGGGGCCTCTTCACGCTGGGGTCTCTAGAGGCCACTCTTACCCTAGGTGTGCTTTTCTCTGTGGCTGGTAGCAGTCAGACTCTGGTCAACTCTTAGTTGGACACCCGTGGAGTTTCCTGAGTATGGATCTCCGCCCTCTGTAGCTCCTGCCGGACCCCAGGGACTCTGGAGCAGAACTGGGGTGGGCCCAGGCTGCCCTTGCGCTGGGGTCTCTGGAGCGACTCTTGCCCTGAATTTGGGCTCTCCAGTGGCTAGAGGTAGCAGAACCTGGTCTCCCTTTGGCTAGACAACCATGGAGGTTCCTGAGGCCGGGTCAGGGTCCTTTTGGGGCTCCTGCCAGTTCATAGGAATTCTAGAGCGGAACTGGGGCAGGCCCAGGCTGCCCTTGGGCGGGGCTGCCTCGTGCTAGGGTCTCTGTGGGGACTCTTACCCTGAGTTTGGGCTCCCCTGTGGCTAAAGTTAGCAGTCCCTGGTCTCCCTATAGCTGGACACCCGTGGAGGTTCCTGAGGGCAGATCAGGGCCTTCTGTGGCTCTTGCCGATCCCCAGGAACTCTGGAGCGGAACTGAGGCAGGCCCAGGCCGCCCTTGGGTGGGGCTGCCTCCGCTGGTGTCTCTGGAATGACTCTTGCCCTGAATTTGGGCTCCCCAGTGGCTAGAGGTAGCAGTCTCTGGTCTCCCTTTGGCTGGACAACCGTGGAGGTTCCTGCAGGCGGATCAGGGCCCTCTGCGGCTCCCACCGGTCCCCAGGAACTCTGGAGCAGCTCTGCTGTCATTTTCATTGAACTTCATAGAAAGGAAAATTTTATCTTCATATTTCCTAGTAACCACATTTGAGCCAAAGCAACATATGAAGTTAATATTATTACATGTTTGGGAAATTAGCTGTAGATCTAAAGATTAGTCAGCAGCAGAATGATAAATGGCCTTGGTAAACTGTATTTATAAAAGGCTTTTGTACCTTTAAACTGGGTTTGGACAAAAGTAATTAGAATTTCCGAGATGCTCCAAAACCTCTTTATCCATTAAGATTCCTTTAGTATGTCAATATATCTGATAAATTCGGGTTTTTGAAAATTTTTACCCTGAATTTCTTCCATTAACTTTGGTAATAATTAATGTCTACTAAATGATATGACTGATACAGACTAGAGAAGGCATCAGGCTTCTGACTCCCTTACAAACTTCCTTTGCTTAAGCTCATCAAACTTTAAGCCATTAAGTGTAGGGATGACTGACAGCCACTTAACCTTGCACTGTTATTTTTCATCTTGACAGGAAATAATTTCTCATAATAATTGGAGCAATTTCAACAGTGTCTTATCTTTGGTTGCTCATACATTGAAACCCTAGGAAAGGAGGAATACTTTGTATCATAAGCCACTTGGATCATTTTGATATGGAGACTCAGTGTGTTGGCTATTATCCCTTTTGTTTCTGTCTTATAAAAATTTAAGCCTCTACAACTTCTTTAAAACTTGAAAGAATGAGCAGATTCAGAATTACTGGCAGTTTACAGAGAACTGCTACATGTCGGCTACCTTGCCAGACACCTTCATTTGATAGATGTGTAGAGATGGGGCAGGGACAGGGAAAGACCTTGTAATATAAATAAACTCCTACAACCACATTATTAATCATCCTTATTAGTACACTCTTAGCAAAGAATGTTCTGGGTATTCCTGTTATCTAGGGGAAAAGCTACCAGTAATAAAGTTTATATCTAAAAGAGAAACTCAGCAATCATTAATCCTACATTTAGTAGGATTTAGTTATTACTTCTACTTTTATGGTTTCATTGAAGTTAATATATTTTGTAGAGGGAGTGCTGTAATCCCACATTGTAGTGGGATTACAAAGATAATGTTAGACTTGGGTCTTGCACTTGAGGACCTTTGATTTCATAGTGGAACTTAAATAAGGGCCTAAATAAGTATAAATAGGAGTATTCAGAAAAGGGGGAGGTAACTTTTAATGGGGGAAATAGAAGTCATAAAGGAAACTTCAAGAACAAGATAGCATCTGAGATAATTTGACACTAGATTTGATCACAAGGGGATAAGGATGGAGTCCCTACAGTAGAAGGAGCAGGCAGTTTTTCCTGGGAATGGTAAGTGCTTCTATTTGGTGTTATTTGCTGAATCATCCCACTTGTGAATATGTCATGAATATCTAAGTAGTTAATTTTGATTCTTTTAATTTTTTTCAAATAAATAAGGCTTTCTTTTCTTAAGCCATGGTTAGGGGAGAAATGAGTCTAAAAATAATGAATATCTACTATATAAGGATTATTGTAAGGATAGAATTTAAAAATAACTGGAAAAGGTAGAAATGGCCCTTGCAGTACCTTATGGAAGCATCTCTTTTGGCTTTTACAGAAGCTGAGGAGTAGATGATGCAAGACAATCCTTTTAAAATTTATATTCTGTGCTGCTGACTGTAGAGGGAGCATGTGTTTCATATAGCAGTTGTCAGGATTGACATTGATGCGAAGTGAGAACCTGTTCTGTTTTCTTTCCTGAAGAGAGGCCATCACAGTGGCAGCTGGTGGTGGACTGTGTGGAATGACTGCTTATGGAACCAAAAAACTTGGCCCTGGATCTGCCTTGCTAAATGCTCAGCTGAGACTGGAGTTCCACACCAGCTTAGGAGAAGTGGTAGGAATGCAGATCCTCTGTCATCCACTCATCCCCAGAAGCAGTTGAGCAATGCTTCTGAGGGTATCTGATTGCATGAGGCATGGGGAGCATCATCTCATCTGCTTGGGCATGATGGTTGCTAGTGGTCCATCTAAGTGAGCAAATTAACCCGAACATTTGAACTTTAGAGGCTGCGTGTTATGCAGGGAGAATATTAAGCTATTCTTTCTGGCAGTAATTAGACACCAAACCAATTGCTTCTTGAGGCCACTTTTAATTAGGTCAGTAAAAGAATTTTTGTCCAGTTATTTTAAAGTACTATTAAGTTATTTATGTGAAAAGTTAAAAGCACAAATAAGGCTGTATTTGCCTACAGATCACTTAATTATAAAGTATGTATCAGTGACTTTCTGGCACAGAACCATTGTAGGGTACACAAAAGAACATCAGATGTAGTTTTTCTTTTCAAAGAACTTGCAGATTAATAGAAGTGTTAACATCTGTAGATCAAATGATTAGAACTCCAGATAACTCATGATGAATGCTCAGATGAATGAGGCAGATGGAATGGATTAGGACAGTAGTTCTCAAACTCCAGCAGGCATCAGAATCACTAAATTGCTGGGCACTATCCCCAGAGGTTCTGATTGAGTAGGCTTGGGGTAGAGCCTAAGAATATGCATTTTAACTAGTCCTGGTGCTGCTGGTCCAGAAACCACCTTTGAGAACCACCAGGATAGAAAAACAGAAGGAAGTGCTCTCACCACCAGCTAAGACTTTAAAGAGTGCTCATTTTTTATAAATTTTAATAAACTGAACCAAATTTTCAATAAAAGTGCCTCACATTCACTTTTTAATATTTATGACATCATTGAAGAGAGTGTTATTTACAACTTACAAAAAGGTTTTCTTTCAATATTAACCTGAAAGGTAAAGTGCTTTGACACAACAAATCTACATCTGGGAATTTATTTTAAAGAAACAATAAAATTTTTTTAGTACAGCTCTACCTAGAAAAAGAAAGAAAAAAAAAGAAACAGAGTTGTATATAAAGATAAACCTATAGGGATGCTGATGGAAGTGTTGTTTATAATAGTAAAAAATTGGGATCACAATAAATGCTTAATAATGGGGGCTCATACATCTTCTAGAATAAAAGTATTATACAGTTTATTTTAAAATGCTAGTGTAGAGGCTGGGGTTGTGGCTCAGTGGTACAGCACTTGTCTAGTAGGCATGAGGCCCTGGGTTCAAGTCCCAGCACCACAAAAATAAATAAAATTATGGCATAGCTACATATTCATTGGCATAGAAGTTATTATAAACTAATGAAGTATGCAAAACTGTAGTTGATTCATACTTACACACATAAACACATACATGCACACACAATTGGAAATACTAAAGAATTGATAATAATTTTCTCTGAATGGCTTTCTTTTTCTGTGTTTTCTAATTTGTCTGCAGTGAACATGGACCACTTATGTGATTATTTTCAACTAAAGAGAAGGAAGTACTGATATTCCTAAGTATTTTAGTCAAACTGGAATCCAGCCCAACTTTCTGCTACAGAAAAGCAGATTTTGTTTATAAAGCTGAGATTTTCCACTTTGGAAGCCTAGAATAATTAATTTCCAAAACACAGGCTACTGTCTCTACAGGAAAGGACAAATGAAAAAGTTAGGATCTGGCTTCCACAAATCTTTTCTTCATCAGCATCCACATTTAATTGCTGCATGTCAGTCCCAAACCTGACACTTCCTTTTTTTTCTTTTTATTGATAGATGTTATTCCTAGGGAGGCATCTTCTGGCTTATTCAAAAGGAATTGAAAGTTTTCAGATCCCTGAACTGTTGTTGTTTTTAATCTTTTATAAAATTCAGCTGAATCTTTGTAGTGAGAAATAATCATGTAATAAAAACAGACAGTTTTTTAAATTTCCTATCTTCTAGTATTTATTGTCTGCCCTATGAGATGACAGGGGAGTTTACGTTTCCAAATGGACCCACTTTCTTCGAAGTACTTAATGCTGGCATAAACAGTGGGTGTTATTTATTAAGAAGATGCCTTATGCAAAGTACTGTGGTGGGTGCCCTAGGGATGAGGGAGGCAGTGTAAATCCACTTTGGGCCTTTGCTAACAATAATATATCTTTATATATGATTGCATTTAATTTTTACTAGAGCCCTAGAAAGTAGGGGTTTTTTTCTTGTAATAATGAGGAAAATGAGTCATAGTTTTATAACTTATTGAACAAAAATCTCAGAGTCAGGACTCAAATCCAGGTCTTCTAAGTCAGCTCACAGACTCATGCTAATATGCCCTAGCTCCCTTCCTAGTGGAAAGCCCTTGAGGTTGTTCTCTCATAGACCATATTCTTCCACCTCCTCTTGCTGGCCTTTCTTTTCTAGACTCCTGATGTCACTTGGCTTTGATACAGCTGCTGCTGCTGTAGAGTTGATGACAACTTCCTTATGTGGTTGCTTCTGTCCTGTGACAATATAAGCAATTCTGTGAAAGATTTGGGGATAGGCATGGGGTGATAGGAATGGTCACATCATCATTTCTATTATTGCTTTTACCAAGTACTTAGCTCATCAAAGGAACTAAGACAATCATTTTCACATCCCAAACCATCCCTCTCTAGCCTCAGGATCCATGTTTTATTAGATCTGGGTTCTTCAGGAAGCAGTCTTTAACACAAAACTGAGTGGGCAAGATGTTTATGCAGGAGTGCCCTTGGTATTGAGCACTGGTGATAGAGGATGAAGGATGCAGGATGGAGCGGCAAGAGAAGCTGAGCAGTGATACAGGCCTGACAAACCTTGGCCAAACCCATGGGGAATTCTGTACCCATCAGAGTTGTCCGCATAGACCAAAATGGTCAGACTTTCTACCTCTACCATGATCAGTCATAAGTGTAGGCCACCTGGAAGGGCATGGCTTTGGATGAGGAAGCTTTCTGCAGCTCAGGCAATTCCTGAAGAAGCCACAGCCATAGGCTTGCTGTTTATATCACTCTTAACAGCTGGGTGGCAAGTCCTTCCTTGAAGGGGTCTCTAAACAATGCATCTCCATCCCTGGGGCATTGAGGTAACATAGTGAAGATAGGGATCAGCTTTCTTGGAAGATTTTTAGGCAACCTTATTGCCATCCTAATGTTCACTCTCATCACAGAAAAGCTCAAGAAAAAATCTTCACGAAGATTGAGTCAGCCATTCCTCTCAGCAAAGTAGAACAGTTTTCACAATACCCTGCTAGTTCATAGCCCTACCCATAATTAGCTGTGGGGCTGTCATCTGGAGAGGTAGAGAAATAGGATGGCAGAGGTAATGATCCCCCCAAATTTCAACCTTTTGTGGCAGAGGATTTGTCTGATGATCTGATTTTTCAAAATCAGTACATGAAAATGCTTATGTGATTGTGGGGCATTGGAAAAAGCACAGCTCTAGTCCTGCCTGTGCACCTTCCTCTTCTAAGTCTGCCACCTTGGGTGAGACAGACAATTTCTCGTGGCCTTGATCTCCCCATCTGTAAAGTGAAGGAATTTGACTTGAAGAGTTCTTGGTTGTCCCCAGCTCAGAATTATGATGCTTCCCACTCACTGGGGCCAGGGATCAGCCAACTACAGCCAGATAGCTCACTGCCAGTTTTTGTAAATAAAGTTTTATTGTAACTAGCCATGCTCATTTCTTTACTTATTTCCTATAATTGTTTTCATCCTCCAACAGTGGAGTGGAGTCGTTGCAACTGAGATTGTATGTTCTTAAGTCTGAAATATTTACTACCTGTCCCTTTATAGAAGAAGTTTGTTGACCCTAGTCTAGGTAAATCTTCCGTCATATTCCATTCCAAGGAGTCAGAGAAGAAATGTGAGCCATGAGACCATGCCTTTGTTATCATTTGGGCAGAATGTTTTCTATCAAGCAACTACTATTTCTTGACTGTGCCTGAGGACATTGAGAGAAAGAGTTAAAGGAGATTAGAGGGGAAGCATTCTAAATGACCAGTGGACCAAGGGCAGTGTCTGTAAGTATTCCTGAGTAAGCAATGTCCCAGGTGCTTAAGTGAGATCTTATTTGCCAAAATATCCACCCCTGCAGTCCCTAGATCAGCTCTTTATTACCCACATGCAGGATGTTTAGCAAGGAGGTCAAACACAGGTTTTTGCTTTATGATTAAGGTCATTTGTCCAGCAACTGAAATGAGTAAAGAGCAATTTCAGAAGGAAATTTTGAAAGAAATGAGAGAAGAATCTCTCTCTGCTGGCAAAATGTCAAAATCATCAAGTTGTCACTTCTATGGGAAAAATAGCTCAGCTGGTGAGAGATGATAGAAGTAGGAGGAATCCTGACAATATTATTATTATGAGCTGTGCTTTACATTGTTAAAAAACACAGCTTCTGGATGCTTAATGCCTCTTCATATCATTTTGTTTTCATCTCATTGTCAACACATCTCCATGGGGTAGTGTCAAGTGTTATAATCCTTGTCATTCTATGTTTTACAGGCAGGAAAAGAGACTTTAGGGTGATTTTGCCTGATGTTACAGGCATTTATTGTGATATTTATTGTTGGTTCCAGCCATTTGCATCTTAGTATTTGGTGCCTTTGATTGCTCTTTATCTTTGTTTGTGTACATATTATCTTCCCTAGTACACTCTAGGTCTATTCATAGAAAGTTAGAATTGAGGGAAGGCTCTCAGTTTAATGAAATCACTTAAATACAAAACAAGAAAACTGAGGCCATGGAAGTGGCCCAAGGGCTGTAGAGCTGTTGAGAGTAGAAGGAGAATAGTAACTGTGGCCCCCTAAAGGCTAGTATTTTTTCCATAGACCCTTACTATACTTCTTTGTATTCCCCATGCCTTGCCTAGTTTTATGGTCTTTATGGTTTAAGAATATAGCTACTATTTACATTGCCTTTGATTTTAACTCTCACCCATTGAGCATATAAAATATATGCCTTAATAAATTTTTTTAAAAAGTGAGCAAATTAAACCCAAAACAAGCAGAAGGGATAAAATTATGAAACTAGAGTGGAAATAAATGAAGATAAAAGAAAAAGTTGATTCTTTATAAAAAATCAACAGAATTAACAGATTTTAGTTATACTGATGAAGAAAATAAGAGAGAAAACTCATTAATAAATCAGGAATGAAAAATGGAACAATAGTACCAACTTTTAAAAAAAAGAATTATAAGGGTATCCTATAAACAATATTCTGACAGATCAGATAGCTTAGATGAAATGGGCATCTTTCTAGAAAGACCCAAATTACTGAAGCTAACTCAAGAAGAAATAGAAAATTTGAATAGGTCTATCATGGGTAGTAGTAATCAAATTAGTAATTTAAATACTTCTGACAAAGGAAATTCCAGGCTCAGATGGCCTTACTGGTGAATTTTTCCAAACATTTAAAGAAGAATTAATACCAATCGTTCAGAAACTCTTCTGAAAGAAAAGAAAAAGGAGGAAACACTTCTTAACTCATTCTGTAAAGATAGTATTATTGTTCCCTCATATCAACACCAGGCAAAAACATAACAAGAAAAAACAAGCTACTCACCAATATCCATTATAAAAAAATATGTATGTGAAAACTATCAACAAAATACAAGCAAGGCAAACCCAGAAACATAAAAAGAGTTATACTGACCAAGTGATACTTTTTTCAGGAATGCAAGGGTGGCTAAATATCAGAAAATCAATCAATGTTGTACACCATGTTAACAAAATAAAAGAGGGAAACTTATATGGACATTTCAATAGATAAAGAAAAGGCAGTTAAGAAAAAAATCTAACACCTTTTCTCATTAAAAATACTCAACAAACTACAAATAGAAGAGAACTTCTTAAACCTGAATAAGGGTATCTATGAAAAAAAATCTATAGCTAATTCTTAATGGTTTATGAACAGTTTTTCCCTTCAATAAGTAATGAGACATGAATTTTTTTCTCTTACCACTTTTATTTGACATTGTACTAGATATTCTAGGTGAGGAAAATAAATAAAAATAATCTAGATTATAAAGTAAGAACTAAATTATCTCTTTGCAGATGGCATGATCTTATATGTAAAATGTCCCTATAAAACCATTAAAATCTATTAGAACTAATAAATGAATTTAATAGGCTATAGAGTACAAGATAAGTATGCAAAACAATAGCATTTCTACATGCTATGGAGAAACATTTTAAAAAATGAAATTGTGCTGCACATTTGTAGTCCTAACTGTTCAGGAGCTTGTCGTGGGAGGATCACTGAGCCCAGGAGTTCAAGACAAGCTTGGCTAACTTTGTGAGACCCGAGAGAGAGAGAGAGAGAGAGAGAGAGAGAGAGAAATAGAAGAAAGAGAAATATCAAGAAAACAATTCCACTTACAATGACATCAAAACAAACAGTAAGGAATTAATTTATGCAAATATATACTTTGTGTTGACCTGAACTTTGGAAATACAAAGATGAACATGGGCAAAAATATCTGTGAATCATGTATCTGTTTAATACTCAGATTATTAAAGAAAACCTACAACTCAACAAGAAAAAGATCACTAACTCAATTTAAAAACAGGTAAAAGAGTTGAATAGAATCTCTCCAAAGAAGATATACAAAATAGCCAATAACTACATAGAAAGATGCTAAACATTAAGCAGTTATCAGGGACATTAAAATCAAATCCACAGTGAGATAACACTTCATACCCATTAGGATAGCGATTAAAAATAAACAAAAATGGAAAATAACAGTGCTCGCATGGTTGTAGAGAATCCTTGTACATGGATTATGGAAATATAAAATGCTGCAGGCACTGTGCAGATGTAAAACAATTTGGTGGTTCTTCATCAAGATAAACATAGAATTACCATATAACTCAGAAATTGTACTCCTAGGTATATATCATGAAAGTAGAAAACAGTAACTCAAAGAGATATTTGTAAGCCAATGATCATTATTCATAATAGCCAAAACATGGAAACAGCCCAGTTGTTTAACAAATGAACTGATAAACAAAATATTATCTCATACAATGGAATATTATTCACCCATATAAAGAAAGTTCTGATACATGATACAACATGTAATTAAGATAAACCAGATACAAAAGTCATATATGGTCTGTTTCTGCTTATAGAGGTACTTTGAAAAGTCAAATCTATAGAGACAAAAAGTAGCTTAGAGACTACCAGGGGCAGGAAAGTGGAAAAAATGAGGCGTTATTATTTAATGGTCAAAGAATTTCTGTTTGAGATGATGAAAAAGTTTTTAGAAATGGTGATGGTTTTACAATATCAATGTAATTAACACCATTGAATTATATAATAAAAATGGATTTAAATGTTTTTAAAAAGATGAACAGGACATACTCTGTGTTCAAAAAGCTTACTAACTAGTTGAAAAAGGTAAGGGAATGGAGGGAGAGATTGACATTGATAACTTAAGAGCATTAAAATGCAAAATGTGGCAAGTAGCCACTCAACTAGTATCCAACTCAGGGGTCACAAACAGTGGGTATTCACTGAGTGATGTTAACTGGGCAGTGTAGAGCAGGTGGTCGACATCTGGGGTTATAGGAAGGCTTGGTTTCAAGTTCCAGCTATGGAATGTACCAGTTGTATAACATTGCACGAGTTATTTAATGTCTTAATAGCTCACTTTCCTCACTGAAAAATGTACATATTTCATAGGAACCTTACCTGAAATGATACAGGTAAGATGTTTACTCCAGGGTCTGGTTTAGCCATTATTATTATTGATTTAGTGGTCATTTGTTTTTTCCTTGTTAATGATGAATTTGTATAAAAATCAAGTTTGAAAAAAAACAATAAATAGTTCCAAGACCTGCAATAAAACTCATATTTCTGAGTCTGGAAGACAAAGGAACATAGAATAGAAAGGTGGGGTGAACAGTTGAAGGATAAAACCAAGGAAAGGGAAGGACAACAGGGAGCAAAGACAGTGACCAGAGAGTATGGGAGGAGAATTGAGGAAGTCTGACCCCAAGCAGAAGGGCAAGTTGGAAAAGTGGATCTGGCTGACCGGAAGCTCAGTGGAACCAGCGGTTTTGACATCTGTTTTTAGCTCTGTTTTCATAGAAGTTCCCACTTGTTCTGGGAAAAGAAGTAATGGGGATAAGGAAAAGAAAGCAAATGCTCAAATTGTTCCTTTTCTCCCACCACCTTTTTTTTTTTCCAGAATTCTGCATCCCACATGTTTTGATGCCAATCAGTGGTTTTAGATCTGAGCACCGTGACACTCTACTCCACTCAGACAGCTTGGCATTGGACATTCTCCCTATATATTAATGGGGTCATACCCCCTTCTAAGGCATAGCCAGTCTGTGCAGACAGTGAGTAGAAAAAAGTTACAAGTAGCCAAACACAGTGGTCACTTCACACATAACACTATTTTTTTTAACTGAGGATTGAACCCAGGGGCATCTCCAGCATCCCCCTTCCCCCTCCCCCTTTTTTTGAGTCAGGGTTCCACCAGGCTGGACTATAACTTGGGATCATCCTGTATCAACCTCCTCAATCACTGAGATTACAGGCATGCACCACCATACATAGTTACACACACCACTTTTTAGAAAATCATCATCATTGGTAAAAGCTGCGTCTGATGGTTAGTGGACATTCTTCAGTTTTGGAAACTGAAAGAAGAGAGTGCTGTTTAAGGAATACTTCATCTCAGGATTCACTGTTCTTCAGGAAAAGACGGAGATGAAGCAAAAGCAAAGACCAGTCAAAAGTAGATAGATAGTGGCTAGATCTTGGTGGGAGCGAGTGTGTTAAGTTATATTATAGAAAATTCTTGAAATCACAAGTGTATCTAAAATAGTATATGTCTCACACATAGATACTATTTTCCAAATGCATGAAAATTCTCTTAAAATTATTAAAAAGAAAATTAATTCTTAAAAATCAACTTGGGAATTAAGGATTCACCTATATTTAAGCAAAATCTTTAAGAAAGCAGAGCTCTGGAACCAGACTTTCATGGGTATATGACTAGTTCAGTTACACAGGATTCTGAATTCTAGAGGGACCCCACCCTTGGGGTTTAATGAAACTTTATCTTTGAATTTGTGGTTTGTGAGTGACATCTGATGGTGCAATGGCATATATGCCAGGGTTTTAAAGCCTTGCTAATGTGCTCTTTTCTAGCTACCTCCCTGGGAAGGGTCCTCCACCACCCTCTCCCTAAACCCAGCCCTGTGATCACTGCCATCTCAGTCTTCAGAGGGGGATTTTGCACAGATAGGGAAGAGTCAGGGTGCTGTAAATGCTTGAATTCCCTTTGAGAGTATCTTTCCTAGTTTCTGAGGGAAGAGGACATTAAATACTCAGGAGGGAACAAAAAGCACCATGACAAGTCCATAAACAGATGCAGAAGAAAGAAAACAGTTTTCTCTTGCTCTCTAAACAAGGAGCCCTGTATGGCCACTTAGCACTGGATCCCACAAATTTTGTAGCTGGCCTAAGAGCTTTGCTACTCAGTGTTGTCCCAGGACCAGTAGCACTGGTATTCTATAGGTTCATTAGAAATAGAGAATCCCTAGCTCTATCCAGACCTAAATCAGAATTTGCTTTTTAACAATATCCCTGGGTGATTCACATTGAAGTTTGAGAAGCAGGGATCTAGATCACACTCTGAGATTTAATGACCAATTAGATGGTATCTTCCATTCTAGCCCCAGTTGTTTTATCACTGTTAAATGTGTTGTCCTTACCTCTGACATAATACAATCACTATTCATATTAGAAGGTGAGATGGAGTGGTCAAAAGCTGGCCAGTATGGAACACTGAAAAAGGAGATGCTCTGAGCACCAAGCTTTGCTAACTCTGTTGCTTGAAATTATATTTCCCCTGTTCTGTACCCTTGGGTTCAAGGGTTAGTATCTTTCCTAGTACTGCTGAGAGCCTTATGATGGGAACAGCGGCCAGCTTAAAATAACCTGCAGCTCTCCTAGAAATTGGTTTGACCTTTATTTGCATAAGCCTTCAGAATGTGCCAGCTTTCTCTGGGAGACTGGAAAGCAGTGCTTACCTTTCCTTCTTGTCACTGCTGATTTTTGAGTGTGCACAGGGGTTACCTGACATGGTGTGGTTGTTGTTTTAGTAATTTTTCAGGTTCTAGGCAAAATGTTTGTAGAAAACAGCCTACATGAATATGAAATAGACCCCTAAGCTTTCCTCCCACCCGCAAATCTTCCCTGGGAATAAGTAGCTGTTTTGGCCAGAGCTAGTGGAAAGGTCAGAGCTGAAATGATGCTTCTGTTCAATGGCAGTGAGTGCTGAGGCAGGTTTTCCCTCCAGGAGTGGAGGAAGGGGAGCAATATGTCTTTGGACTTGGGTCTTTAACTCGGAGGCCTAATTGGTCATGTACTAGAAAGAATAGGTTGCTTAGTTAACTAATTGTAATGTGCTCTATTCAAAGTCATACATATCTAGCCTAGGATTTAGCCTGAGGAGAGCTCAAGGATTTTTACCAAGCTAAGCAGCATAATAGTCATCGAAATGGTATCTGTAAGAGCAAGAAGTTCAAAGTGGAATGCATCCCTTCAGGGGATGTGCAAAAGGAGGATGTATTAGAAATTAGCATTTGATTTTTCACATTTGAAAATGTGAGAGAATAAAATCCTTTACTAATATGTAAAATGGGGACTGACCCTAGCTTCCTTGGTTGGTCCCTAAGTCAGACAATGTTACATGAGATCCACTAAAAAAGAGCAGGAATTTCACAGTATGAGTCTCTTCTTTGACATAGCAGCTACATGGATATAATCTATAAATTTATATAATTTAGAGGGAAAGAAAAAGAAAGAAACTGAACCTGGTTTGTGAGTGAGAGCTCTGTGCTCCAAGATTTTTGCTGATGAGGTATGAGGCCCCTTGTGGGAGATCTAAGGAAATGAATGCCCAGGAAGGGCTCTGTCCCCAGCTCCAGGAGCACAAGGACTGAATTTTAGGCCCAGCTCTATGGATTTACATCAAGCCCTCATTCACAAGCCAGGTTTAGTTTGTTTGTTCTTTCTTTCTGTCTTTCCTTCTTTCCTTTTCCAGTACTGGAGACAATTCAGGGCCCTACACACAAAAGGCAAGTGCTCTACCACTGAGCTATACCCCCAGCCTTTTTAAAATTTTATTTTGAGACAGAGTCTCACTAGTTTCCAAGGCTGACCTTCAACTTGCAATCCTTGTGCCTTAACCTCTTGAGTAGCTGGGACTCTAGCCAGGTTTTCTTTCTTAATGAAAAGTAGTACTGCTTCAGTTAATGGTCTGTTTCTTTTCCTGGAATCCCAACATGTTTTCTGAGGGCTCTAGGATTTTTCTCAGGAAAAATTGCATCTCTCAGCAGATTTCATAACACCTCAGCTTTCATTAACAGGCCCTTTCCTTTTCAACCTAACTTTGGCCTTCTACTCCATTTTGCTAGAGTTCAAGCCTGCAGATGACCTGCTGGTCAGCATTCTGCTTTCCATTGCAAAAAAGCTAATGGTCAAGTATAAGATTATCTTAAAAGAAAACTAAGTGTATTAGAAAAGTTCCTAGTTGTTTAAATGAATATCTATACCTGTTAAAAGAGAATGGCTGAAGGCTCCCCAGAAATGTTTGCTTATCTGTAAATACATTTTCCTCTGCGTTTTCAAGTATAAAAAGTTCATCCTTAAATAATGACATTCTGTTTAATTTTAGCAATCCTTTTTGAGAGAGACTTGGTCCTGCAATTCCTTGTGCATATTGAAACTGTAAATAATCTTATCATTTGGAATAAATCTCCTTAATGTGCATGTTATAATTGAATTCATTTCTAATTAATGTAGCATTACCTGTGGCAAAGGTGCATTAGCTTCTGTTTTCTGATTGCCCTTGAACATCGCCTTGAGGTTGCAGGAGTGCTGATGAAGTAATAAGGGCTGTGAATTGATTTTCAGAGACAAGGACCATTACCAGCATGGCTGCAGACATGTCTCCAGGACCAGCTATTTTCAACAGCGTGATGATGGCCAGGACCAAGATGCAACACATGAGGGAGTGAGTATCACAGTGCAGTGTTAGAACACATTGACCAAGTGTGTGACTGAGTTATGTGGTGCTGTCTTAGTCCCTTTTGGCTGTTAGGACAAAATGCTTGATACTGGATAATTTATGATAAACAAATTTATTTCCACAGTTCTGGAGGCAGGGAAGTTCCAGATCAAGGTGCCAGTGGCTTCCATGTCTGGTGATGACTGGCTTTCTCTGCTTCCACGATGGTGCCTTGTTGGTGCTCTTCAAATGGTAGAGTAAAGGGAACTGTGTCCAAATGCACAGAGCAGAAACTTGAGGCAGTTGGACAGCAAGACCCAACATCCCTTGGGTGCTCTCAGCCCCTCTTTTGACACCATTCCACCTTCCAAGTCTGGCACTCTGGGCCTGTGATGGGGTAGCAGCCTTGGGATCACCCTTCCATTGTCTCAATAAGTAGCACCTGTCTCCTCCCCACACAGATCTCCTTACCAAATACTAGCTTGGCCACACCCTTGGTATTCTCTCCTAAACACACTCCTTTATTCTTTACATGGCCAGGCTGAGAATTTTCTAAATCTTTAAGTTCTGCTTCTCTCTCTCTCTCTCTCTCTCTCTCTCTCTTTTGGTACTGGGGAGTGAATCCAGTAGTGCTTAACCACTAACCCACACTCTCGGCCCTTTTTTGTATTTTATTTAGAGACAGAGTCTCACTGAGTTACTTAGGGCCTCACTAAGTTGCTGAGGCTAGCTTTGAACTCACGATCCTCCTGCCTCAGCTTCCTGAGCCACTGGGATTATAGGCATGCGCCACCATGCCCGGTGATTAAAATTCCACCTTTAATTCATTTCTCTCTTCTCATAATTTACTGTTAGCAGTCAAGAGAAACTATGCAACACTTTCTACACTTTGCTTAGAGATTTCTTCTTAGAGATTTCTTTCCTACTTCATCCCTGGAAAGTTGTGCCTTCCAAAATGCTATAGAAAATGGGCACAGTTCAGCCAGTTTCTTTGCTACTTTATAACAAGGATGACCTTTCCTCCAGTTTCCAATAACAACATCCTTATTTTCCCCCTAAACTGTATCAAAATAGTCTTCACTGTCGGTATTTTTACCCAGTGTTCTGTTCACAAGCATTAATTATCTCTAAGATAAATGAAGCTCTTTCTATAGTGATCCTCTTCCTCCAAGCCCTTGCTAGAATGGCACTTTATAGTTCAGCCTTGACCTACCATCCAGTTTCAAAGCTGCATTCATGTTTTCAAGTATTTTTTAATAGCAACGCCCCACTTCTTTGTACTAAATTCTCTTAGTCCTTTTGTGCTGATGTAACAAAATCCTGAGACTATGTAATTTGCAAATAGTGTTATGGAGGCTGGGAAGTCCAAGATGAAGGCATAAGCAGGTTTGCTATATGATGAGGGGTCAGTTTCTGCTTCCAAGCAGAAACTTGGAAACTTGATTCTTTGGACAGGAGGACAAAGGGGACTAGCTAGTTCCTCCTAGACCTTTTATAAAGTTTCTAAACCCATTCTTAGGGGTGGAATCCCCATGGCCTAATACACTCCTAAAAGACCCCACCTCTTAATACTCTTGCATTGGGGATTAAATTTCAACATGAATTTTGGAGGGGACACAAACTATTCACACCCTTACAAATACTTACTATTCCATTTGGTTTCCACAAAAATACAATTGTACTCTCCTACATGCATCAGTAGATGGAACAAGCAAAACATCTTGGGAAAAGCCCAAGTTTCCATCAAAACACTTGTTGCAAGTGCTTCTTGGCAAGGAAGAGATACTTGGCCTCCTAGTCTAACTTCTTGCAAATAACCCATGTCTTTAGATCAGAGGTTGGCAAACTTTCCCTGTAAAGGAATAAACTATAAATATTTAAGGCTTTGCAGGCCTATGACTGTCACAATTACTTGACTCTGCTGTTGTAACTCAAAAGCAGCCATGGGCAATATGTAAATAAATGTACATAACTGTGATTTAGAAAAACGCTATTTTGAGGCTAAAATGTGAATTTCATATAATTTTCAGGGATCACAAAATATTTCTATTTAAGTTTTTTTCTTTTTGTGGTACTGGTAACTGAACCCAGAGCCTTATGCATAATTGTCAAGAGCTCTGCCACTGAGCTACACCCCCAGCTTCACCCCTTTTTTCAATCATTTGAAAATGTAAAAATAATTCTTAGCTTGTAGGAGGTACAAAAACAGATGGTGGACCAGATTTGGCCTGGAGGCTGTGTACTTTGCCAGCCCCTACTCTAGATGTTCCAACTCAGGAATTTCTCTCTAAAATCCAGTACCTATATTGATTCTGATTGACTAATTAGGAAAGTTTGGCAAGGATTATTTTAGTCAAATGCATTTACATTGTCCTTGCAATAGAACATGTTATCATCCAGGCTAGTATTTGAAAGTAAAGGAGAAAAAAATAATGCTGAAAATTATTTCCAAACCTAAAGCTATTAATAGGTTTAGATGCTTATTGTTTTCAAGTCCTGCCTATATCACAATGGTTTTACAGCAACATGGTTACCATGGCAACAAGTGATTCCCAGTAGTTGGAAGTAAGGGATTTTGGAATAATTTCCCATCCCTACTTATCTCCAGTGCTTCTTGCTAGGAAGAGAGAGTGTAGAAGGATTTACTAATCGCCCAGTTGATAATCTTTAAAGAGAACAAAAGCAGCTTACTTATTTTACCTTTCAAAAGTTAATAATATGGTGTCACATTTTTGATCTAAAACTTCATTACTTTTGCAAAGTACACAATGTTCCATTTGCTAGCATTTTATAAAATGCTCTAAGTAATTAAAATGAAAGTAGTTTTGCCAAAATAATCAACCAAGATGCATTCTAATCATTTCATTCCTGGTATATTTTCTTCTTATTGCTTGACTAAATCTGACCAAGTATTTTCTGGCTCATTTTTTAATGTGGACCAATGTAGTCTGGGTTTCTTCCATGTCAATGGGCTTGCTCCTTTAGAAGAATAACCTATTGTCCCCTTATAATCCATGTCATGAAGCCCTATACCATTCCAGAAAAGACAAAAAGGAAATTGAGGCTGCAGCGCTGTGTATCTTTTGTGCATGTTGTGTTTCCTCAGTATCTAAGACTTAGAACATAGCCAGACCTTGCTGTTCTTTCACTGCACAGTGATATACTACATGCTCAGTGTGTTAGTTAGCTTTCAGTCACTGTGACAAAGTACCCGAGAAAAAGCTTTAGGAAGGAGAGATTCATATTTGGCTCAGTTTCAGAGGGTTTGTCCATGGTTGGCTGCCTCCACTGCTGTTAAGCCTGTGGTGAGGCAGAGCATTATGGTGGAGAGCACAAGGTGGAGCAGAGCTGCTCAGCTCATGGTGGCTAGGAGGGAGAGAGAGAAGAAGAAGAAGAGAGAGGGCGTGGGGAAAGAGAGGGAAAGGAAAGGATTGGGGACAGAATATATACATGGACAAGACACGCCTTCAGTGACCTACTTCCTTCAAGTAGACCTCATCTCCTAAGGTTTCCACCACCTCTCTCAGTAGAGCCACCAACTGAAAACCAAGCCTTCAATTCATGAGTTATTGGAGGACATTCCAGATCTAAACGATACATTCACCCTATGGACAGCAAATACAGGGATGAAAAGAAGAACAATGACTGGCATTTGTCCAGAGAGATCATAATGTTAAGAAAGTACAAAACTTAAATGTAAAAATTTAAATGACAACAGTGGTTATATAATATGAAATGATGGTTAATGGAAGTCCCCACATGGGACTATGATCATACACCAAACAGAACAAACAGATGGTGAGAGCTCTAAGGTCAGAAAGGGAAGTCAGGAGCCTTCTGGGAGTTGTGGAAACTTGGCATTGACCTTCACAGAGGAATAGAATTTGGAGAGGTAAAGAAAATGAAGAAGAAGCTGGAGATCAGCAGATTTATAATCGATGACTTGGCTTCACTGATAAATGGCTTTCTGACCTTTGGCAAGTGATTTTGCCAAGATTTAGTTTCCTCCTCTGTAAAATAGTAATATTATTGCCACAGCAGAATCCTTGGGAAGCAGATGCAAAGAAGAAGGTTAATGTATGAGGAGGTTGTTGAGAGAGAGCTCATGAGACTGATCCTATAAAAAGGAGGGGGAAGGAAGCAGACTGGCCATGGGGAATTCAAGCTGTGGTATGGACTCAGTGGGAGTCTCTATTGACCCTATAGGGAGCTCTTAAGCTGAGTGGCCCTGCAAAAGTGTTCTGAGTTGGGGTAAGAAGATGAAAACCCAAGTCACTCAGACATTGAGTGTAGGCCACCTCAGGGAAGGGGATGTGACTGAGCAAGACTTTCCCTTTAGCCATAGCTGAAATACCCAAAGGGACTTAGAGTCCACCAATGGTACCCCCAGCATCTGGGGACTAGCTTCAGGGTCTGCTTGTGATGAGTAAGCGATATAGCACATGTAAATGATGCATACAGGAGGCAATTTAAAAGAAGAATCAAATAGACTTGGCACTCATTGTTAAGGAGTTTAGTTTCACCCCACCAAAGGGAAGGGAAGGCAAGGAATGTATTTAGCGGATAATGATTATATCAGGTTAATTGTGTTAATTTTTTTTAAATTATGAAAAATGTCAAGCCTATAGAAAAGTAACAAGAATAGCATGATGAACACTTATATATCTTTCACCTCGATTTACCAATTAATAACATTTTGCCACATTTGTATAATCTTTTTATATCTGTGTGTATAATACATACTTATAAATTATTATTTTTATTGCTGAGTCGTTTGAGAACAGACTTTGTACAACATGTTTTTCATCCTAAATATTTAATATGTGATTCTTAAGAGCAATATCTTCTCTTATATAGCCACAGTACCATGATTAAATTTGGTAAATTTCACATAGGTACATACTGTTGTGAAATGCACCAATCCATATTCAAATTTCTTTTATTGTCCCCATAACATCCATAATAGCAATTGTTTTTCTGATCTGGGATACAAGCCAGGAACACATGTGGCACTCAGTGGTGGTATCCCTGTGCTCATTTATTCTGGAACAGTTCTTCAGTCATTTGTCTTTCATGAGGTTGACATTTTGAAGAATACAGGCAGTTGTTTTCTAAGACCCCCCTCATTTGGGGTTTGTCTTGTGTTTCCTCATTAGATCCAGGCAATACAGTTTTTACGATGTTATATAAAAGCAATACTGTGTGCCCTTCTGAAATTTAAAAATTAAGTCTAGAAGGTTTCAGGCATATACAAAAGTGTTCAAAATAATATAATTAACCCCCATGGACTCATCAACCCAACTGGCTCAACATTTGTCAACGCATGGCCAGTTCTGTTTTTCTATGCTTCGCTTGTTCACCCATATTATTTTAAAGAAAGTTCTGTTTATTATATCCTTTATCTATTATTATTTCAGTAAACATTCAAATATGTTCTTTGACATTTTCCCCTGATGTCCATTAAACATCTCAAATTCCAGATGTACAAAACTAAACTGAATTTCCCTGTCACACCTCTCCATTACACAGACTTCTCCCATCTTTATATAAGCAAAGGCAAGATCTAGGTAAGAACACACATTCCAGTTCAGTAGTCAGTGCCTACCAAAGCTTATTAGTGTTGGTGGCTTAGGAGTATAGTCATTTCCTATTGTGAGAAAGCAAAGCTCTATGAGAAAGCTGGGGGACAACATATCTGAGGATCATACTTCCATCCTTCATCAGGTTCTCTTCTGGGGCTTTGTAGATGCTGTGTTAGGCATGGAGTAAACCCTAGCACAGTGGTCGGGGGGAAGGTGCATAGGCTGACTGCTGGGATTTATATACTATTTACTGCTGACTAGCATGTGTCCTTGGAAGAATTATCCAACTTCTTTGTGCCAAGATTTCTCATCTGTAAAGTGGGACTAATAATGGTTTTTAGGATGAGTTGAGATAGTGTGTGAAATGCACTAAGTAGGGTTTATATCACATAGTAAATACTTAATAAATATCAACATAATAAATGCTTCATATCTGCAGCTGCTTCCTTTCAAAAAGCCCCAAGCCAAACATCTGAAGGTGTTGCCATGTGTTACTTGCTAAGAGATGTTTTATACCCGAGGTTATTTGTGGGTGAAGAAGCTGTTTGTGAAGACACTTATACAGCAATTTTTAGTATGCAAAAAAAAAAAGAAGAAGTGCCAATGCCAGTTCTGGGAAAATATCAGAAAGTTGTTAAATATAAAAGTCAACGATTTACCATCCTCCAACTCTTGGTTTCCTACCATGGCCACTTCTTACTCCTGTGGGGAGACCACTCCACAAATGAATGCCCCTGCTGGGGCACAGGAGGCACTTACTTCTCCAGTTGCTAGGTGGTATCAGTCAAAGTCATTGAAATGTAGACAGAATGACAAGAAATCAGTATTGACTTCCTTCCTGACTGAGTAGTTTCCATGTACATTAAAAGAGAAATTGCTGCTTAAAGATGGGTTGATGGATAAATGGATGGTTAGATGAATGGATAGATGGACAGATGATGGGTCTTTGTAGTTTAATGGGCCTCTTGAAGTCTCTGCTCTCAAGGCTTGGTTTCTGATTTTCTGTTGAGAAGAATTTTTTTTACCACCACAAGCTGGATTCAAGTCCAGGCCTGGATCCAGGTCCCCACTGAGGCTAAGAAGGAAGCCCTGTGGAATGACAGCTGGGTAGCTCTCAGCTCTGGGGAGAGTAAGTGGCACACTGTCACCCATGGACTGATTTTGTAGCTCACACATGCCAAGGCAATGTATTATGCCATGAAGGGCTTGTTAAATCTGAATGGAAAGTTCCCTCAGCCTCACTTTAACCATCAAGTGGTTTTTTAGTTTGTGTCTCAGGTTTTACTTCTTAAAGTGTGCTCCATGACCAGCAGCACTGACATCACCTGGAGATTTGTGAGAAATGCAGGCTCTTAGCCTCCTGACTCAGAATCTGCATTTTAATAAACTCTCTGGAGATTTATATACACATTAAAGTTGAGAAGCATTGACCCAAGAGGGCTTTCACCCTGGGGAGGCATTTATTGCCTAAGTGTGAACTGATATCAGGCTTAATAAAATTAAGTACTACATAGAGTAGATTTATATATTTGTGTTGTAAAGGCTCCAATATTTTAGGCTATTATATACAGTAAAATTCACCTTCTTAGTATTTAGTTCTGTAAATGTTGGTAAAACATCACTTGTATTTAAAAATAACTCTTTCAGTACATGGTTCTATCAGTTTGACAAGTGCAAATAGTTATATAACCACCAGCTCAACCAAGATTATAGAACAGTTCCTTCTTCCCTCAAAATCACTGTGTTACCCGCTTTTAGTCAGCTCCTCCCACCACACACTGTCCCTAGCATCTTTGATCTGTTTTCTGTCCCTTTAGTTTTTCCTCTTCCAGAATGTCACATAAGTGGAATTATTATAGCGTCATAGACCCTAATTGTAACTGGATAGTCATTGTGGATATGGATCTAGATCTATGAATGGTCATAGATTAGACCCTTGTTGTCACAAGCAGAGTCAGGTTTTGAGTTCAAGACCCAGGTACCTCACTGGTAGCTGTCCTTAAAGTTTCTGGTTCCACTAAGAGTCTGATGTTAAAAGAACTTGATATCCAGAAAATTTTGAGGTGAAACTATTGGTTTAACTGCCAAGGACTTGTCAGGATTTTGCAGTGGCTGAGAGGTATTGGTGCCTGGGAATAATGGGGGTGCTGTGCCCAATTGAGATTATTAGGGATTGGATCCACCACACCAAAACTCTGCCTGAGAATGGGAAGCCATGGAGTAGGCCTGAGGGTCTGGGAAGCTTCTTAGCCCACTTTTCCAGTTTGAAGTGAATGGTATGAAAAACATTTCGGTCATGAGAAATTTTCTAATTCCAGCAATAGAGTCTCCTTGAAGTAACACAACTCTGAATCATCTCTGCACTGCCATTTCATGTAGAGAGCACAGGAAAAGCAAAATACTTGTCTGCAGGAATGCATGTCCTTGCCTTTACAATTACACATACATTAGGCTGCTTAAAATTGTCCCCAAATTCACTCTTGCTCTAGTCTTTGTTGTTTTTTTAAGTGTTTTTTTCCCTTCTATATCATTTTGAATAGTTTCTATTATTATGTCTTCAAATTCACTTATATTTTTTCTTCCACATTGTTTAACTGCTATTAATCCTATTCAATATGTTTATGTGTGTGTGCGCATCCACATGCATTTATTGTTTATTTTTAAATAGACTATTTTTAGAGCAGTGTTAGGTTCATAGCAAAATTAAGTAGAACAGTCATTGTATTTTTCATCTTGGACATTGTAGTTTTCATCTTTAGATGTTTGACTTGAGTGTGTGTGTGTGTGTTTGTGTATCTTCCTGTCTCTCCTTAACATGTTCAATATTTTTTACACTAATTATTTTAGTTTCCTTGACATTGTGAATTTTACCTTGTTTGGGTGCAGGAATTTTTGCATTCCAATAAATAGTCTGGATCTTAATTTTAGGATACAGTTACTTGGAACTAGTTTGTTATTGGAGGGGAGTCTTACTTTTGAGCTTTGTTATGAGAAACTAGGGCAAAATTTAGGCTAAAGATGGTTGTTTTACCGAAAATTACAAGACTCTAAAGAAAGAAATCGAAGAAGATCTTAGAAAATGGAAGGACCTCCCATGTTCATGGATAGGCAGAATCAATTAATTAAATCAATTAATTAAAATGGCCATACTACCCAAAGCATTATATAG
>CM053409.1:21372309-21409327 GCA_028644305.1 Xerus rutilus | reverse complement strand
TGGAGCCAGTGAATGTGACATTTAGTAAAAGGGTCTGCAGAAGTAATTATTTTAAAGATCTTGAAACAAGATCATCTTGATTACTTGAGTCCTAAATCCAATGACAGTGTGCTTATAAGAAAGAGGAAAGGTACAGAGGAGAAGGCCATGTGAAGACAAGGCAGGACTGGAGTAATGCAGACACAGGCCAAGGAACGTCCACAGTCAGAATCTGGAAGAGTTAAGAAACAGACTCTCCCCCAAAGCCCCTGAAGGAAATGGTGAACACCTTGATTTCAGATTTCTGCCCTCCAGGACTGAAAGAGAAAAAAAAATTCTTATTATAAGCCACTAGTTTGTGGAAATTTGTTACAATAGCCTTGGGGAACTAATACACTATCTTGTACCGTTTGGATCTTAAGTGTCCCCCAGTGGTCCATGTGCTAAAGTGGACCCCAAGGTGGTGCTGTTGAAGGGTGGTGGAACCTTTGGGAGGTGGGACCTACTGGGAGGTCCTTTGGTCACTGAGGCATGCTCTCAAAGGGGATTGTGGGACTTGAGTCTCTTGCCCTTCCTTCTTTGCTCCTGGCTTGTGAAGTAAGTGGTTCTGCTCTGGCATGCTCTTCCACCATGATGCACTGCTTCATTAATGCCTCAAAGCAATGCCTCCATCTTGGACTGGAACCTCTAGAAAAAATGAACTAAAATAAAACTTTTCTCCTTATGAGAGATAGAGAGAGAGTTTGTTAATTGATGCAATAATGTAGAGGAGTTTGGCAATGCCTATTCAAAATTTTTAAAAGAAAATCTTTAACCTAGCAATTTCAGAATGTGTATAAGTGGACAATGTATATCAAATGTTTTTTGTTTTTGTTTGTTTGTAGTTTTGTTTTGAGGCAATGTCTCATAATGTTGCCCAGGCTGGTCTCATATTCCTGGGCTCAAGTGATCCTCCTGCCTCAGCCTCCCAAGTAGCTGGGGCTAAGACATGAACCACTACACCAAGTTTACAGGATTGTTTTAATAACAAAAGCTATAAACAGACTAATGAGATCAATAAGAACTGTTTTGAAAAGTCAATGTATGTCTCTGCAAAGGAATACTGTCCTGACATTAAAAAGAAGTGAGGAAGATCTGTATATACTTACATGGTGAGCTCTCTAGATTGTACTGTTAGCTGAGAAAAGAAAGGTACAGAACAATAAGCATGGTATGATTCCCATCTATGTTATTTTTTAGTGTATGCACTTATACATGTGTGTATTTATAAAACATAGTTAATTTATTGATATCCAACAGAACATTCTACAGCCATTACAAATAGTGTTTTGGCAAAACTTTGAATAACTTGGGACATCCTTGTGATGTAATGCTAACAACAACAAAATGACCTTAGTGACATATTTTTTGCCCTCCTTTCTTGAGCATTTTCCAATTTAATTAAATATTCCCCCAGAAAGTCATTATTTTCTGTGTAATGTAATATCCATCTAGATTGTTTTCAGTTTCTCCAACTCATTTATAATGTTAACTTAAACATTTTTAATCTAATGTTATTTTCAAATTTTAGGCTCTTAAGATAAATGTCTTATAATTACTGGGTCATAGAATATGACCTTGCCAAATCCGTTTCCATAATGCACAAAGATTTATAATGTAGTACTTCAATTTTTGCTAATGTAATTAGTTATTACAAGTCATCATTTATTTGACAAACTTTTAAATTTTAAGCAATACAGTTATTAATGCCTACTATTATTAATGCCTTGCTCCTCAAAGGCACTGGGCTCACCATTATGGATAAGACCTGATTCTGCCTCACTACTCAAAGTATGATCTTGGGCTGGCATGGAGAAAATAGACACTTAAATGCACAATTACACTGTCATGTGATTTGGGCTATCATAGAATTATGCAAAGCACAATGGCAACTCAGCATGCTTAGTATAATTGTGATCATTAACCAAAAAGGAACTAGATTATTATTATTCTGTTTGAATCTTCCTTTCGCATCTTCTAACTAGAGAGTGGTATTAACTTGGTAGTGGGTCTGTAGGGAAAACAGCTTCTTTCTTTATTCCTGACATAGTTCAATTATGAACTGCACCTGCCTCTGAGAAGGACAGGAAGTAGAAAAGAGTGAACTCTAATTGTGGTGTCAAGGTTTGGCACCATTTATGAATTTCTTTCACATATTCAAAAATGAGCCTCCTTCAAGAATACATGCATGCATTCATCCTGAATCTATAACTAAACCTGATTTTTTAATACCCCATTTTTTCTTGGTTGTTCAGAATAGAAAGATGGTTGTCTACACTCTAAAAACATGTCCTCCAACTTCCAAAACACTTCAAAGAAAAGAGAAAACCCATGTGGGCCTGATGTCAGATACCTGTAATCCCAGCAGCTCAAAAGGCTGAGGCAGGAGGATCGCAAGTTCAAAACCAGCCCCACCAACTTAGTAAGGCCCTGAACTACTTAGCGAGACCCTGCCTCTAAAAAAAATTTCAAAAGGGCTGGGGATGTAGCTCAGTGGTTAAGCATCCCTGGGTTCAATCCCCAGTAAACCACCCCTCCCCCAAAAAGAGAGAGAAAACTCAGCCTACCTAGCCTCCACAAATAACACTGTCTACTCTTTAAATATTCTTCAATCAAGAAATCCTAAAATGAATATTTTAATTCAGTTGAATTTGAAATTGCCAATATTTGACTTTTTAACTTATAAAGTGACAATTCCATATGGTTCAACATAAAACCTGATTTAATTCTTCTTGTTTCCTCTCAACTGCCCATATATTAAACCTAATCAGAACTTTGTTTTATACAAAATGACTTCTGAAATACCTGCTCCAGATATGAAGAAAAAAGTTACTAACACACAGGCTAGGGGATATAGCTCAGTTGTTAAGAGTGCTTGCCTCGCATGCACAAAGCCCTGGGTTCAATCCCCAGCACCACCAAAAAAAAAAAAAAAAGTTATTAACACAGGTTTATGCCTGTTTGACACTTCCTAGCCAAATCATCAGTAAAACAAAATTGGAATACAGCATTTCCCAAATTGAAGGGGGAAAGGTTTCCTGCTTATTTAAGCAAAAAGAGTTCTAGTCAAAGCAGAGTTAGGAGTCCAGAGCAAATGTGGGGAAGCAGACCCAGGGAACTACCAAACAACCTTAATTCCTCCTCTCCATCCCATGCAGGGTTGGTGTCCTCTTAAGACATAAAACTGTAGCTTGATTAATACTGACAGTGTGTTGTAACTCAAGTCTTATTAATTGATTGTTTTTATGTTTTTTATTTTTAATTAACAAATAGTAATTGTATTTATGGGGCATCATGTGACATTTTGGTACATGTATACAATGTGTAATGATAATTGGCATATCTATCATATCAGACATTTATCATTTCTCAAAAAGCTGACTTTTAAAGCAAGTCTGTCCACCAGAGATGGAGAAGAGGGGAGGAGAGAGAGAGGAGAAATGAATACTATCAGCCTGAATCTGATAGTTGTCCTTTTTCTCTTATTTTTAGACAAACTCATACTGTAAAAAGGTAAACAATATTTTAGCAGAAGGTTCTGATATGGGAAACAGTGCCTCTGAACTTAGGAAGCTGGCTTGATCCTAGTGAAACATCAAAATTTTCTGTCAAAGCTTATTTGTAGCTTGAACTGCTTCCTAGAGTCTTGATATTCAAACTGGAATCATGGCTCAATCAGTGTTTCTCAAACTCTAATACGCATATGAATCACTTGGGGTATAGTTTAAAAGCATATTCTGATTTTAGTAGGTCTTGGGTGGGATCTGAGATTCTGCATTTCTAACCAGCTCACATGCAATGCGATGGTACTGCCTAGATTATACTTTGGTGAGGTTTTTTAGTAGAACACCCTGATGATGGTCTTGGTTCATCTTTTCTATATCTTTTCTTTGGGGGTTGGGGTGCCAGGGATTGAACTCAGGGGCACTCAGCCACTGAGCCACATCCCAAGCCCTATTTTTTATTTTGTTTAGAGACAGAGTCTCACTGAGTTACTTAGCACCTCACTTTTGCTGAGGCTGGCTTTGAACTAGTGATCCTCCTGCCTCAGTCTCCCGAGCTGTTGGGATTACAGTCATGCGCCACCGCACCCAGCTCATCTTTTCTAAATTACTGGTCTGACCCTGAAGATTAGAGGCTCTCGCTCCCTGTTAGTGACCTTTCTCTCACTTTATTGGACTCCACCTATAAAATGGAGTTGTAGAATCCATTGAAGAGCAGAAACTTAGACTATTCCCGCAGAGGCACTTTGGAGATTATCGGATCCAGCCTTTTCCCTACACTCCCCATCATATCGGTTCCTGAAAGCTCATGCCTGAGATTTTAACTACTGAGTTTGCAGTTGTTATTCTAGTCCTATCCCATGGGTCCTGGTAAAGCTCTGCAGAATAAGAGCCACTTGCAGATATTTTCAAATAAGTGGAAGTAACTAAAAAAAAAAATTGTTCAAAACCACTCAGCAGCAAAACCCACCCTAATGAAGGATTTTCTCCTCTGGGTTCAGAAGACAATTAAAAAACAGCATTTTTAAAAAAGGTAAAAGGATTAGCAGTCTCCCTCTTGCCCTCCCCCCCTTTCCACAGCAGGTGCTAAAGCACAGCTCAGCCTTGATTCATCCCCTTCTGTCAAGAGCAGGTGTCAGCTTCAATTATTGTTTTGCAAATTCATTTCAGTCCTTTAATGCAATTCATAGGAGAATAAGGTATTGATTCCCCAGTGTCAGCTGCTTTTCCTAAGCCCTCTACCACACATTGGCCTTCCCGTCCCTCCCTTTCTCTCTCTTTCCCTCCCCACCACCTCTGGAATGCATGTCACATTCCTGGCAAGTGTTCAGTAATAAACCCATCTATCGTCTTCAAAGGAGAGGTGTAACAAAGGCATTTGGATGTGTTTGAGAAAGAAACTGGTGGAAATTATTTTTTTTACTTACAGTGAAACATAATGAATCTGCTCTTTTGTTCTTTGTAATACTGTTGTAGCACCGTTTTGAAAGTTCAACAGGCCCTCTTCTTAATGCAAGTCTCTAACCAGTAAATTTCACAACATGTGAGGGTGAGCATAATTTATTGTGCAAACCAAGACTCTTTTGAGAGTGGAATGGCAGCCACTGGTGACTGTGCTCCCACATCAGGCATGCCTGGGACTTTCTCAAGTTGACTGAGACACATGGCCATTCTAATTACACTAAGTTTGTGATGTGGGACTGACTCAATGACAGTTTGGCAATGACAATGAATCTGTCCAAGGAAAAATGCACCAAACCAAATTAAACAGGCAAGGAAGGCTTATTCAAGAATATTGCAGTAGGAGAGAGGTTAAACTCAATTTCTGAATGCAGCATGGACAGCTGGGGATTTATAGCCAGTGGGCAGGGTTGGGCGTCAGTGGATGGAAAACTACTAAGAGGAATTTAGTTAGGTGTCAAAGGTGGAAAATTCCTTGCCAAGCTGAACTCAGCAGGATGAGTCCTGTCCAGAAAAGGGCTTAGAAAGGAGTAATCTGATTAAAGTATTGTGGAGGAGGAAGTTCTTGTCAAATATCAACAAATGAAAACAGTTTTTTTGATTGACTTTATAAGAAGGAAACCCTGGAGTTCCTAGTCATAAGAACTCATCCTTGCTCTGAGAAATTCTTCCAAACTTATTTGTTCTGATTTGTTTTCCTTTGTTATTTCATTTTCCTTTGAAATTTCAATTATTTTTGTTGTATTTGATTAGGAAACCTATTTTATCTTCTGATCTTAGCTTCTACTTCAGTAAAGCTGGGCCGAAATTAACTTGAAAAATAAAAATTGTAGTTTGAATTGATCAGGGGGAGCACCTTTGTAATTGAGCCAGGAAGGACTTCAAGCCTCCTTTCACAGTACATTGTTTAGTGAGGCTTAGGGAACAGAAGGAAAAGCCAGAGAGGTTTTCTTAATAGTTCATAGTGGAGGCTCCCGGGAGGGATCTGCTGCCCTCTGTAGCCCAGTGCTCACTGACTCCTTCTTCACCCTTGAGCATTGTTTTCCTTGTCTATAAAATGAAGGTGTTCCATTAGGTAGTCTCCTTTGTACCTTGTGGGGATTTTTAAAACTTCTATAATTCTGATTTTTAAAATTACCCTATTCCACTCTGGATTATGCTTCCTTATTATAAAATATCCATCTTGAGGTCATTTTAAAGGATTGAACGTGAATGATGGTAATATCAGTCTGAAAATAATGACAATGTAGAATTTGTGCCTGAAAAGCTCAGTTTTCTATGTTGTGTATGTGTGTACAAGCATGTGCGTGCGTGTGTGTGTGTGTGTATAGAGTTTAAGATATAATAATTCCAAGGAAATGTGTATAAGAATGTTCACAGAAGCCTTATTAGTAAAAACATGGGCAGTGAATTGGGATGTGGAGGTGAGGTATTTCAGCAGGACAATGAATACAGAAATGGTGATGGAATGGCACACAGTGAAAATCAATGGGCTACAGAATCAAAGGAAATAAATTACCAACAATTTTGAGCAAAAAAGACAAGAAAAAATTAATAGTGACATCATTTACTTAGAGTTTAAAAATATAAACAATACTGCTTATTTCTAAGGGACCTACATATATATGTATACATACACATACATACACACATATCCATATATATATATATATATATATATATATATATATATCCATATATATATACATACACATATATATCATAAGCATAATTTTTAAATACTTGGTAGTGATAAACACTAGACTCAGGAGTGGTTACTTCTGAGGTTTGGGAGGAGACTATGATTTGGAAGGGGAATTAATGGAGCTGCAGCTGTATTTGCTAATGCTTGATCTTTTTTTAAATTGGGAGTTAGATGTGTAAGTGTTTTTTTGTATTGTACTTTACATCTTTTGCATGTCTTAAAATATTTTATGACATACGATGATAAAATTTTGAGAAGTCATTGTGCACATTTGTTTGTAGATTAGAAACAGGCTCAATGAGTCAACATAAATCTGCAATAGCAAAGTCTAATGTGGATTTAAAATCTTTCTACCTGCCCCATGATTACAACATATCAAATAACAAAACAAAAACTTTCAGTATATACATAACTGAAAGAGCTACTGGTCAAATATCATTTTTTTCAGTTATAACTACCTACATGTATAATTGCTATTATTCATTGCTTATAATTTATACTATTTTGGGAAAGATTAATGAAAATATGTGGTTAGTTGGATATAAAATGGAGATTGGGTGCCAGATTGATAAATGAGCAGTTTACTCTGCAAATAAGCACAAACTCAGCTCTGAGCTTTCAGGTAGTCTAAACAAGAGGAGAAACCCCATGAGTTATAGAAATCAGCTCAGTAGGAGAGTTGGGTTTTTCTTGGCTCTAAAATTGGAGGAAGAATTAATCACAAGGACCTGTATGTGAAGGGCACTGTGGTATTTCAAGTGGTACTTCTGTAGATTTGCACTTGGTGGTGGTTCTTTGCTATTCATCAGTTTTGCACAGCACACATGGTTACCTTATTATAACAGAAATCATCATGTCAACCCTCCAGAATCTTCACATTTCACCCAGGGTAAAGGCAAGACCCCTACCTAGGCCTCCAAGGTCCCTGCCCCTGCCTGATCATCCCACCATATCTCTTAGCATTCTTCTCTTAATTAGGCCCCAACCACACAAGTGATCTTCTCTTCCATTTCAGAGCCTATAGGATCTGGGCTTTCTTCTCCCCACAATTGGGAATACTGTTCTCACAGATCCTGACAGGAATGACTCATCTTCATCATCCATGTCTCCATTTTTATGCCATTCTCATCCCAACCCTGAAGCAGCTTTTCTTTTAATTATTTTTTTTAGTTGTAGATACATAAAATATATTTATTTTATTTACTTAGTTTTATGTGGTACTGAGGATCAAACCCAGTGCCTCACACATGCAAGGCAAGTACTCTACCACTGAGCCACAATCCCAGCCCCCTGAAGCAGCTTTTCTTAATCACAGGAACAGAAAGCCTCCCTGCCTCGAATACCTAATACCATCTCTAGGTCCAGACAAGAAGGGTGCTCTGGGCTCTGTGCCGTAGAGGGTGCCACTGTTGGCATCCTCCAACCACCTCCCTCCATGTTTTAGCCTTTTTGCCACTGTGACCAATAATAGATCTGACAAGAACGATTTTAGAGGAGAAAAGTTTATTTGGGGTTCATGGTTTCAGAGTCTCAGTCCATATATGTGTAACTCCATTGTTCTGTGCCTTTGGTAGGGCAGAGCAAGACAGAAGGACATGACAATCAGGAAGCAGAGTGTTTGAACTTACCATGGTCAAAATATATACCCCAAAGACGCCCCCCAGGGATTCACCTCCTATCTACAGTTCCACCCAGTTAATCCCTATCAGTAGATTAATGCACTGATTATGTTAAAGTTCTCATAACCCAGTCATTTTATATATAAACTTTTTAGCATCGTCTCATACTTGAGTTTTTTGGGGGGATACCTGATATTTAAACCATACACTTCCCCTGGAGCAAGGAGTGCATGAACCAAGAGGGTTGCATACTCAGAACCTAGGTCTCCTCTTCGGGGTCATGCTCCATGCTCTATGGCCTAAGTGTGTCCCGTCTAAAATTCACACTAAAACTTCATCCCTGTTGTAGTATGAAGAGGTAGGGCTTTTGGGGAGGTGATTAAGTTACTAGGATGCCACCCTCACATGACTCAACACTCTTATAAAAGTTATTTCAGAGATAGCTTACCCCTTTACTCCTCTCTGCCCTCTGCCATGCAGACATAGCATTCTTCTCCTCATGAGGATACAAGACACCATCCTGGAAGCAGAGGAGGGAAGCCCTAACCTACCAGCATCTAGATTTTGAGTTTCCCAGCCTTTGGAACAGTGAGAAAGTAAATTTCTATATTAATAAATGGCCCTTGTCTGTGGTATATTTTTTTAATAACAGCACAAGTGGACTGAGACACCCTGCTTACTCTGCAATTTTCTGCCCAAATGTTCCTAAATCCATTTCCAGCATCTGTGAGCCTCTGCCTTAAGTCCTTCCTCCCACAGGTTGTGCCATCAGTTTGCATACCCCTAAGCCCATAGCCATTTGCAGAGGATATGGATGGATCTGGGACATAGGGACTGAGGCATCATGTGTGTAGGCAAGAACTTCCTCACAATAGGAAATGGAGTCAGGTTGGGAAGAGAAAGGGGCAGGCCAGGAACTAGGGAACAGTGCCTAGAGGCTAGCTTGCCCAACTTCTGTCACATTTGGATGCAGAACTCTGAGAAATCTAAAAATCTTGAATGTAAACCTAGCTGTCCAGGTATTTTAAAGTTGATTTATCATACTAACGGAACAGATCATATTTTATATAATAGTTTGTTATCTTGACTTACAATTTTTAGTTATTTAGACATATTCAAGCCTTACTTTGGACATCCCATGAAGGTCAAAAGCAGCCCTTGCTTCCTCTGCATTACAGTCAGCCAAGAAGATGAGGGAGCTGGTTCAAATTCTAGGGCCTAGTGGTAAAAGGGTCGATGCCAAATCCCCTAGAAATACCTTTTGTGCTTCCACTCTTGCTGGAGGTTCCAGACTCTCTCTTCTTAGCATTACTGCTCTTTCTTTTCCCTGATTTTTTTTTGTAGCATTGAAAAAATCTGAAATTATCATATTTGTTTACTTGTTTAATGTGAATTCTCAGAGGTCAGAGGCATGTGGCTATATTCCCAGTTCTCGATATATACTAAATGCTTATTAAAATTTTGCTGAATGAATGACTTGGTGTTGTTTTGTGCCAGGACTGTGCAGGGTACAAAGATAACTAAGAAACATGCTAACTGCACAAGGAACTTCAAGTCTAGTGCATAGAAGTCCTGGAAAAAAAATTGCTTTTGCTTTTAGTTTTATACCCCTCAAGTCATTCATTAATCTGGAAACAGTAATATATATGTTTCTATTATTGGTGGGATTATAGGCAGAGAACAAGTGTGCAAGTTAAATAAGCTTCAGAGGAAAGGAAAGCAACTCCTATCATTTTTTTTAAAGGATATGAATGAGGGAACTTTGAAATTCATGAAATGAGAGCCTCTGGAGTTACCTTTCTTTGTGGACTCACATAGGTGGCAGGGCAGCCAGGGGCTTCCTGAAGCTTTGGGAAGATTTCAGTTGTCCCAAAGATGGCCTGGGTGTATGCAAAGTGTGAAAGAAGATAGGTAAAAACATAGTTCCTTTCACATAGAATTTTTAAAGAATAAGCCATGTTTTTTCCTACTCGGAAATATGAGGTAATTTTTATCCAAAGATGATTGTATGGTCACCATAGAGCCAATCTACTTGAAGTAGGGATGAAAATAGCAAAATAAATACTGATAACTACTCTTTGGGGAGAGTTTGTCTTTAAAAACAATAATTAAAAACCATAAAATTGAGTTGATGTTTAAAAATTAGGTTATAATTTCACTATGCACTGATTCTTACAATAAATACTAGGAGCATATATATTTTTAAATAAAATTATATGACATCACCATATGCCTTTCCTATTTAACTTCCAAGACATTTGTTCATTTATCATTAACTATGTGCCAGACACCTTACTAGGCAGTAAACCAAAAAAGTGAAGATGCCCTTTGCCTTCACAGACCTTATATTCTAGTGGATTATCATAGAATATGGTCCAATCATAAAATTTTAGGGAAGAGCATACCATGCTAGAAAGTAACAAGTGCTAAAAAGAAAATGCAAAGGCAGAGAAGGTGGATAAGTTATACAGAATGGGGGTAAAAGAGAGCTTTAAAGAGAGTGGTCAGAGTATATCTGTATGAGAATAGCTGAAAGATCTGAAGGGGATAAAGGAGAGACACTTGTGAATACCTAAAGAAAGAGCAGTCTAAGTCAGAAGGAACCACAGGTACAAGAGCCCAGGAGTAGAATGTGCCTGATGTGTTAAAGGAAGAGCAAGGAGCCAGTGCAGCTGAGGTGGAGTGAATGGAGAGAGAAAGAGAGGAGATAGGTTTGGAGATGTATGATTAAAGATTGTTCAGGATATTGAACAATACAGGAAAGACCTTGATTTTACTGAGTGAGATGGGGAGCCCAATAATTTTGGGCAAAGAAGTAATGGAATCTAGCTCACTCTGGCTGCAGAGTTAAGGATAGACTAGAAGCAGGAGACCAACTTAGAG
This sequence comes from Xerus rutilus, assembly GCA_028644305.1. NCBI lineage: Eukaryota > Metazoa > Chordata > Mammalia > Rodentia > Sciuridae > Xerus > Xerus rutilus. The sequence goes on along the minus strand of CM053409.1, from coordinate 21,398,138 downwards.
GCTACTAGCAGTCAGGTGAGAGATCATAGTAGTTAGGACCATAGTTATAGTAGAAATGGTGAGAAGTGTTGAGATACTGGAAAGGAGCTAATAGGACTTACTAACTTAACCAATTATGAGAGTAACAGCGTATGAGAGAAAAACAGCGATCAAGGATGACCCAAAGGTTTTGTCCTGAGCAACTGGAAGGCAGGAGATGACAAAGAGAAGTGGGGAAGGATGAAACTTGAAGATACATTGGAGGGAAGATCAGAAATTCCATTGGATATGATAAGCATAAGACTTCTAATAGACATCCAAGCAGGGATATTAAGAGAGTAGTTGGATATGAGTCTGGAGTTCAGGGAAGAAAGGAGATATACATATTTGAGAACCATTGGCTTATAGGAGGCATTTAAAGCCTTTATACTAGGTGAACCACCTTGAGAGTAAATGTGGATACAGGACAGAGGAGATCTAGCAATGGAGCCCTGGACACTCCAACATGAAGAGATTGGGAAGACATGCAGGAATCAGCATAACAAAATCATAAAATCATCTTTGGAAAATTGTTTAAGGGCCTTGTTGAGGCATCTATCATCATTGTTGGTGATTTTTCTGTTCTTTAATAGTTAGCTGACTACTATTGGGTGTTTAGAAACTTGCTTATCAATGACAGACAAGAAAGATTCCAACATGACATTCATCACTGTGAAATCTTGCATCTTTTTCAATTTTGTGCTACCATTTTAGTGAAGTCGATTTACATTGCATTTGCACTTTGTGTTCACCTCTACAGAAACCATAAGAAACAGCACTCTTAGAGTGATGAAGAGAAATAGAAGCTAGTGTTCAGTGGAAAGGCATCTTTCAGGGTGGAATAATTGCGGGGGGGGGGGGAGGGGTTACCAGGGATTGAACTCAGGAGCACTTGACCACTGAGCCACATTCCCAGTTTTATTTTGTATCTTATGTAGAGACAAGGTCTCGCTGAGTTGCGTAGTGCTTCACTTTTGCCGAGACTGGCTTTGAACTAGTGATCTTCCTGCCTCAGCCTCCCAAGCCACTGGGATTACAGGTGTGCACTACCATGCCCAGCCAGGGTGGAATAATTTTATATACATCCATTTTATTAGTAAATTTTTCATATTCTGATGCCCTAGGAAAACCTTATAAATTTGGAGACTTGGTTAATGAATTTTAGGTGATAAAGATTATCTATATATGCATTAAATTATTAGCGATATCTCAAAATTATGAAGGATTCATAGATATTATAGATGAACTTTGAGTTTATTCCAGAAATTAATGGCTTCATTTTATGAAGGAAGATAGTGCCTGGCCTGGAGAGGTGAGTGACCAGGCCACGTAGCCAGCTTGGAGCAAAGCTTGAACAAGAACCAATTTTTATTTCCTGTCTAGTGCCATTTATGGTTGTTACTAATATCTGTATCTCAGTTTCCTAAACCGAAACATAGGAATTCTATTGCATACACATGATTCTATAAATAATAAATTAAAAGGTACATATAAAGTACTTAGCATAAAAGTTTTTAGGAAAATACCAAATTCTTGCAAGGATATGAAGGAACTGGAACTCATACACTGCTGGTTGCAATGCAAAATGGAACAGCCACTTTGAAAAGACAATTGAGTGATTTTTTATAAAGTTAAATATACAATTACCATACAACCCAATTGTACTCCTAGATATATATCCAAGTGAAATAAAAAATATATGTGCATACAAGACTTATATATGAATATATATGACAACTTTATTCATAATCTTCCCACATGTTGTCCAACCAACCCAAATGTTGTCCAACTGTGAATGGATAAACAAATTGTGGTACAACTATACATAAATGCTACATAGCAATAAAAAGAAATGAACTGTGATAAACACAACAGCTTGGATAAATCTCAGAGAAATTATGCCAAGTGAAAAAAGCCAATTCTTAAAGTTACTGCTGTAGTTTGTCTCTTGAAGGACCATATGTAAAGGCGTGATTCCTAAAATGACAGTATTGGGAGGTGTTATGGACCTTTAGGAGGCTGGGCCTTACAGAAGCTTATGGGAAGTCCTTAGGTCTTTGGCGCTGTGCTACACTCGCTCCCTCCCCCTCTCTCTCTCCTCTCCCTTTTCCTCTCCCTCTCTCCCCTCACCCACACCTCAAGGTGTGACCACTTGTTCTGGCATGCACTAGCCCCATGATGTGCTGCCCTCCCTAGAGGTCTAAACCAATGGGACCACCTGACCTTGAACTTGAACCTTTATAACTATAAGACAAAACAAACCTGTTTTTACTTTATAAGTCAGGCATTCCATTATAGTTATGGAAAGTTGACTTATACAGACATTCTAAATTATTCCATTCATATGATATTCTGGAAAAAACAAACAAACAAAGGAACAGAAGACAGATCAATGTTACCAAGGGGCAAGGTGATGAATTAACTTCAAAAGGGTTCAAGGAATTTTAGTGGAGTGGGTAAAGAATAGAACTATTCTCCATCTCAGAACAGAACACTCGAAAGGAAAAATTTTATATATAACTTTATCTCAAATTTAAATACACACACACAGACATGCATGTGCACACACACACACACAAACACTTCTTTTTTCACAAAGACAAAACGAAAGTCCCTGGTACTTAAAAACCCTTAAAAACAACAGATATCCTTTCTTTTAACCCTTCTTTCCCATAAGAGTAATCACAAGTTCTTAAAAAGACTTTCCTCCTTCTGATATTGTAAGAAAGTATAAAATTTTTGGCTTACAAAGTGTCTAGTTTAAGGCCTTTGAATAATTTATTTTCTTATTCTTTCAACAAACATTTATGGATCACCTCTAAACAAAGAATGTCTTTTCAAGCTCTCCCCCATAATAAGAGTCTGAACATTTGGAGCTGGAGGAAGTCTCAGAGTCTTATTCTAAATTGCCAGTGAAGTAACCGACACACTGAAAATGACACATGCAGAAAGTCAGTGGCAGAATCCCAGCTAGCACATAGAGTTTCTGATGTGACTTCAATTTCCTTCCACCATGCTTAGTTCTGTAGCCTCTGAACCTTGTACTAAGAAGTAAATAGATGCTTTGAGAAGCAATCCCTTTTGCTCTCTGAGTGTGCCCTTCAGTGGTGGAATTCATGCAGTGTGACACGGGGTGCTGGGAAATATTTGGGTCAGGGCATTCTTTCTTGAGCTGGAAACTTACTTCCCAAAAGCTTCCTTTCCCTAAGAGAAGTCCTATTCCTTATAGTACAATAGGTATAGAGCTATATGGAAGAATCACTGGTTAAATGCCTGGGTGAAATAAGATCCTCCTCTTATTACTACCAGGGCTTTTGTTTTTTTGGACCCAATACAAGGGAGAACCTTGAACTAGTACACATGGAGTGCTCTAAGAATACCCCAAAATAATAGGAGGCTCAATTCCTAAAATTGCCTTTTAGGTTAATATCTAAATAGAGATAGATAGATAGATAGATAGATAGATAGATAGATAGATAGATAGATAGATAGATGAAAGGAGGGATAGCCTAAGGGTAAGAGTTGGTAAATCCCATGGGCACATGCAACACTAATTGAGGGACATTTCTACTAAACAGCTAGCTTCTAACCTTCAAGAGTCAAGATCATTAAAGGAGACTAGAAGAGACATGACAAGTAAATGTGACTCATGATTATTCTGGAGTCTTTTGCTAAAATGTGCTGTTATAGGATAATTGGGGAAAGTGAATGTTTCCATATGAAGGATAAGAGTATTAGATAATAATAATGTATCAATGTCAATTTTGTGGTTTTGATGGCTGTTCTTAGTTACTAGTGAGTTTCTTTGTATATAGGAAAAACAAAGTATTGGTGGGAAGGCATCAGGTTACCAACTCATTCTCAAAAGACTCAGGAATAAAATATTTTTTTGTAATTTTCCTATAACTTTTCTGTAAGTGAAAGATTGTTTCAAAATTAAGATAAATTTAAAATGTGAGGACATTTTTACATGATGTAGAACTCATTGAGCACATATGGCCCTCTTCTTCAGAGCCCTTGAGATAAAGATAAATAATTAAAGGGCACATAGAGTAGTCAATAATTAATTTATGGGGCACATACATAGATGTAATAAAATGTTTATGAATGAAAAGCGAGCACAGGAAGAGGTAAATAAAGGGATTTAGAAAAGAAAACATTGGACTCAGAGGATGGCAATGGAGAGGAGAACTCTCTTGGAGTTTAATGGAGCTTTCCAGCGTGGGCACCAGCCAAACACATAGTCAGGATTTGCCCCAGGATGTACAAGCTTTGGAATCTTAGGAAACCTTCCTCCGGGTCTCCTGTGTTCAGGTACATTATGCAGCCCAAAGATTCCTGGCCTGAGAGTCTAGAACCCAGGATCAGGTCCCCTATTTGTCTCCAAACGCTTATTCAACCTTGGGCAAAGTATTTAACCTACAAATGAAGCATTTGGGCTAAAATGATATTTAAGAGTTCCTTAAAAACTTGAAAGATTTTGATTCTTGAACCAGATGAAAAAATCAAAAGAAGAAATAAAAGAGAAAGAAATAGATGGGGAAAAATGAAACAGTTCTTTTTACTCGAGAGACCCAGGTAACTAAAGGGATCATTCCTCACCCCCATCCCCAACCAACCCCACTTCTCTCTCTGAAGAAACTTAGAGCTCTTCCTCTAATTTGAACTGCACAAACACTGCCCTCCCCCTTTTAAAATCATAACTAGCAACAAGAGTCTCCTTAAACAGAATCTTCTATATTATGAATCCCAAAATATTCAAATGTCTCACTGCAGAATATTACATGTGTTTTCTAAGTGTAAGAATAAATTTACACCATGGTATTGCAGAGCAGGAGCACTCTCACTATCCTTTTGGCCTAAAATGTGTTTGTTTATGGCATGGCCAATTTCTTCTTTGACCCTTAATTTATTTTAAAAAGTTTTAAAATTTATTCACATGTGGAAATGTTTAGTCTACATTTTTATTACAGATTTCTAACAATTTTATTTCATGCATTGAGACTTGAATTGTTTAGTACATTGTCAGTTTTGCAAATGTCACATAAGAGAGAAGAATGTGTGTTCCTGGTTTTTGGTGAGAGGTGGGCTCTGTGTATATTAAGTTCAACTTATTAAGTATGTTACTGAGATCTTCTGTAGCAGTACTAATATTTAGAATGCTTTACCCATCAAGAACTGAACAAGGCATTGAAATTCTATATTATGAAGATATATCTGGTAGTTTCTCTCTGTGGTGCTTTATATATTTTTATTTTTTGTTATTAGATGTATACTAGATTCAAATTTTTATTTCTTCCTTGTGAATTTAACTATTGCATTATGTAATAACTTTCTTTATCCCTAATGTTTTTTTAAATTAAAATTTAAAATCTATTTGTCTCATATTAATATGTCTCTCCCATATTTCTTTTGGCTATTATTTACCTACTATATATTTTTTTTTTACTTTCAGTCTTTTCATGACCTTGTATTTTAGGTGTGTCTCATAAATAGCATCTAGCTCAATTTTGTTTTTTAGTCAGTGAGTCTAATCCATCTTTATTTACTGTGATTATATAATAGAGGGAATTTAGGTCTCTCTCTCTCTCTCTCTCACACACACACACACACACACACACACACACACACAAACACACAAGAATCCTTTCTAGAATGGTTAGCTTTAACAGGATACCAAACCAACACTTGAACTCAAGAGTCTGCCCAAGGTGGACAGAGCAGAAGGGATGCACCATTGACAGAAAGGTTCCTTAAAGTCACATGCCCCATCTGGGCATGATGCATGTTACTAAAGCACCAACTAGAACAGTTGCCTGCCTCTGTGGAGAGAGCCTTTCTGTCTTCACCACGCTCCTTCATACAGAACCATTTAAAACACAAAGGATGAGAGGAAAGGTATGAAGTCACCCTTAATGAAGATCTGTGATGCTTGTTAGTCCCACGTGATTGTTGAAATGGCAGTGTTAAAGGGGCAATACATTGCATCAATAACTATTCCTGCAGTGACTCATACATATTTGATATGCAAGGATTTCATAAAGTACATAAAATCATTTTCCGGGTTTTCTTAAATGACATAGTTTAGAAGTGAGGTGGGTGTGTTTGGAATATAGTTGCTAAGAGAGTTTGGACAAGACAGAGAAGGCTGATAGAGGAAGGCAGCCACATCTTAATCACGGCCTGAAAAATAAGGAGTGATTGAAGTTTACTAGAGTGTTTTAGGCAGGAAAAATGAAGGCTCTGATTTGCATTTTTAAAAGCTCATACTAGTCACAGTACTGTTAATATGGATTATTGGGTAATAAATGAAACCAGAGGCTATTGCCAAAGTTCAGAGAATAGTTAATAGAATCTTGAACTATAGTGCTAGTGGTAAAGATAAGAGCAAATGAATTTAGGATTTTGTTTGGAAATAGGATCAACAACATGCTTTTCATATCCTAGTCTGAGCACTAGTGCTGGTACACTTATAACCTCGTGTTCCCTGTCCACATGATATAGGAAGGACCATAGTTGAGAGTGGGTTATAGAAAGTGTTATAGCAGACTAACATTGCCACAATATCCAAATACATCAAGTGGACTTGTCCAATTGAGTAGAGTATAAACCATTGTGAATATTGTCAAATTTCCTTGGGAAGAAGAGTGTGTATGGGGCACAGACTACCTATTAGTTGTGGACAATAGATCCACTTATCAGTCCATGATGAATTAAAAATTAAAAAAGAAAAACTGTTTCTTCATCACAGTTTGTAGAGCACAAGGTTGTCTGATGCCTATAAGATTAATATGAGAAATAAAGGTATAGCAACTTAAGTATATAAAAATATCATGGGGACAAAGGATGTAGCTTAGTGGTAGAGCACTTGCTTAGCATGTGCAAGGTCCTAGGTTCCATCCCCAGCACTGCAGAAAAAAAATCATCGCCAGGCACAGTGGCACACACCTGTAATCCTAGCAACTTGGGAGGCTGAGGCAGGAGGATTGTGAGTTCAAAGCCAGGCTCAGCAAAAGTGAGGTGCTAAGCAACTCAGTGAGACCCTGTCTCTAAATAAAATACAAAATAGGGCTGGGGATGTGGCTAAGTTGTCGAGTGCCCCTGAGTTCAATCTCTAGTACCCTGCCCCCCCAAAATCATCATTTTGTACATCTTAAATATGTACAATTTTAAAAAAGAAAGATGAGTGTTGGATATAATTCAGTGATAGAATGCCTGCCTACCATGCATGAGATCTGGAGTTTGGTCCCCAGGACCTATATAAAAAAATAAAAAGAAAGACAACCTAAATAAGTAGGAAGATATATAATTTAAAAAAAACAACAACAACTGAATAACTGACCCAGCTACACCACTCCTTGGTATTTATCTTAAATAATTAAATTCAGCATACTATAGCAATACATACATACCCATGTTTATTGCAGCATAATTCACAATAGCCAAACTATGGAACCAGCCTAAGTGTCCATCAGTGGATGAATGAATAAAGAAAATGTGGCATATATTCACAACAAACTTTTATTTAGTCATCAAGAATAATTAAATTATGGCATTGCAGGAAAATAGATAAAACTTGAGAACATTTTCAAGTGAAATAAAACAAACTCATAAAATCAACATTCATATGTTTTATCTGATATGTTTAAGCTAGAAAAGAAAAAAGAAAAGGAAGAGAGAAATGTTCTGAAAATTGAAGGGGGGGCAGGGAAAATACTGGGAAATGATATTGGCCAAATTATATTGTTTATACTGTGTGCATGTACAAATATGTAACAAAGAATCCCCACCATTATGTATTATTATAACACACCAATAAAAATATGGAAAAAAATACTTGGCTTATAAAATTGGATAGACTAGTGTCATTTAAGCTAGGAAATATCATAAAACTAGCATGTATGTTGGAGGGAGGGAGGAGGTTATTAAGTCTTTTTTTAGCCATACTGAAGTCACATGAGATTCGTGTTAGACTAGCAATTGGAGACAAAAAGTGGGCAGTTAGTTCACAAACCTGGAGTTCTAGGTGAAAGGCAGGGTGGAGACAGGAAATTCTCAGCATATGAACAATGTTAAAAATCTTGGACTAGGTGAGGGTGACTTTTCACTTAGGCAGTGTGAAAATAGAGGACAAAAGGGGTCTGGGACTAAGCCTAGGGTACTACTAAATGTAGAGACCAAGGATAGGAGGAAGAAGAGTCAGCAGAGGAGGTTATAAGGCACCCAAGTGTGATAGGAGAGAATCCTGGAGAAGGTGGTGTCTCCAAAAGAAACAGAAGAAATGTGTTAAGGAGGGAGCAATAAAACTGTGTTGAGTGCAGATCAGATTTCATGTAAAATATGTTCATCAACAGGAGAATAGATAGACAAAATTGTGGTATGCCATAAAAATGAAGTCTTAGTACATGCTAAAATGCAAATGAACTTTGAAAACATTGTGATAAGTGAAAGAACCTGGACACACACAAAAGGACCATACATTCTGTCAGATTCCATGTATACGAAATAGGTAAATGCATAGAGACATAATACAGATTGGTGATTTGTAGAAACTGGGGAAAGAAGGATATGAAGAGTAACTGCTTAGTGGATATGGCATCTGTTAATGGTTAGAGATAAAGTGTCCCCCAAAAGCTCTTGTGTGAGACAATGCAAGAATTTTCAGAGAGGAAAAGATTAGTTTGTGAGAGGATTAATCCTAATCAGTGAATTTATCCACTGATGTGGATTAACTGGGTGGTGACTGTAGGCAGTTAGGATGTGGCTGGAGGAAGTAGGTCACTGGGGGCATGTCTTTGGTGTTCATATTTTGTCTCTGGGGAATGGTGTACTCTCTCTGCTTCCTGGTTACCATGTTCTGAACTGCATTCCTGCATGCCCTTCCACCATGATGTTTTACCTCACCGTGGGTCTAGAGCAATGAAATTGGCCACCCATGTACTGAACCTCTGAAGCTCTGAGCCAAAATAAACTTTTTCTCCTCTAAGTTGTTCTCTTTGGGTCTTTTGGTCACAGCAACAAAAAGATGAATAAATTAGCATTTTCTGTTGGAGTCATGCTAATGTTGGAATTAGATAAAGGTGATGTTTATATAATATTGTGAATGCACTAAATGACATGAATTTTTTACTTTAAAGTAGTTCATTTTTATGTTATGTGATTTTTATCTCAACTGTTTTTTTTTAAAGAAACACACACACACACACACACACACACACACACACAGGAGTGACCAGGGGAATTGGCCATGCAGAGGTTATTAATACCATTACAGGTGTAATTTAAGGGAAGTAAAGAGGACCAAGTCTTGAGAGGGGTGGATTGAGAATGAATGTGTAGAGAAAAGTAGAAAGAGAACTCCATAGAACACTTTCAGAAAGTTTGAATAGGAATAGAGGTCAAAAAGATTGGTTGAGAAGCGGGGAGCTGAGAAGGATGTGAAGGTTAAGGGAGGTTTTTTATTTGGAATAGGTTACAGTGGTCTCTTGACAAGAATGATTCATAGAGGTAGAAAGAGATGATGAGAGAAAGAAAGAAGATAATTGCAGCAGGGAAAGTCACAGAGATGGTGACAGAGGCCAGGATCCAGAGCTCTCAAGTAGGGTTTAATCTTTGATAGAAGCAGGAATGATCCCGCCATTAGGGACAGGAGAGGGAACCAAGTGTGTGGCTCCTGCAGTTTGAGTGCTGAGAAGATGAGGCAATATTTATATGATCCCTTCTATTTTTTCAGGGAGATAGGATATAAAATCATCAAATGAGAACAAAGGTGAGAGCTGAGCAAGCTTAAGAATAAAGCAAAAGGTATGAAATAGTCATTTTGGATAAGAACAGAAGCATACTAGGGAAGTATAGTAGGATCACTGGGCAGTGCCAAGAGCCATTGTGAACTGTGCTCATCAACTCAAATGAGACCTGTTGGCACAATTGGATACTCTTCTCCAGAAATATTCTGTTAGGTACAGTCATGTATGATTAGGTTTTACCATTAGGACTGTTCCAGGCAAAGGTGAGGGAATAAGAGAGTCAACTGTTTGCAGCATAATGGTCCATTAAATTTAACTGGGGGAAAGTGGGAAGTGAGGGCATAAAGCGAAGGAGTGGCTGTTATCATGGTGGTAGGGTCAAAGGACTGAAGGTCACTATGAAGTGGAAAAGTAGCTGGAATAAGTATGGTGGAAGCATACAGAGGAATAATCAGAGTAGAAAGATAGAAATCACAGGTTATATGCCATTCAGGCTGATGAAGTCAAGGGTATCATCATGGGAATGGGCAACTGCGCTATTTAAAGGAAGTAGTCGTTGGGTATAAGGCAGTCCAAAACCCGACAGATCAAGAATACTGAGGTCAAGAATGGTGACAGGAGTAGGAGGTGGAGGGAAGAGTGGACTCCTTGCCGAAGTTATCAAAATGAGGGGAGGAACCAGGGTCTGATAAATATCAGCAAAATGAAGACTTGGATTTCTGGCATGTCTGAGGTGACTAGGGATGTCAGGGATGCTGGGATCAGTCCTGAAATTCTCATGATGGAAGTAAACCCATTCAAACTAGATAACAGGAGGTCAGAGGGCTGCTGGTCTCCCCAGCACTTGGAATTCTGAGATCTGCACTTGAATATAAACTCTACCATCCAAACAATAAAAACTTATAAAATAAATGAAAAATTTTTAATGTCTTCAATATTATTGTCAACATTTCCATCCTTACTGGTTAGTATTAATGCTTTAATATTTTTGAAAAGAAAAAAAAGACTTTCTTTTTACCAAATCCATTGAAGTGAATAGAGAAATATTTCTTCAAGGTTAAAGTCATAAAAATATTTATACATTTTGATGTAATAATTCCATTCCCACAAAAATTTTATGTTGTTTGTTTTTGAGACAGATCTCACTTTGTCTCAAGTCAGTCTTGAACTCTCAGCCCCACAAGTTGCTAGAGTACAGGTGTGTGCCACTGTGACCAGCTCCCTTTCTTTTAATCAAGTACAACACATATACAGAAACCATAAATGCACATATAAATTTACAGAGTGAATATACCCTTATAATTAGCTATACTCCTAAAAATCTGATGTCAGAAAATATTCCTTAAATGAAAAAGCTATGAACCTAAAGATGTTCACACAGTTATAGTGAAAGTGAAAGAGGGGAGAAAAAAGATTAAATATTTCATTGCAAAATAATTAGGTAAATGTTCACACATTAACTCAGTAGAACATTATGGAGCCATAAAAAATGACAATTTTATAGTTTGAAGACTGTAGAAAAAGTTCACCAACTTGAATGCCCCTGAGTTAAGCAGGTAGAAGAGATAGGAGAAGCTTATGAATGTAAGAATTGCCCAGGAGGGCCAAAGACAGTAAAAAAAATTGGAGAGTGCCAGCCCTACCTAAAGATATTATTAAAATGTTGAAAAATAATAATAAAAGGAAAAAAACATAGTATTAACTAAACAAAATATATCATAGGCCAAGTATGATTTGTCCATATGATTAGTTTGTTCTACTTTCTGGAGCTAGAGGAAAATAGTGGTATGTGAAATAAACATACTAGGTATAGCAATATGATTATAATCATGCAAAGATGACATCTGTGTATGGACAAGGATGCAGGTAATATAGAAAAATAAATTTTGGCCTTCATGGGAACTTGGCTAAATTACCTACCCTTTTAAGCCTCAGTATCTTCATCTATAAAATAGGGATTAAAAAGAATGTCTCCCTCAAATCCATTGTGAAGATTACATGAAATTGTAAAGGTAAAGGGGATAGAAAAATGGCTAATGAGTAATTAATAAAGCAGTTCTTCTCCCCCTCATTTTTCTATTACTACTACTACTACTACTATTTTGGTACCAGAGATTGAACCCTGGAGTGCTTAACCACAGAGCAACATCCCCAGCCTTTTTATTATTTTTATTTTGAGACAGTCTCACTAAGTTGTTCAGGGCCTCACTAAGTTGCTGAGGCTGGTTTTGAGCCTGAAATCCTCTTGCCTCAGCCTCCCAAGTAGTTGGGATTATAGGCGTGCGCCACAGCAGCTGCTATTATTTTTTTTTTATCTTGACTGTTACTTGATTTTATATTCCACTATCCTCTTTCCTGTTTTTCTCCTGACACTAGCCTTCTTGCTACTTCTCCAACATCTTTTAGACTTAGGGCCCAAATTCTCTTGCCCCTCATATTTTCCTTACTTCGTGAGGAAATGTTCAAATGACAACTCTTCAGGAAGATTTCCCTACCTCCCCAAACCTCCTTTTTCTTCATTTCTCTTAGCACCACCTGACATTGTATTATGTATGTATTTGTCTATATTCTATATGTGCACAAGCATGTATACATACACGTGCAGTGGTTTGAATATGATTTGAGTGTCCCCAGGGGTCCACTGTGATTGAAGGCTTGGTCTCCAGGGTGGTGCTGTTGGGAGGTAGTGGAATCTTGGGAAAGTGGGCCTATTAGCACATCCTTAGGTCATTGGGGACCTGAGGTAGTTCACTTGCGACCCCTCAAGTTCTCTAGAGGGTTGTGATTAAAGGAGCAAGCCTGGCCCTGTCTGTTCTCTTTCTCTCTGCTCCTCGTTTGTAGATGTACTTACTTTGTTGCTTCTGCATATACTCCTGCCATTACCACCCAGACCATGAGGTAATTCGGCCAGGAGTTTGGACAAGGATGGAGGTAATATGGAAAAATGAATGCTTGCACTATGCTATTTGGACTTTGAACCTCCAAAGCTGTTAGCAAAATAAACTGCTCTTTACATCATAAGTAGCCTGTCTCAGGTATTTATGGTGATGAAAAGCTGACTCATACATTTTGTGTGTTTGTGTGTGTGTTTACACACACATGAAGGCAAAATTTACCTAAATTGTTTACTGCTATATACACAATTACTGGAAGAGTACTTGGAACATAATGGACATTTAAGCATTCTTTGTTGAATCAATTTGAATGTGTAGGGTGAGACATTATTTCTTACTTTTTTTTTCCTAAATCTCAGGATGACAATGTTATTCGTATAATCAATGACTTAAAACCCACATTTTTTTGCAGACCATCTCCACGTGTAACTCTTCATAATCTTTTCTAACCTTTTTGGCAGATCAGCCATACAAAAGCTCGGAGCACAAGTATTTGAGGAGGTCTACAATTACCTCAAGAGAGCAAGGCATCAGAATGCCAGTGAAACAGAGATCCGGGAATGTCTCGAAAAAGTGGTCCCTCGGGCCAGTGACTGCTTTGAAGTTGACCAGCTCCTCTACTTTGAGGAACAGTTACTGATCACAATGGGGAAGGAGCCCCCTCTCCAGGACCCTCACTAAGGAACTGTGAAAAACAAATTTCTGGTGAAAATCCATGAACTGGACTTTATTATGGGAAATGGGCACATAGCTGGAGCTCCCATCAACTTCCATTCTTTAATGACTCCTTTAGAGAGTAGTAAGCATGGCTGCCTATTCTTGGAGTCATGGGTCATATGTGTTGTTTGATCTGTATCCTGAGATAAGCTTATAGGTCAAGCTTGGCATTGTGAAAAGGATTTCCTTCCTGCGTGCCTTGGGGCTCCCAACAGGGTTGGATCATCCAGTGATGGCCAAGGAGAAGCCAGCTGCTCTTTATTATTTCCAGTTGGAGGACAGAGCTCAGGGCCTGGCTGCCTTTAGTCTCAGTGAACTGTGACCAGCTTGCTTCCGAGGGCTGTTGGACACTGGCTTCTGACAAGCTGGGCTGCCCAGGAGTCAGACATGCCTGTCTTACTTTCCCCTTCCTCCTCCCCAATTATTATTTTTTATTATTAACTGTTACTTGATTTTATATGTCACCCTCCTTTTCACCTTTTTTCTCCTAACACTAGTCATACTAGCCTTCTTGCTATTTCTCCAACATGTTTTAGCTTTCGGTCCCCAATTCTCTTACCCTGTATTGCCCTTTTTTCACGAGGGTCTCTGCTCAGATGACAGCTTCTCAGAAAGGTTTCCCTGCTCTCCCATCCTGATTTTTCTTCATTTTGCTGAGCACCTGTTTTTGGTCCATGTTTCTCCTACGTGACTAGCAAGTAAGAGGCACATGAATACAAAGACCTGGATTAAAAATCCAAAAATTAATTCCCTTCTAGGATTTATTCCTCAGACTCATCTGTGGAGAATTGAAGACTTTTATTCATAATAAATATATATTTCATTGTTATGAAATCATCTATTTTATCTTTTCCTTATGTAAAAGTATCTTGTTATATGTGACACAACCATCAAATAATAATTATTACTTAGAGGAGGGAGAGGAGAAAGCACATGTAGGCTTTATTTGGGGTGGAGGGAGTAACCAGGGTTTGAACTCAGGGGCCTTCGGCCACTGAGCCACATCCCCAGCCCTATTTTGTACTTTATTTAGAGACAGGGTCTCACTGAGTTGCCGAGCGCCTCACTTTTGCTTAGACTGGCTTTAAACTCTAGGTCCTCTTGCCTCAGACTCCTGAACGACTGGGATTACAGGCATGTGCTACTACATGTGTTAATAGGGAAGAGACCTCACCCAAAGGAGAGCACCCTGGAGCCCCCATGGCCTTTTATGACCAAATGGATTGCAGATAGGTCTGGAAGAAGCGGGACTACAGTTGAATTAAAGTTAATAAAAAGTTTCTAAATCTTCCTGCTGATGGTTTTTACAACATCAGAGCAGAAGGCGGCTTGTGCAAGTTGCTGGATCTGACAAGGAAACTGACAGATTTTCAGTCTCTACCATCTTTCACAAACATGTTGACATGCCCAGGGGATAATGGCCTGCATTTTAGAATCAGTTTCTAAGGAGACAGGTACAAACTGCAGGGATTTGTGTTGTATACCACATCAGGCTTATAAGAAAAGAGCTGGATCATCATTCCTCTTAAGAGAAGCTCACTCAAGGTTTTCTTTCCTTTGGTTTACTGGGATGGAAGTTGGGAGAAAAATTGAACGTGACTTGAAGAAAATATCTCTTTATCATTACCACTGGGGAAATTCTTTCTCCTTTAGTTATACTAATTCTTAATTTGAGGCTATTTCAGTGTGAGAATTAATAACTAATCAAAGAACTAGGGAGTTGCTTGGTATGAAACAGTTACAGGTATCAGGGAATAAAGGGAACTTGCTGCCTTGCTGCTTTATTTAAAAAAATATATACACCTACACACACACACACACACAATTTCACAAATGCCAATTGACCTTTCTGCTTTCTATTTATGCAGAGGAAATGCCACCAGCTATTTTGGGTGATGCAGAGATAAAGGAGAGTGATACAAGTTAATTATTTAATGTCTTCAGGGCTGAGGCTGGAGAAAAAAGCTCTAGGTCTATTATAAAGGAGTCCAGCAATCCCATTGGGCTCAGGATAAAGGAAGCAAATTAAGCAGTACCTGAAGGGAGAGGGTGGCAGGGGGACACACCACAGTCTTTTAAGGTGATGGGATGACCACTGGGTCAAAAGAGAATGGGACCAGGCCACAAAGATGATAAAGGAGCAATAGTGAGACAACAAGGAGGAGCAGAGATGTATATGTGTGTGAAAGAGAATGGGGAGAAGGCTGGGGTGCACAGAGTAAAGAATGTCTTCAAATAATTCTGCCACAACCTGTATGATGGGGAAAAAATTGAACTTTTTTGAAGACTTGGATTCTAGACCTAATCGTACCATTTACTGTGTGATCTAGAGGAAGTCATTTCCTCTCAACCTGTTCCTGCCTATGTCTGTTTGACCATTGCTATAGAGAATCTAAATAATGTAATGGCTTAAATCAAGTGAAATTGTCATTGTGGTTCAGCCTATTATGTAGAAGTGCTTCAAATGCCATAAAAAGCTCTCTACTTTGGAGGAGGAATCATTCACTTTATTTTCAGGCTACCTGATCTTCCATCATTACTGCTTTACCCCTGAAAGCTTCCTTAGGCTTTCAAGATCCTGCCAATACTATACACATGCACCCTCCGAAATAATCACTTTTAGACATTTTCAGCTGGCACTTGACGAGCTGAGAACCAACAAAGAAGTGAGAAAACCACGCAGAGAGCAGCTCAGAAAAGGCAAGTGAGTGGGCTCCTGGCCCAGCTTTGCCTTTTGCACAGTCTCCACCAGTTCTACATCTCCCCACCCTGCCTACATAACTTTAAAGTAATCACCAGACCTCAGGATTCCCAGTTCTTCCTTAAGTTTATAAGGAAGTTTATAAATTTTGGTTCAACAAATATACATTATAAAATAATATATTCATAAATATTTACTAGAAGTACCATAGTCAGGGTTTGATGTCCCCACCCAGACTCAGGTTGAAATTTAATCCCCATTGTGAGGGCATAAAAAGTGACACCGGGTGTGACCTTTAAGAGGTGATGAAATCAGGACGTCTCCGCCCTCACAGATGATCCATTAATGAAGTGATGGACTAATGAGCTAATGGTTTTTCTCCGGAGTGGGTGTGTTATAAAAGCCAGTTTGACTTTAGGCTCCTTTAGGCAGCCTTCTCACTATGTGATGCCCTGCACCACCTCAGGACTCTACAGAGTCCCTCACCAGGTGTGGCTTCTTGATCTTGGACCTCAGCCTCTACAACTGTGATCTTTATTCTTTATAAAATTACCCAGTCTGTGGTGTTCAATTATAGCAACAGAAAATAGACTAAGACATGCAGAATTGAAAACATGACTCTCAACAGGAATATTTTCAAAGTAAATGTGTAGGTGTACTTTGGGAGGCAATCTTTCTATAGCTAGAAAAATTTTTCTCTTTCCAAAATACTATAATATCTTCCTGCCTCAATAGCTTGAATTTCTAGCTGGATTCTTCCTTCCCTGTATGCCTGACTGTTGCCTTCTCACTCAGTTCTCAATATTTTCCGGACCACTTCATTCTGAGTTTGGCCATGGAACTTGTCTTAGCTGAGTGGTGCACTCGGGGTCTGGAAATGTGTTGGTGCAGTTGGCTCTGTTCATTTGCACATCTGTCACCGCCAGCTAGCCCACATATTAGAGGAGGATGATAAGAAACTTGGAGCAGAGTCCTCTGGAGGTAACCCATAGAATGATGCAACGTCACCCCAGCCACTATGGAATAAAGCAAAAGTCACTTCAGGCAATCTGCAACTTCTGAGCAAGAAACCAATGTTTGTATGCTGTTCAGGGTTTGTGGCTGTTTGTTAGGCAGCATTATTATGGCAACAAGCTAACAATGCCTTCCTTCTCCTTACATCATTTTCTCTAACACTTACCAAATCCTCAAGCTTTATGCTTTTTGGTATTGATTTTTGTAAATTTGGGGAAAGTTGATCACCTATGAAATGACTGTGACTTCTTAGAAAAAGAAATAGGGATATCCCTTTTCAAAACAACCTGGGTCAACCATGAATTCTGTCTTTCCTGATTTTCAGCGTGTTTCAAGGCAATGCTCCTTGGGAGCATGGAGCCTACATGGACCATCTTTTCTGCAGCTATTGTCTAATTCTTCTTTAGATTTCAGCTTCATATGTATTGAGTTCCCATCTTGTACCAGGCTCTAAAATTAGGCACACAATTTTGAGTGATAAGCATTTACCAGGAGCTGGGGCTGTAGCTCTGTGGTAGAGCACCTGCCTCGCCTGCATGAGGCACTGGGTTCGAGCCTCAGCACCATGTAAAAATAAACAAAGATACTGTGTCTATCTACAGCTAAGAAAATATTTTTTAAAAATTTACCAAGCAAATAATGGGAAAAGGTAAGCATAAGAAACACAAGAATGAAGGACATAGCCATGTGGGATTCTAAGAACTTGAAATCTTTTGATGCTGGTGGCACATAAAGAGTGTTTATGTAAGATTTAGAGGGGAAGAGGTGATAGCCAGCATCCAAGATGACCCTGGTGATCCTCACTTCTGATATTCATGCCACATATAGATTCCTATCGTTCTGCATCAGGTAACCTGTGTGACCAATAGAATATAAATGACGGTATATGACTTCTGAGACTAGGTCATAAAAGACAGATTCCATCTTGTCTTCTCTTGGATCACCCACTCTGGAGGAAGCCAGCCACCATGTTGGCAGGACATTCAAGCAACCTTACAGACAGATCCACGTGGTATGAAACTGAGGCTTTTTGCCAGTATCTAGCACCAACTTGCCAGCTATGTCAATGAGCTATGGAAAGCAAATCTCCAGCCCTAGTCAAGCTCTTATTTGACTGAAGCACTGACTGACATCTGGACTGAAACCTCATGAGAAACCCTGAACCAGAACCATTCAGATACACCATTCTTTAATTGCTACCTACAGACACTGAAATAATGCTGTGTCATCAACATGTTTTAGCAATACATTACCCTGTAGAAGGCAAAGCTCTAATGTGAGCTGTTGAGTCTGCTCTGCTGTGCCCTGTCCTCAGGGACAGACATGAAGTATTTCTATTCATGACTTTGGGCTGAATCATGGCACCCTGTGGAGGACAGGTTTGAGAAAGGTGATAACGGAGAAAGGTAGGTGGTAAGTAGTATAGTCCAGGTGAGCAAAGGTGAACCTGACCTGCATCTGATGAGGTCAAGGTATTCTGAGATGAGGAGAGGGAAGTGAGATAACCCAGAACTGACTAGATGGGGAGAGGAGGTGAAGTTGTTGTCTTGGAGGATCCTAGGTTTCTAGCAGGGAGGGTGGTGGGGGATTCAGAGCTGGGCATGTACAGGAGATGTGGACTAGAAGATGGGAGGAATGCTGATTTTGTTCCTGGGTGTGTCGGGTTCAAGGTGCTTCTTGGGTATTTGAGTGAAAAGGTCCAGGCCTGATACTGGAGGTGTCTTAAAAAGATGGCCCTTATGGTGAAATGAATCTACTTAATGACACCAGACAATATAGTAGACGATATTTTCGAGGCTGTACACGCCAACATTCAAAAACAGGTGACTCCTGGAGAATGCCCTCTCCTTTGAGGCTGCTGGATGTGATTTCAAGTATGTGAATACCTAAAAATAGTAATAATATCATCTAGCCTTTTCAAGAAGCCTATTAGATAAACTCCAACTGGCTCTAGGTGGTGAGACCTCTTTCCCCCTACCCATCATATATTTTTCTAAATCAAAAGTTCCACCTTGGCTCCACATTTGAAGCACATGGAAACTCTTATAAAGATTGAATGGAACAGGTTAAAATTACCTGGCAGATGGCAGATTTTTTGTTTGTTGTTAAACACCACTTTAATTATAATTACACATATTTACAAATATTTGCAAATCAATGGGATTCACTATGACATTTTTATACCTGTATATATGGAATATTGGTCATGTTCATGCATCCTTCTTCTACAGCCCCCTGTAGTCTTTCTTCTTAGTGCCTAAAAAGTGAGACTAGACCCTTACCTCTCTTTCCCAGTCCTAAAACAAAAGGGATCCTGTCAGTGAAAAGGTTTTGTGAAATCCAAAGCTTTATTCAAATGTAAATTGTAACCTTTACCTTTAACTTCATGAGAAGCCAAAGATCTTTTTATTTTTAACTTTTTACTATGGAAAACATTAGACTATATAAAAGAATAACATCATAATAGGCTGTTAATAAACCAACACCCAGTTTCAAAAATCATGAATTCATGCCACTGCTATTTTTTATACTCAAAGCATCTACCCCCTCATTGGATTGTTTTTACCCCATTATTAATTTATATTTTAATATATATCTCTAAAAGATAACCCATAAAAGCATAGCCATAGTACTGTTATAATACTCCAAGCAATTAACAATAATTCCTTATATCAAATATCCAATTAGTATTCCCATGTCCCCCACTGTGTGACCTTTTCTAAATTTATTTGTTGAAATTAGAATTCAAGTATGGGTCCACTGTTTGGACTGATGTCTTCTGAGTCTCTTTTAATGTATGGATTCTGCCTCTATGTCTCTTTACCACTGGTAATTCATTTATTGAAAAAACCAGGTCATTTGTCCTATAAACTTTCCTTAGTCTAGCTTTTATTCACTATCTTCCTGACTTTTTTTTTAAAAAAATGTTCTTTTAAGAAGTTTTATACTTAGATAAAAATTATGAGGATAGTACAGAGAGTTCCCATATACTCTAGTCAATTTCTACTATTGGGCATCTTTCATTAGTATCGTGCCTTTCTTACAACAATGAACCAATAATGAGTACATTTCCTATATTGATATTAATAAAAGTTCATGCTTTATTTATATTTCCTTATTTATTATTTAATGTACCTTTTCTGTTCCAAGATAATAGACTCTGTTTTATTATAACAGTTTCCCAGTCATTTCTGAGAAACAGCATGATGACTACACATGAATACTTGCATCCCTCACCCCCAAATTCATACATTGAAATCCTGACCCCCAATACGTTGGTATTAGGAAGTGGAGCCTTCAGCGGGTGAGTAGGTCATGAGAGTGGCGCCTTCATGGATAGGGCTAGTGGTCTTATTAAAGAGACCCTAGGGAGCTTCCTTGCCCCTTCTGACCTGTGAGGCTTCAGCAACAAGAAGCAAGAACTGGCCCTCACCAGACACTAAATCTGCCAGGCCTTTGATCTTGGACTTCCTAGCCTCCAGACTGTGGAAAATAAACTTCAGTTGTTTGTAAGCCATCCGATCTATGGTCTTTTGTTCCATAGCTCTAATGGTCCAAAATGATAATTGAGGCCTCCTGGTGAAGTATTTCGTAGAGTGTCCCACTCCTGAGATTTGTTTGGTGGTTTTTTTTTTTTTCATGATTAGATCAAGGTTATCTTTTGGGTAGAAGGATCACAGCCCAAAGTATCATTTTCATCACATTGTATCAAAGGTATACTCTCCCAGCATGACTTATCTGTGTTGGTGTTGACCTTAAACAATTGAATAAGGTAGTGCCTGTCAAGTTCTTCCAAAAAGTTACAATTACCTACCCTCCTGATTCCATCCTGTGCTCTCTGGAAGGAGTCACTATTCACAGTGCACACTGGGAGGTGGAAAACTGATGCTGTACCCCACTTGACGGCAGAGTACCACAGAAAGCATTTCC
The DNA here is from genome assembly GCA_028644305.1 of Xerus rutilus. Taxonomy (NCBI): domain Eukaryota; kingdom Metazoa; phylum Chordata; class Mammalia; order Rodentia; family Sciuridae; genus Xerus; species Xerus rutilus. The sequence continues at coordinate 21,377,118 of CM053409.1, read as the reverse complement.
AATTCTTTTGCATGGAAGATTTTTCTTTTCTCCCATATTTATTTACTTATCCATTATTGATTTGTGTCAGCATAAAATGGTAAATATATGGTACTTTGGTTTATAATCCAATACTACTTTATTTTGCTACTTAGGTTGTATCAGCTCTGGGGCCTCTTTTTTAGGTTCCTGTGCCCCTTTCACTTTGACATTTGGCATGTTTCCATCTGCATGCTCTCCTTCTTCCCATCCTCCTTTTCTTCCTGATCCCCCTTCTCTCCTTTCTCTCTCATACTTCTGGCATAAGCAGGTGCTCCATGCTCATCATCTATTCCTCATGTATATTTTCTGTCCAAACACTGGAATCAGCCATTTCTCTAAAGAACCTTGTATTTTTTTTTTAAATTGGAAAATGATGTTAGAAGCCAAGGTCAGGGCAAAAAGTGAGCTTCTTGTTATTGTGCAATATGACAGAGCAGAGAATTGTAAGTGTGCACACTATCCCTTGTATAAATTAAGATCTATAAATAATTCTGTATGTAGACAATTGTATCTAAACATTAGTTCATATTAATGTCTCCAATTCTAATCCATGACAGCATGGATCATGGATCATGCTAGTCTTTTCCTGATATTTTACAATGATGTTCCTTTCTGTTTCTTATAAACTGGTAGTTAGATTGAGATTCAACTTCAACTTTTTATCAAGAATATTTCATAGGAGGTGGTGTATTCTTCCATTAAGAAGTAAATAATAGACTATGCTGTTTATAGGTATTGCTGATAATTACTTAGGATACAATAATTTTTAAGTTTAATATTTTGATTAGCTTCTCATTTGATTAGCTGCAATGATTTTATAAAAGAAATTTTCCCTCTTTAACTATTTACTATCCCTGAGGTAAAACCTATATTTTAAAAGGAAGAAAAATGCTTAATTCTTGTCCTTATTATTTTTAAAATAGTGAATCAGCTCTGTAGAATCCACCAAGGATGACCACAGAGTTATTTTTGTCTTTCTGATCATTTATAAGCTTGGAACAGCTTTTTAGCACAGGGATCAGCCTCTATCTCCAGTCCTGACTACAGGGCAATCTGCCTGAGCATGGCAGAATAGGGATTAGAGATAGGGACAAGATTGGCATAAACAGAGAGCGATTTGAAAGCATGTAAAGGTTGGGGGAATCTTGGGTGCTTCCGAATTCAATTCATCCTGAAAAAACTATGGTTTCCAAAGTCATTAATTTCTACATATCTGGTCCCTTGGTTTCATAGTTACTCATTTTGCAATAGAAATACCTGAATCCATCTTTAAAAGCCACAAGTAACCAGGAAAGAAAACCAGAAGAGTCAATGGCCTGGGCAGGTTTGACCCTATATTCTATAAAAAAGTCATCTAGGAAAGAAATCAAGCACCCTTGCATTGATAGTGGCAGTGGTTCTCTGTCATGGTGTTTTACTATTCACTTGAAACAAATTTGAAAAAAATTACCCATGTCCCTGCAACAACCTCATGGATTCTGGTAGGACCCTGGAAGTTCTTATAACCTTTTTTTGTTGTGAGGTGACCCTATGTTTAACCAGGGCCATTTCCCACTCTCTAGAACTCTTAGTGGAATGATGACAATTGTACCACACTTAGGGCCTCATCATCTCCATCCAGTTGCCAGATGTTACATGCTTCCCTGCTACTCAGAAGACCAAGCTAGGAAAGATGATGCAGGAACAGCTAGCTCCCCCTCCTTAGCAGAGGTGAGGGCCCAGGAATGCAGCTGAGTTCCAAACCTGGGTCTTTCACCCAACACACAGCACTGTGCCCCCATCCTCAACTCCAAGAATGGCTACATTCACTTTGTGCCTGGCACTGTTCAGAGTGCTTTACATCTCTCAGCATCCTAATAGGTCGGTTTCATCTCCATGTGACAGATGAGCAGCCAGCGACCTGAGAGAGTTAAGGGACTTCTCATCATGGGCTGTCACTTCCTGGCTGTGACTTTATGTCCAGGGCCCTCTCAAGGAGCTGCCTCCTGCTTTCCTTTGTGCAATACACATAGACTGTTGGCACGGGGCAAACTTCAGGGTGGGGAAGACTTAGCTGGGGTGCCAGATCCTGAATCCTCGATCCTCAGCATCATGCCTGGAGTGGCCCCTGCCCTGTGGTAGGGTAAGCCACCTGTCTCCCACCCTCCCTCACTGGTCAAAGTTCTGAGGATGTTTGTGAGTAAAATCCAGAAAGCCTAGGGGGCTCCTTGTACCTCAGACCACTCTCTCAGATCTCTTCCCTGGCGACGGGTCTCACCGACAGCACCTTCTTTCACTTCCTTTCCCCAGAAAAAAATCTCTTCAGATCCTGAGACTTGTCTATGTGCCACTTACTGTGCATCAGACTCTCCACCCCATCATTGCCCAGTGCCTACTGCCACGTATCTCTGACCACCTCCTTCCTACCATCCCATCCCCCAAAATGCCAGCGCTATTCACCCAGGCCAGAAACTGGAGCCTAAAGCTAGCCCAACTTTCCCCTAATTTTCATTCGCCCCATCACCATTCAAGGTAGTTCTTACATCACCCCTTTCCGTTCCCGCTGTCATAGGATGAAGCCGGCCTTGCTTCATTTCTTACATAAACTAAATCCAACCCCCCTGCTTCGGGGTTCCATCTAGACCAAACCTAAGGTAGTTCTCTCAACATTCTAGTTCCTTCAGCTCTCAGGATTCCTTACTCAGTAATTACATCCTGTTCAGACGACAAAACCTGCACCTCCCAGCTTTACAGACCTCCCTGGGACCTCCTGATGGCACTAGACTATGACTTAAGCATTTATCTGCTGAGCTCTAAACTCACAGCACTAGCCACATCTTTAGCCCCGCCCTGCCTAAGGCCCCAACCCCAAGGAAGCTTTCAATTTCCAAAAGGGTCCGCTGGCCCTCCTAATCCGCCCAGCCTGAGAACCCCGTCCTGATTGGCTGCCGACCACAGTCATTGCTCCCAGCCTCAACGCGCCAAGGTCCAGCCCCCGCGCCCTGCACAGATCGGCCCTAACAGCCCCTCGCAGACCCGAGGAGGCTTGCCTCCCTAAACACCTGGGCCAACAGCACAACCGAAGGAATTCTAGGGTCATGGCCCGGTCCCACAAGGTGGAACTGGCCGAGGCCCTGAAGATGGGTCCCAACTGGAGACACCTCTGTTATGTACTGCTCTATGCGCCCAATCCGGGCATGCTCTTCGGCCGCATCCCGCTGCAGTACACCATGCTGGTGAGAAGGGGGCGCGCCCCGCCAGTCCCGCCCCAGCCCTGCACTATCCCTGGGGCGCGCCTTTTGGGTGTCCCAGCCAACCCCACTTCCCCTCTCTCAGATGCAGATGCGCTTCGACGGACGCCTGGGCTTCCCAGGAGGCCTTGTGGAAACGCAGGACAGCAGCCTAGAGGATGGGCTGAACCGAGAGTTGCTGGAAAAATTGGGAGAGGCGGCGTCTGCCTTCAGCGTGGAGCGCGCAGATTACCGGAGCTCACGCGCCGGGACAAAAACACATGTAGTGGCCCACTTCTACGCCAAGCGTCTGACCCTAGAGCAGCTGGAGGCTTTGGAAGCTAGCGCACCGCGAGCAAAAGACCATGGGCTGGAGGTGGGGCCAGCCTGGGTCCTGCCCCACACCAGATCTGCCTCTCTCTCTCTTTCCCATGGGTTCCCAGCCAAAGGAAAACCTCCATCCAAACCATGCACTTGTCCCCAGTTTCCAGGAGTAGTGGGATTTTGGTCATCTCTAATCTAGATAAGTACTGAGTACTGCCAAACTGGTCTCCCTAAGGAGGTCTCTCCTGTTCCCCACTACTGGCCTCTGCCTTCCAATTTTCTTTGCTGCTCCTTATTGATAATTGTCAGTCGAGACGCTCTAAGCACTTATCTTCGGGCCTCTATTTTTCATAGGTAGAAAATATAGCCCTGATGCTTAAGGCTAGGGGAGGAGGGAGATTGTGTATAGAGGTAGTTTCTCAAATTGTGGTACACATCAGAATGAAGAGGAGGAAAACTTATTAAAACAGTGATTACTGTGCTTACTTTGGCAATATGTATATTAAAACAGTATATGTGTCCCCAACTGCTGGTGAGAGGTGAGGCTGGAGGAAGTCTTGAGAATTTGCATTTTTTACTAGGTCCCAAGTGATGCTGATACAGCTACCCTACGTCCCACCTTTGCTATAGAGCCATGCCTGAATCCTAGAGGCAGGAGTCACTAAAGGTTTCAGGGAGAAAAGTAGGAAGGATTAGCATTTATGGAGCTGGAGAGCATGTCTTGGGTCAGTTGCCTGCTCAGGGTTGGGCTCAGTCTGCTTCACTGAGGTATGAGTCTTGGGGCTGGTTCTGCCTGGTTATTAAGGGAGGTAAGAGCTCTGCTCCACAGAGATCTGTTGCAGAGGGGATTGAGGTAACTTGACAAGCTATGTCGGGTCCAAATGTCTCCTGTCTCCTTGCTTTCACAGATCCTGGGCCTTGTGCGAGTGCCTCTCTATACCCTACGGGATGGTGTGGGAGGCCTGACTGCCTTCCTGGAGAATACCTTTATTGGCAATGCCCGGGAAGAGCTACTAGAAGTCCTCCGTGACTTACAAATTGTGGAACCTGGCTCCTTCTCAAGGTTTAAGACCCCAGCTCTTCAGTAAATGCAACCTTCCAAGGACCCATGGAACCTGAGACTAGGACCTTCATAATAGGGATGGAGGGAAAGGGGAATGTTTTCTCTTCTGGGCCTGAGATGATACCAGCTTAAAAGGAGATGTGTGTGCAATGTGTTTTGAGCAGAGGGCCCTCCAAACTCATGGCATCAGGG
>CM053409.1:21348128-21363959 GCA_028644305.1 Xerus rutilus | reverse complement strand
TGATGGCTGTGGCAAACCCCCGCCCCACCCAGGGCCCAGCACAGGCTCTCCTCCTCTGCCCTGCATGCCCTGCTGGGGAATGACCAAGGACACTCTCCAGCCACTCAGCATAGCAAACACTTCTAGGGTCTCAACAATTATATAAGCCCCCAGAATGAGAAGTCCTCAACTGGACTGTTGTCCTCCACATGCCCAGGCCCTACCCCAGGCTTCTGAAAGAACAGACCAGGTAGGTTTCCAACATCCTGATATCCAGCCCTGATTCCAGGGTGTGTGTTGGCAAAGGCCTGTTGAACAGGAAGGAGAGAAGAGGAGATCTCTGCTTGAGTTCAGAAGAGTGGAAAAATTGCCTCCAATCAATGTCAGTAAACAGGAAATAATATGACCAGAGGACAGGGTAGAAACAGAGATCAGATAGTGGTGGGCATGATGGTGCATGCCTCTAACTCGAGCTACTCAGGAGTATCTCAAATTGCAATCCAGCCAGAGCCACTAGGGGATGTAGGGATGGGGATGTAGCTCAGTGTTTGAGCACTCCTGGGTTCAATCTCTAACAACACAAAAAGAAAAAAAGAAAAACTCCGATAGTGAAAAGTCAGCATAATTTGAATTGATAGAATGGAAATAGTAAACAGGCAGGCCACATGTAAGGGAAACAATACCTTAGCATAACCAAGAGGAATACTTCCCTAGACTGAAGGAGCCTGCACCTGTAGGCTACAGTATTTACTCTTCAGGGGAAAGAAGATGATGGTTGTATTAGTCACCTTTACTTTGCTGTGACAGAATGCCTGACAAAAACAAAAGGAGGAAGGATTTATTTTGGAGAATTTTTTTTCAGAGGTTTCAGTGTATGGTCACTTGGCCTTATGACGTTGTGCCTCTGACGATGTGGAAGAGCGTGGCAAGGAGAATGTACTAGAGCAAAGCTGCTCACCTCATGGCAGCCAGGAAGCGGAGAGATGAAAGGAGAGCCAGGAAGGACAGGGCCCAATCCACCCTTCCGACTGCACACCCCCAAAGATCTACCTCCTCCAATCCGGCCCCACCTCCTAAAGTAGACCACTATGCAGGGACCAGATCTTTACCATATGAGCTTTTGGGGGACATTTAATGTCCAAACTGTAACAAAAAGGCAAATTTATCATTCTAAGGACATTTAAGAGGTAGGGCAATTAGATGCAAACTTCATATCTTTCTATACTTACCTCACATGCAGAAGCATGGACATTTCCCATGTACTCTGCTAGAAAATAATGCAGTTTTGTCTTAGCAATGTTCAAGGTGAACTACAGTAAAGAACTGATCAATGGGAAAAATGTGTGAGCTGTCAGTGTGCGGGCTTGCTGTGAGCCATGTCCCCGATACTGACCCATCTAGTGCTAAGCATTGTGTGGCTGTCAAACAATACAAATGGAACCAAAGGAAAGCAAATGTGCACAATGTAAAAATAAAATAATGAATAATTTGATTAATATGCTAGTCTCAAAATCCTAGCTCAATAGATAGTAGGGAGGTATGAGAAGAAACATAAATATGTGCCAGTTTTGCAGGAAAATGAGCTAGTTTACTTGGTTTTTGAAGTTAAGACGCTTAGTGATAAGATTAGTCATTTTGGCCCTTATAAAACCTTAGTAAATCTTCTCCATTCTTTCAAGGAATAAAACCTGAGACTTATAAATATTTCCAGGGACGTGCCAAAGCAATATGATTCTGGTTGGATATGAAAAGGTAGGCAAAATATGTCAGAGAATTACAGTCAAAAAGCAAAGAATCACCATCATATTAATATCAAAATTCAATGTTCAAAAGCATTGGAATTTTAAAATTAAACTAGGAATCCCTAATAATCAGAATTATTATAAATTTCAGATTATTTTCAGCAAAATCTGTAGGAAATGTAGGGATAAATTGAAAGAATAATATTGGGAGGGGTTAAAATTTATTTCATGTCTTGACAGATAAATATTGTGTAAGGATGCATAGGATCTAAAAAAAAATAAAACTGATGATGATGATGATAACAACCAACATTCTGAGGGTGCTTAATGTGCACAGGGATTATTCTAAGTTCTTTGCATGTGTTAACATATTTAGTCCTTAGAACAACCTGATGGGATAGGCATACTTATATCTCCATAGTGTATATTTTAAAAGAACCCAAGCTAGGAATGTTGGCAAATGCCTGTAATCCCAGCTACTCAGAGGACTGAAGTGGGAGGATTACAAGCTTAAGGCCAGCCTGGGCAATGTAGTGAGACAGTCTCAAAATAAGAGATAAAATGAAAAGAAGATCTAGGAATATAGCTCAATGATAGAACACTCCTGAGTTCAATCTCCAGTTCTGACAAAAAGAAAAGAAAAAAGAATGAGAGAAAAAAACCACCCATGGCCAACAATAGAATTAACATATTTTGCTCAAAAGATAAATATTAGTAATATTGATATCTATAACTTCAAGAAAAGGACCCAGGAAGCATTTATCAAATTAGTCATATTGGGCCTTATAAAAACTAAGTAATTCCTCTTCAATCTTTTATCACCTTCTTGAAATTACAGAGTATATACCATGTTCGAAATATTAAAAGTAGAAATAAATTTCAGGAATAGCACTGTAAAATTTTTTTTTATATTTTCTAAATCTTTTACAATACATTTGTATTCTATGGTTATAAAATGACTAGCTAAGAAACAGTAAGAAGGCAACTAATTTTTTTCCTGTAAGTTTGTAAAAACCAGCCCAAATAAATCTAAAGAATCACAAAACAAAATTCAGAGATGGATATGGATCCTATCCCAGGAAAAATACTGGAGTAATTTGTGGAGGTGAGGGAAGATCTGTTGTTCATGCCCAAATGGAAAAATCCAAGAAGATACTGAGTCAGTGAGTGTAGTTCACACGCGCATTTGGGACCCTCCCTGAAGTTGCTGGATCCTGCAGTCTGACTGGCCGGGCCTGGGTCCTTGACCTGCATAGTGGCCTGGTGAGAGAGAGCTGTGAGTGGCATGGCAGCCTTGCAGATCAAGTTCTGGGGAAGAAGCAGTTCTGCAAGAGTGGAGGCAGGGCGGCTATATGGCACAGACACCTGATCCTACACACACACACACACACACACACACACACACACACACACACACACGGGAGAAAAGGCCAGCACTCCAACTTTTCTTAATTCCACTTGAGGCCTCAGTCATGAGATTCCATACTTCTTCTTTTATTATTATTATTATTAATAACCAATTTTTTTATTAGTGCTGATATAGTTGTGAAAACTGTACATGACATATTTTGGTTTCAAGAGTTATAAAGGAACTCACAGGTAGGGAGTTCTTTTTCACAGCAAGAAACTCTAAATAAACAAAGTCATGTTTTATTAAGTACCTTGGCAGACTTCATGGGCTGTCCAAAATGTAGAGTACAGTATAACAACCCGTTAGAAAGAGACGTCATGCAAAATACAGCTGGGCAAATTTTAGAAAAATACCAACAATTTGAACTTCATTTGAAAAAAGGATTCCATACTTCTTCTATGTAGAAACTGCCCATTATCATTTTCAAGCATAAGCTTTGCTCTGTGTTGCCGTATCATCTCCCCAAGGATCCTATTATTCCACAAAGGTGTTTCACATGCATTTTTATCATGTCCTCTTTAGTTTCTTACCATCCAGCTCATCGAAGGCTAAGAAAGCCATTCTGATTGCAAGCTTCCTGGCAAAGCAGTTTCCACTCCCCTCTACACCTGCCACTGTCCCTCCAGCCCCCTCTCCCCCTCCCCACACACATTCTTCTCACCAACTCTGACTGTCTTTTGTATTTTTAATGTTACTGCCTAAGGAAAGCATTCCATGACCCTTCCCTTCCATACTGAGTTCACCATGTGACTTCACATCACTTAGCACAGTTTTTAATCATTCATTTGCATCTGTCTGATTAGTATTTGTTGTCCTCCATCTTCTTAGTGGCAAATAACAGAAATGGATCCTGGTATATTTATGCAGAAATTAAGTTCATTGGAAAGGTACTGGATGCTCACTGTTTTAAAGGAAGATGGGGAACAGGATTAGGCAGGTATCAGGTCGTAGGCTTGGGATATTGCTTCCTGAACTTTTACCACTCAACACTGTCATGCTGTGGGCACCATCCATTGCATGCTTGCAACTGTGGGATTGAGCCATTAATTCGGATCATATACCTTGTGTTGCTTCCCCAAAACTAATGTCCTAGGTGGGGGCACATGATTCACTATGCTTTCATCTTAAGCCTGCATTCTGGCATCAAGGACCAGAGAGAAGTAATTGCCTGCCCTTAGCTTTCATAGTAGAGGGAGGGGCTTTGCTTACTTATATTCTTTGTAATAGCTCCAAACTGGAAGCAATCAAAACGTTGCTTGCAAGGTGGATTGTCCTTACAGGAAGTCCTATGGATTTCCCACAGGACTTGGGAAGTCCCAACTGGCTCTAGCTGATAACTCTCTCCTGGGGGTACCTCCTTTCCCCACTCCCCCAGTGGTTCTCAAATTTGGCCCTGCATTTGAAGCACCCCGAAAATCTTATAAGTATTCAAATGGAATGGAGTAAAATTACCTGGCAGATTAAGTTTTTCAGGAGGATCTCAAGTTCAAGGCCAGCCTGAGCAATGTGACAAGGCCCTGTCTCAAAATTTTTAAAATAAAATAAAAAAGGACTAGGGATGTAGCTCAGTGGCAAAGCACTCCTGGGTTCAATCCACAGTACCAAAACCAAAACAACAACAACAAAAAAGAGATTGTAGGTGTTGATTGTCTTTGTGCCTAAAAAGTGAGACTAGACCCTAATCTCTCTTTCCCTCTCCTGGACCAAAAGAGATCCTGTGAAAGGGTTTTGTGAAATGCAAAGTATTATTCAAATGTAAATTGTAACCTTTACCTTTGTCTTCTTGAGAAGCCAAAGATCTTTCTATTTTTAACTTTTTACCATGGAAAGCATCAAACTATATTAAAATAACAAGCACTTAATGGACCCGTAACCCAGTTCTAAAAAATTTATTTATTCCCTGAGTCTCTATTGTCTTGCTGGATTATTTTTACCACATTAATCATAAATATTTTAGTAGGTATCTTTAAAAGGTAAAGAACCCTTAAAAAACACAACCACAGGTACTATTATTATACCTCAAATAATCAATAATTACTGTGTATGAATATTCAATAAGTATTCACATATCCCCCACTGTGTGTTTTTCTTTGTTCAAATTCGAATCCAAATAAGGCCCAATTGCTTTGTTAAACTAAAACTCTGAGACCAGGGGATCTCTGAAATAAAAGAGCTTATTGAGCCATCACAGATTCTAGACAGAAAAAAAGAAGGCCAGGTCCTGGGACAGGTTCCTGCTAAGTAGTAGCTGGAAAATGTCCCCTGGACCTAGAGCTGAGAGCATTTTTTATGAATGTCAGGGAAGGAAAGCACTCTTTTCATTGACCCTGCACTGGCTGTGTGTAAGAGGAGTGGGATCACAAGAAGCCAGGAGAGCTTTGGGATATGAGTACCATCTGTGAGGGGACGTACTTGCTGCTCCTTGATTGAGTGGAATTCTAAGTTCTGATGGTCATGCTTGTGGGGTTGGAGTCAAGGGTAACTTAAGTTTAGGAATGTGGAGCACATTTTTTTGTTTGGCTCTGAGAAAGAAATTTGGAAATACAGAAAAAGAAGGACATACTGAGCCTCAAAGGAGCCCAAGAACTGTTGGAATGGTTGAAACCTCCTTGAACCTTTGAATGCAAAACAAGCACTCCAGTAAGCAACCCAGCCCATGTCCTTAACCCACATCTCGGGCCCATCCTTGCCTGCAGAAAGTAGGGTGATCAGGCAATACACAAACATAAGGAAAATTGACACAAAACTGTATAATTCCTTCCTGACTTCCTTTAAGTCCAGCCCTCCAGCTATTCTCCCTCTATAAATATTAATACCCCAGTCCAAGGGGTTGGGGTGTCTCCTCTGGAGATGGCTGTATTCTCCCTTGAATGTGTACCTGCTTTCCTAAATAAATCTCTGCCTGTGCTTTGACTGGCACATGCTGAAATTATTTTCTGTCATGTATGCCAAGGATGCCACTTGTCCTGAGTCAAGGTCCCCATCTCTAAGAACTCCCCCAGTGACAGCCCTACACTGTTAGCTGAGTAGCTTCTCTTATCTTTCCTTTAGGACATTTCAGCATTTTTCTCTTATCAGCATCAATTGATGTCTCCTAATCTCTTTCACTGTAAGATTCTGCCTCTATGTCATTTTTCTCATTGTAATTTATTTATTGAAGAAATCGGGTCATTTGTTCTGTTAAATTCCCTTCAGTCCAGTTTTTGCTGATTGCATCCTCCTTATTTTTTTTAACATTTTTTCTCGTGATATTTTAAAAGTAAACTTTGTTTTCAGCAGCTTATACTCACCCAGAAAAAGTGGTAAGATGGTACAGAGAGTTCCTATCTACTCTACCCAGTTTCCTCTATTAGCATCTTACATTAACAGGGTGCATTACTGACAATACTGAATCAATTTGGATATATTATTATTAAACAAATTTCATATTTTATTCATATTTCCTTAGTTTTTATGTAATGTCCTTTTTCTGCTCCACGATACCACATTTTATTTAGCTGTGTCTTGTTTCCTAGGCTCTTCTTTATTAATGTGATGGTTTCTCAGACTTTCATTGCATTTCATGACAGCTATAGATGGAATATTTGTATCCTCCCCAAATTCATATGTTGAAATCCTGACCCCCAATGTGTTGGTATTAGGAAGCCTTGAGGGGCTGAGTAGGTCATGAGAGTAGTGCCTTCATGGATAGGGCTAGTGGTCTTATAAAAGAGACCCTAGGGAGCTCCCTTGCCCCTTCCAACCTGTGAGGCTTTAGCAACAAGATGGTCTTCTGGGAAGCAAGAACCAGCCCTCACCAGATACTAAATCTGCCAGGCCTTTGATCTTGGACTTCCTAACCTCCAGACTGTGGGAAATAAATTTTAGTTGTTTGTGAGCCATCCAGTCTAAGGTCTTTTTATCCATAGACCTAACAGTCCAAGATGATAACCTTGGGAGTTTTAAGGCATACTGGTCAGGTATTTCATAGAGTGTTCCTCTTCTGGGATTTTAAAAAAAATTTGGTACTGGGGATTGAACCCAGGGGCACTTAACTGCTGAACCACATCCCCAGCCCTTTTGAATTTTTTATTTAGAGACAGAGTCTCAATGAGTTATTTAGGGCCTCACTAAGTTGCTGAGGCTTGCTTTGAACTCGAGATCCTCCTGCCTCAGCCTCCTGAGCCACTAGGATTACAGGCATGCACCACCATGCCTGTTCTCTCCTGGGATTTGTTTGGTTCTTTTTTCATGATTACATTGGGATTATCTTTTGGGAGGAGGATCAGAGCCCAAAGTTCCATTTTCATCACATTATATCAAAAGTAACTCTCTCAGCATGACTTATCAGTGTTGGTATTTATAAGATTTGGAAAATGACAAACCCCAAAACAGAGTGGAATGAGGAAGAACTCCAAACATTGATAACATTGATCCTTTCCAATACACCCTTTCCCAGTGACAAGACAATCCCTGGGAAGGAGATATCCATCAAGCCTAAAATGGCAGTCTCTTCGGAGGAAGCCAAAGCTTTGATACTTCCCCAAATAAATCCTTTCCCAGTGACAGTACAATGGGACTCTGAAGGGAAAGAGATAAGCACTGAACACTGACCCCAGACCCTCCATTCTTTCCCAAGTGAAACTATTGCTCAGTAAAAACAAATTTCAAATTCTCACAGACCCATTTCCTGAGTGCCCAGACATGCTCTGTCAATAATTAAGTCAGATTCCTCCTTTGGCCAGTGGCTCATTTTCCATCAGGAAAGTGTGTCCACCAGGTGCGTGACTCCACTACTGAATAAAGGCTTTGCTGATCTGTGAAGTCTGCACCTAGCTCAGTCATTTTGTGCTAACAGTGTTGACCTTGAACACCTGGGTAAGGTAGTGCCTGTCAAGTTTCTCCACAAAGTTAGGATAGCCTGCCCTCCTGATTCCATACCATACTCTTTGAAAGTCACTATTTAAACACAAGTGTGAGGAGCAGGAAGTTAATGCTACATAAATTATTTGAGGAGAGAATAGCTACATAAATTATTTCCAATTCTTCTACATGGGAGATTCTTTCCCCCATATATTTACTAATTCCTTATTCATTTGTAGTATGGTTATGTAGTTATTTACTTTCTACATTAAATTATAATCCAGTGCTCATTTAATTTATTACTCAAATTATTCCAACTCTGGCCATCAGAAACTCTTTTAGTAGTCTCTTGTGTCCTTGTCCCTTTGAGATACTCCTATCAATGTGATTTCTCTTTCTCTTTTGAGGGGGGCAGTGTGAAATTCCTTATTTTCAGCAGTCACAACATGCTCCAAGCTCTTCATATCCTCATCATGAATATTCCTGCCCCACTACCGGACCAGCCATTTCTCCAAGGAGCCTTGGTTCCTTTTGTTGGAGAATTGTGATATAAACCAAGATCTGGGCACAGGGTATGCTTTTTCTTAAGGTCTCTTTTTTCAACGGTCTCTTTTTCAACAGACCGTTGCTTTTCAACTGACAGAGAAATGAATTACAAGTGTGCATGCTGATCTTTGTGTGTGTTTGTATACATGCCGTCATCTATGTAAACCTGGCATGAATTCGTACATTGTATCAAACTCTAATCCATTACTCTTTGGATCATTCTATTCTCTTGATGAAGAGATTTTTGTGTTTCTTATAAATTGGCATTGAAATTGAGATTTAAATTCAAATTGGGAGCAAGAATAATTAATAATAATAGCAATGCTGATCATAATACTGAAGACACAATCATGAATACCATAATCCCAAATGTTGAAATCCTAAAAACCACAATCCCCACGGCGGAAAAAGGGTATATAAGAGCAACATAAAATCAAATTCTGGGGAAGGCAGTTATACATTTTCAGTGGTACACAGGATAATTGTCAAATTATTCACTGGTGGGCTACTTATGCTCCTTCACACATAGCACCATGCTTGCTTAAAAAAAGAAAAAAGAGGGGCTGGGATTGTAGCTCAGCAGTAGAGCGCTTGCCTCACATGCGTGAGTCCCTGGGTTCGATCTTCAGCACCACATACAAAGCAATAAAATAAAGACATTGTGTCCATCTACAACTAAAAAAAATTAAAAAAAAGAAAAAAAAGCACTTTGACAGAGAATAAAAATTCAACAAGTTCAACAACCTTCTGAAGACAGTTGCTTATATAGAGGTTGCTCCAATGATACAAAATGTGTTAAATGATGAACCATTGTTGCTGGGCATGGGAGCCAGTGGCTTAGGAGGCTGAAGCAGGAAGGAGGTTTGCAAGTTCGAGCAATTGAGTGAGGCTCTAATCAACTTAGTGAGAGCCTGTCTCAAAATAAAAAATAGAAAGGGCTTGAGATGAGGCTCAGTGGTAAAAAAAATCCCTGGGTTCAATCTATAGTACATACTTATATATAAAATTTTTAAATTGGTGAACTCTTGGTTAGAGATTCAACTTTTGAGGAAGACAGACTTCTTAAATTTACCACTAAATCTAACATAGAAAAATAAGCACATGATTTAGTTTGGGTAATGGATGGCACTTTCAAAACTTTCTCCCCTGTTTTTAATCAAATATATATAATTTATGCTCTTGTACAATGTAAAAATTCTAGAGTTTATCTGTTCATCTATGTGCTAATGATTGAAAAAATTGAAGCATTTTATAAATGTTTGTTTGAAGATTTGGTTGACTTTGAAAAAGAGAGCAAATTGTAAATTTTCAAACCATAATGACAGATTTTGAATTAGGTGTAATCAAGGCTTCTAAAAGTCAATTTCTAAGGTGTTACCAGTCAAGTTTGTTTTTTCCATTTAGACCAGTGCATTTGGCAGAAAAGTCAGATGAATGGATTGACCATAAATATAGCAACAATGAAAACTTCACTTTAAACATTCCTTCGTTTGCTTTGGCATTCCTTCTAGCTAATAAAATTCCAGGAAATTGTGTGTGTGTGTGTGTGTGTGTGTGTGTGTGTGTGTGTGTATGTTGGGGATTGAACCCAGGGCCTTATACATGCTAGGCAAGTGCTGCACCAAGCTACATCCCCAGCCTCCAGGAATTTTAAATGAATTAAAGCTGCATTTGCCTGAAAAAGCCAATGAAGTTACTGTTTTGAAAATAATTGTGTGCATTGTAGGGTAAGAAGACCTGCAATGATGATGCTGTTCAATCACCAGTGTAAGTTCCACCAAATCTGTGATGTACACAAGTATGTGCAGAATGCCTTCTCCAAACAACACAGATACAGTCTGGAAGATGGGGTAACTTAATAGGGAATGATCATGTCAGTGGATCATTCATGAAATAATTTCAAAAAGAAAAGCACCACATGGAAAATGAATGTGTTTATGTTCTCTAAGGAGAGTCATGCCTTAAAAGAAAAAAAGCAGATATAAATCACAATGCAAGACTTCAAAATATAATGATCCTGAAGGCCGGCCAGTTCTTCTGTACAATTGCCCATAATTTATCTCTGTAATATGTCTTTGACATGTGTCAATTTGTTTCTCATCATTTAAAATTGTCAGCATTCTCTCTACCCTTGGCTAGGAAATCATTTTATCTATGCATCAATTCCAATAAGGGAGCTATAAATTGTGTAAAGACTTTACATGTTCTAATTCATTTTATGCAAATTTGATTCCAAGAAAGTACATTATCATAATGTTGACTTTGTGTGTTGTATGTAAAAATACTGAAAACTCCTCAATAAACAAAAAGATGTCCTGTGTGTACATCTGCATTTATGAAACAAATTTTTGAGATCTCAGCTCTGGACAACTGCACGTGCTAGATAAAGTCCGATGGTGACTCATTGCAGTTTTTATTAACTTCATCAAGACTGTCACAATGTTTCAGATGATTAGCTATAAATCTGGGTGCACACAATTATTAACCATCATGATATGCCTTTATACATTTAACTTTGTCGACCCATTGCTCAGTGAATATGGCTCATCTGTTCATAAATGCAACTATTGTTAAGTATATTAACATATATGAATATGCTTGTAAAAATATCTTTATTGTGTGTTCTGTTGTACAAAGTGGCCTAGGAGGTGTTCTCTTGTATTCTTATGTTTCTCCAATAAAACTCTTTTTTAGAAATGTAAGTGAATTTTAAATGAATTAGAGAATATTTTAATTATTTTTTCCAGAGTTATAGTTTGGGGATTTTGATATTTCAAGATTGGGGAGTTTATGGATTTTAATCTTTCAGAATTTCAACATTGGGGGTTATGGCATTCAGTATTCTGTATTTTAGGAATATGACCCAAGCCCATTCATAGCAGGTGGTGTTTCCTTCCATCATGATATATACAATAGCTGGTTGCTTTTTTGTGATGTTAGCAACCACTGGTGAATATTGCCTAGGATCCATTAATTATTTAAAATTTAAAAATGGTAAATACTTGATTAGCTCCTTTCATTAGCAGAAATACTTTTATAATGGAAATTTTTCCTGTTCAACTATGTGATGTCCTTGAGGTGCAGCCCATATTTTTAGCAGTAGCAGAGATGCTTAATTCTTCATTATTATCAAAACAATGAACTAGTTCACCAGCATCTCTCAAGGATAACCACTAAGTAATTTTCATTTTTGAGTACCATTATGAAGTTGGGGCAGCTCTTTAGTCACATAGCTCCACCCTCTACTTCCAGCCTTGACTGCAGGGCAATCTACCAGAGCATGGTGGAGCAGGGTTGGAGAGTGGGAGATGAGCCATAGGCAGACAGCAATTTGAAAGACTTAGCAAGGTTTGGGGGACCTTGAGTGCTTCTAAATTAATTTATCCTGGAAAAGTTCTGGTTTCTAAAGTCATTAAGTCCTATATATATGGTTCCTTGGTTTTATAGTTACTCATCTTGCCTTAGAAATAATCAAATCCATCTTTACAGAACTCCAGCAACCAGGAAAAAAAGAAAACTAATGCTAGAGAAAGGGCATGTTCGACCCTACATCCTTAAAGGTAGCCCATCCAGGAATAAAACTAAATCATCCTGTAATTCAAGGGGAAGAGGAAGCAGAAGGTGATGGCATTGGTTCTCAACCCTGGTTGTTTGTCAACTGAAGCATGTTTTTAAAACCACCCATCCCCTAGCAAAACCCCCATGGAATGTGATTCAGTTGGTCTGGGTTGAGACCCAGGAATTGAAGTTCTTACAAGCTTTTATAATCTTTTTGCGAGGTGACCCTATGTTTAACCAGGGCCATTTCCTACTCTCTAGAACTCTTATTGGAATAATGATGACAATTGTACCACACTTAGGGCCTCATCATCTCCATCCAGTTGCCAGATGTTACATGCTTCCCTGCTACTCAGAAGACCAAGCTAGGAAAGATGATGCAGGAACAGCTAGCTCCCCCTCCTTTGCAGAGGTGAGGGCCCAGGAATGCAGCTGAGTTCCAAACCTGGGTCTTTCACACAACACACAGCACTGTGCCCCCACCCTCAACTCCAAGAATGGCTACATTCACTTTGTGCCTGGCACTGTTCAGAGTGCTTTACATCTCTCAGCATCCTAATAGGTCGGTATCATCTCCATGTGACAGATGAGCAGCCAGCGACCTGAGAGAGTTAAGGGACTTCTAAGTCCCAAGTCCATTTCTGGGAGAGCTCTGGGCTCATCATGGGCTGTCACTTCCTGGCTGTGACTTTATGTCCAGGGCCCTCTCAAGGAGCTGCCTCCTGCTTTCCTTTGTGCAATACACATAGACTGTTGGCAGGGGGCAAACTTCAGGGTGGGGAAGACTTAGCTGGGGTGCCAGATCCTGAATCCTCGATCCTCAGCATCATGCCTGGAGTGGCCCCTGCCCTGTGGTAGGGTAAGCCACCTGTCTCCCACCCTCCCTCACTGGTCAAAGTTCTGAGGATGTTTGTGAGTAAAATCCAGAAAGCCTAGGGGGCTCCTTGTACCTCAGACGACTCTCTCACATCTCTTCCCTGGCCACGGGTCTCACCGACAGCACCTTCTTTCACTTCCTTTCCCCAGAAAAAAATCTCTTCGGATCCTGAGACTTGTCTATGTGCCACGTACTGAACACTAGATCCCTCCTGTCCCTTAGCTACCCAGTACCTACTGCTGTTTCTCCCTTGAGCCACAGGTATTGGCCACCAGTGCTACCACTCTCATCTAGGGAAAAAAAAAAAAAGTGTGGGACAGTACCATCAACCAGGCCACAATTCCTAACCTAATGCTCAACTCCCCCCACATGAGTCCTCTCAATTCTACTATTCATAAGAGTTGCCATACACCTCTCCACTCCTTCCCCACAGCCCTAAGGTAAGCACAGGCACTGAAGCCAGACTCCTATTTCCCTCCTATGGCCAAACTCAGGTGTATACTTCACAGTAAACCAAAAGTAGTCTCCCGACCACGCTATATTGTTCCTCCCACTACCAGGACTCCTGGGCAATTAAATCCTGCTCAGGCTACAAAGACAGCATTTTCCAGCTCTGTGCTCATTTTCGAAATGCCTGGGATTCAGACTGTGACGTAAGCATCTATTTACAGGCCTTGCCGGGGATTCAGGGCTCCAGATTGATTCAGGCCGGCCTCGGTATGATGCCCAACCCAGAGAAAGCTTTCAGTTTCCCAAGAATTCCACGGCCCTTGTCCTGGAACCTACTTGAAAGCCCCACCTTGATTGGCTGCCGCCCGAACCAGTCGTAAAGTCTTCACTAACGCGGTTCCGTCCCGCCTACACACCCTGCAGGGATTGGCCCTGGCAGCCCCGCCCAGAAGCCTATAGGTGGAAGGTGAGCCCCTCCTCCGGCAAAACCACGTGGTCCGTCCGGACCAGGAAGAGAGATCCTCTAGCCATGGCCGGGGGTCGTAAGGTGGAGCTGGAGGAGGCCCTGGCGTTGGGGTCTGGCTGGAGGCATGCTTGCCATGCTCTGCTTTACGCGCCCGACCCGGGCATGCTCTTCGGCCGCATCCCGCTGCGGTACGCCGTGCTGGTGAGGAGGGGGCGCGCCTGGCCACTCCCCGCCCCAGCCCTGCACCATTCCTAGGGCGCGCCTTTTGGGGCACCTCAGCCAACCCCACTTCCCCTCCCTCAGATGCAGATGCGCTTCGATGGACGCCTGGGCTTTCCAGGCGGCTTTGTGGATGCGCAGGATAGCACCCTGGAGGACGGACTGAATCGAGAATTGCGCGAGGAGCTCGGTGAAGCTGTGTCGGCTTTCCGCGTGGAGCGCACTGATTATCGGAGCTCACACGCTGGGGCCAGACCGCGCGTGGTGGCCCATTTCTACGCCAAGCGTCTGACCCTAGAGCAGCTGGAGGCTGTGGAAGCTGGCGCACCACAAGCCAAGGATCATGGGCTGGAGGTGGGGCCAGCCAGGGCCTCCCCCACACCCAGTCTGCCCCTCTACCACCAAGGGTAACCTAGCCCAAGGAAAACCTCCCCAGAAGGAAGCGATAACCCCTCAGACCTTGTGGTCTTCCCCAATTTCTAGGAATAGCTGGGGTTTTGGTCATCTCTAACCAGGATAGTACTGCCAAGCCAGCCTCCCTGTGGAGGTCTGACCTTTTCCCCCACCCTACCAGCCTCTATAGAGATCTTTCTAGAGCACATCCATCCAAGTTTCTCTGCTATTCCTTATTGATAATGTGATAATGGTCAATTGAGACACCCTAACCACTTAACTTTGGGCCCCCGTTTTTCTTAGGTAGAAAATTTGGCCCATGCTAAAGGCTAGGAGAGGAGAGACACATTGCATACAGAGGTATTTTCTCAAATTGTGGCACATTATCAGAATCACAGGGAGGAGAAATTACGAAAACAGTGACTACTGTGCTCACTTTGGTAATATATACTCAGTGATTTCTTGGACTCGATTCTTCCCATTGCTGGTGAGAAGTGGGGCTGAGAATTTGCATTTTTCACTAGGTCTCAAGTGATGCTGATACAGCTACAGTAGATTCCACATTCAAGAACCTCTGCTAGAGAGCCATGCCTGAATCCCAGAGGCAGGAGTCACTAAAGGTTTCAGAGAGAAAAGTAGGAAGGATTAGCATTTATGGAGCTGGAGAGCATGTCTTGGGTCAGTTGCCTGCTCAGGGTTGGGCCCAGTCTGTTTCACTGAGGTATGAGTCTTGGGGCTGGTTCTGCCTGGTTATTAAGGGAGGGAAGAGCTCTGCTCCAGAGAGATCTGTTGCAGAGGGGATTGAGGTAACATGACAAGCTATGTCGGGTCCAAATGTCTCCTGTCTCCTTGCTTTCACAGGTCCTGGGCCTTGTGCGAGTGCCTCTCTATACCCTACGGGATGGTGTGGGAGGTTTGCCTGCCTTCCTGGAGAATACCTTTATTGGTGCTGCCCGGGAACAGCTACTGGAAGCCCTCCAAGACTTGGGGCTCCTAGAATCTGGCTCTTTCTCAAGGCTTAAGAACCCAGATCATCACTAAATGTAAACCTCTGTGGACCTATGGAACCTGATGGGGACCTTGGTACTAGGGAGGGAACGATGGAGGGGGGGAATGTTTTCTCTTCTGGGCCTGAGAGAGGATACTAGATTAAAAGGAGATGTGTGTGCAATGTGTTTTGAGCAGAGGGCCCTCCAAACTCATGGCATCAGGGACAGAAATCCATAGCTCATCTCAATGGTCCTGGAAGATTCTCAGGGTCTGCCTCCTCTTTGTGCATATGCATACACAGCCTGGAAAACCCCACACTTGCACACGTGCAACCTGTGACCACACAGCCTGACCCCTT
>CM053409.1:21335516-21347628 GCA_028644305.1 Xerus rutilus | reverse complement strand
AAAAAAAAAGGAAGGGCAATAATTTCTCTGTATATATGTATATCAAAACATCCTTGTACACGTTAAATATACACAATAAAAATAAATTAACTTTTAAAAAAAGTAAAAAAATAATTTGATTAATATGCTAGCCTCAAAATACTAGATTTCTCCCTTCAAAGATAGTAAAGAAAGGAGGAGAAGAGTAATATAAAGGGACTAATTCTACTGGGAAAGGAGTGGGTATATTATGTAGACACATTATGTGTATGCCTTCTTATAAGACTCTAAGCCTAGGGGAAAACTTGAAATTTTACTGTTTGTAGGGACATGCTAGCAATATGATTCTGTTTGGACATGAAAGTGTTGGGAAAGAATGTCAGATTATTAGGGCAAAAAATCAAAAAGTTATTCTCATTTAATGTCAAAATTTGATGTGTTAAAAGTATAAAAATTTTTAATTGGCACTTAGGGAGGCTGAGATAGGAGAATCACGAGTTCAAAACCAGCCTCAGCAACGGCGAGGTGCTAAGCAACTCAATGAGAGTCTGTCTCTACATAAAACACAAAATAGGGCTGAGGATGTGGCTCAGTGGTCGAGTGCCCCTGGGTTCAATCTCTAGTACAAAAAGAAAATTTTTAATTGACCTAGAGAGCCACAATAATCACAGAGTTATCATGAATTTCAGATTATATACAGCAAAATCTATTAGAAATGCAGGAATAAGTTGACAGAATAATATTAGAAGAGTTTAAACATACTCTATCATGTCTTCACAGATAAATGCCAAAATGCATATCTAGAATCTAAAAATAATAAAACTAATGATGATGTCCACTACCAACATTTTGGGGGTGCTCCCTGTGTGCAGGGACTATTGTGAGGTCTTTTCACATATTAACATATTTAGTCCTTATGAGGTATGAGATACTATTATCTCTATAGTCCAAATAGAAACCCACAGTCAACAATATAATTAATATATTTTCCCCGAAAGATAAATATCAATCTTTGTAACTTTAAGGATAAAATAGACCTGTAAGAACCCTGGAATCATTTACCAAGTTAGTCATATTGGGCCTTATAAAACTTCAGTAAATCCTCCTTATTCTTTTATTGATTTCTGGAAATTATTGAGTACATGCCATGTTCTTTGACCACGATGTAGTAAAATGAAATAAATCCCATGGATAGACACTCTGCAGTTATTATTATTTTGTTATTAGGTTTTTCTTTTTCATATTTTCTAAACCCAATACATTTGTATTCTATGCTTATAAAATAACTAGTTAAAAATATTATTTCTCTTGTGAAGAGAAAAAAGAATTTGTAGAAATCAGCCAAAAAAATCTGAAGAACCAAGAATGGGATTCAGAACTGGATGTGGGACCCATCCCAGGAAGAATACAGGGGGTAATTTGTGTAGCTAGGGAAGATCTGTTGTCTAACCCCAGATGAATCACTTTCTTAATGAAGATTAAATAATAATGCATGTTTGGGTGAAATGCAGGAGGCATTTGAGTTGCAAGTGACTTCTAAGATGTAGTCTGTAGTTCACAGTGGTATCTGAGACAAGATACCAGGCCCCAGAGATGCCATTGAGGAGGCTGCTGTGCTTATCCCCTACCTGGGACACCAGGGCAGAGTCCAGGACCTGGCAATACTAAGCATGGAAACTAAGAAGTGCAGGTCCCAAGAACAAACGATGTTGTAACTAAAGCACTGTTGGGGGGACATTGGAACTTTATGCTGGGAAAAAGCCTCTTCAGCATGGAACAGAAGCTGGTTTTCTAAGGCGTAGTGTTTGGGATTGTAAGTGACTTCTGCTTTTTCATGCCATGGATGACCTGATCAGTTTGAAGTATCCTATGGAAGGGATTGTAAGGTCCCAGCCAAGCATAGGAGGAAAATTACAGATGAACAGGAGCTGTCTCAAAACAATGGACTAGTGGGTAGAAGAGTTGCCTCCGTGAGGCGGGCACAGGCAGAATAGAAACCTTTTTGCATTGGTTGCTTATAGGAGTTAATACTGCTTTTGACTTTGCAATTAGATCACATGCTTTGTGCAGAATAAATTAGCCACCTAAACAATTTGTAGAGTCTCCAGCACTTTGTACATTAAGATCTGTTCTAATATTGGCTTCATTACTTGTTAAAGGGCATACAGGCCTTCACAAGGTGAATGACAGCATCTGAAGCATCGGCCAACAAGTAGAAGAGAATATGAAAAGTATCTCTACATACTATGTATGTGCATTAAGATCTGTTCTAATATTGGCTTCATATTGTACTCATTTCCCAGAGTACAATCTGTCATCTGTCAAGGTCCTTACAACTTTTGGGGACAAAGGAGCTGAATGTTTAAAACTGGATGCATGCTCTCCATAGACATCAGGGATCTTGCTCCCCGGCACCACTGAGAAAATGTCAATCCTCTTTTAAGGCCTATTAATTACAATAAGTGCAGCTCACATGCTGTCTATTCCTGAAATGTCCATTCTTGAAATGTCCCACAGGCCCCAAGCCCTTCCAATGCCCACTTATTCTTCAAAACTCATCACCCCTTAAGATAGCATTTGCCCCCATCATCTGTGCTGCCATGGCAACCTGAGCGTGCTTCTTCAATGCTACAGATTGCACTGCCCAGGATTCTGTCTTTAAATTGCTTCTGGCCCTACTAGAACACCACTTTATGTCCCCAGCATCTGTTGTGTTGTTTATAAAGTAGATTCAATAAGCACTCAGTAAAATGCTTATTGAACATGTGTTTCTTGGAAGTCTTTGCTCTTAAAGAGAGTAAGCAAGCCTCCATATAGAAATTCGTTTTGAATAATAATTCATATGAATTATTTTCCTAAGAGTTTTTCACATTGTAGAAAGTAGCACTGAATTATCATTTGAGTCTGTGGACATGTGACCTTGTTGGACAACTCCCTAATTTTGCTGTGTTTTGGTCCCCACATCGTCTGTGAACATCTCAAGTTCATTACTGAACACAGAGCCTGGAACATAGGATGTGCTCAATAAATATTTATTTGAAAAAATAATCTGCAAAACAAATGAAGGGATTGCATCAACTATTTCAAAAGTCACTCTATGGCTTCCTAACCATACAAAGAAACACTTTCCTTTACCCCATCCAAACTACTTATTCATTTTTTAAAAATATTTTTTAGTTGTGGATGGATACAATACCTTTATTTTATGTCTTTGTTTTTACGTGGTGCTGAGGATTGAAGCCAGTGCCTCACACATGCTAGGCAAGTGCTCTACCACTGAGCCACAACGCCAACCCTTATTTTATTTTATTTTATTTTTGATACCAGGGATTGAACTCAGGGATACTTGACCACTGACCCATATCCCCAGCCCTATTTTGTGTTTTATGTAGAGACAAGTTCTCACTGAGTTGCTTAGCGCCTCGCCATTGCTGAGGCTGGCTTTAAACTCACTATTCTCCTGTCTTGGCCTCCCAAAGTGCTGGGATTACAGACATGCCTCATTTTTAATTCATAGGCTACAAGTTAATTTATAATGCCTGGAGTTATCCTAGAAACTATACTATTATCCTTCCTAATCATTAAATGATTGGTACAGTGCAGATGAGCTCACCTAAGGTACATGTGAGGTTCAGAATTCAGGACTAGTCTTTTTAGTCATAATGTAATAATTTCCTCATAGAATGTAGAGATGCTTTTCATATTCTCTTCTACTTGTTGGCCGATGCTTGAGATGCTGTCGTTCGCCTTGTGAAGGCCTCTATGTCCTTTAACAAAAATAGAACTTCCATGATTTTTTTTCAATATTGCCCAACACCAGAATAAATATCTTTTATGTATTGGCTACTTAGAGTTTTTAAAGATAACATCGGTAAGTTGAGAGGATCATATTGCTTCAACTTCATGACATCATTTGAAGGGAATTATATTAGTAAATCTTGCATCAGATCTGTTAGCATGACAGCTGGTGACTGTCATGCACTAGTTGTGGTGGGAGGGTTAGGCCTGCAAGTTTATATATAATAGCTAATTATAGGACAAAAACCTTTGCTAAAAATCTCAGGCAGGTCACATCTCCTTGGAGCCTTATATTGAATATTTAGATTTAGATTATTAATATTGTATCACTCATTTAT
This sequence comes from Xerus rutilus, assembly GCA_028644305.1. Lineage (NCBI taxonomy): Eukaryota > Metazoa > Chordata > Mammalia > Rodentia > Sciuridae > Xerus > Xerus rutilus. The sequence continues at coordinate 21,343,513 of CM053409.1, read as the reverse complement.
ATCAATGTATGAAGAAAGATCTGGAAATACACCCTTTTCTTTTGGTACTAGAAATGGACCCCAGGAGAAGTTTATCCCTGAGCCACATGCCCAGCCCTTTTTTATTTTTTATTTTGAAACAGAGTCTCGCTAAATTGCTAAGGCTACCCTCAAACTTGTGATCCTTCTTCCCAGTCCTGGGATTTTAGGCATACACCACTGTGTTGGGCTTGGTAGTGCACTCCTTAAATGGGGAGAAAACACGTTTCAAGGATAAAAATTGGAGAGAGAGAGAGAGAGAGAGAGGAGAGGGAGAGAGGTACTGCCAAAATGGCTGGGGGTAGGAGGACATATTCAGAAGGCCAGAAGCATCCTGGATTCCATTAAATAGTAATTAATTGATGAACATTCCATTAATTAATAATTATCACAGTTATTCCATTAAATTGTAATTAATTGATGGACGTTCCATTAATTAATAATTATCACAGTAATGCTACATAAAAGCCATCCGATCTCAACTGTGCAACATAAGCATTTATTTGGCTTGTGTGTCTGGAGCCCTGCAGCCAGCCTGGAGTCAGCTGTTCTGGGCTGAGCTGGCTGGAACTAACTTGGCTCCATGTGTGTCTCATCCTCCTGGGAGCAGCCAACTAGGGCAAAGTGTTCTTCTCTTGGTCACATTACATTTGAGGAGCAAAGAGTAATTACACAGGACTTTCCAGCCTTTGGTTATATCACGCCTGCTAACATTCCATCAACTAAAGCAAGTCACATGGCAGGACCAAAATCAAGGAGTGGGAAAATGTACTTTGCCTCTTGCTAAGAAGAAAGGCAAAGTCATATGATAATGAATGAGAAAGAGATAAGAAATGGAAAAGAGAGGTGAAGAGTTAAGACATTTATACACGCTGGGTGTGGCGGCATACCCTTGTAACCCCAGTGGCTCAGGAGGCTGAGGCCCTAAGCAACTCAGCAAGACCTTCTTTCTAAATAAAATATAAAAAAAGAGTTGGAGATGTGACTCAGTGGTTAAGTGCCCTGGGTTTAATCCCTTGTACCTAAAAAAAAAAAGGAAAGACATTTATAGCATTCACCCCATACACTAAAATGTAAGTTGCTCATAGCAAGTATCATTTCTTTATGTTTTAATTGGTAAACCAAGTCTATTGAAAGAATGGTGGATTTTTCAGGTATCATTTAATATGCTGTGGTCTGCAGTATTATCTTTCCAGCTAGAAAATTCTGGGCTTTCAAAGAATAGACAATTAAAAAAAAAAACTATGAGAATTATCCAATTGTTCTTGCCTTTGTATTTATTTTTAATTGAGATTTGAGTATCTGAGTGGTTCTGAATGAATTTCTTACCAGAAAAGGGAAACCTACTCCATAATTTCATTTTGGTGACATTTGTAAGTAAATGTTGCTTTCTCATTATGTATGGACAGACAAGATGCACACGTAGGAAAGAACAGGTAAAGTCAGTGATAAACTTCATCCCAAGCTGCTCTAAACAAACCCATCTTCTCTTTCTTGCTTGTCATCAAGAAAGAGAGGTTGTCCTCTTGAGGTTAGCCCTGTGGAGGTAGTTGGCACTCACTTTTAATTTCTAATGACCCACTTATTGGCTTATAAATGTTAAGGTATTTTGCCTGACTGATGGCCTAATTCACATTGGACCAGTCAGGTAGGTGCCAGATCTAGTTCTGGTTCGGTATTACTGTCTTGGTTTTTACTGCTTAATCAACCTTCATGAAGGTGGCCATAATGATGGGGATTCCAGAGCTTAAATGCAGTATTCATGTACTAGTAAGTTGCAAACTCAGGACTTGACTTCCACTTCAAATGTGATTTTGCTTAAGTAAGACCATTTAACTTTTTTATGCATACTACTTCAGGGAATTGTGGGCTAAACCTCCTGTCATGAAATATAGGAAATCAAATACAATTTTGGAAATGCAAATACTTTTCTATTTGCTGATCATATTATTTATGAATTTTGGGGTTGTTAGTAACAGAAGATCCAATTTAAACGTTTTTAGCTCATAAGCCTGTGAATCTCAGAGGTATGTGGGTTTCAGGATCATCTAATACAGGGGCTCCATTACTTGCTTTTTTCTCTCAGGTCTAATATGTGTAGTGACAATTCCAAAGTTGCTTCCCCTTATTTGTATCCAAGGGAAAATCCTTACTCATCCTTGAATCAATACCTGTGGTCAGAGGAAGGCTATAAACTGATTGACTTTAATGACCTAAATCAGTCACTGTATCAAGAGGAACAAGATTAAGTGGGGGTTCGATTCTGTTCAAATTTCATGGCTGCTCTTCAGTGAGGAAGGGAAGACAACTATAATGTCTGAATTGGCAATAATCGTGCCATGAAAAGCAAAACATTGTTTCTGAATTAAGTACATGTTTTTTTTTGACAAAGTATGAAAGGGACAAACAAAACTTGTATTATTCTGTCTGATTTTAAACAATTGCCTGGAATAGAAGGATTTATGTGAAACCATTGGTTCTCTTTCACATTCTCCCCACTGCTACCCATATTTTAGAAAACACTAAAGTCAGAAATGGACTTCGTAATTATATACCATGGTAACTAGATAAGATAGTTAATCTCCTGTTCATAGTTTTGTTGTTTGGAATGCTTGGGCAGAAACAAAAGAGTCAAATGTCCTCTCTGTCTGTCATAACTGTTCTGCTCTAAGTCAAAAGTGAATATTCCAACCCCAGCAGCAATACCTCAAACAGACAATTAAAAATAAAATCATGAAATAGGCCATTCTCTAAAGAGTGTTTTGAAGCATTTATTTGCTTAAGTGACTATAAAATTAGTAATATGATTAGGGTTCATATTAATGGCTGGTGCAGCCTTGTGAATTTATTTTATAGGCTGTACTTGGCCAGAACACTTCTACATCAGTTTGTGTCATCTTTAAACCAACACAGTATCAAGTCTCTTACAACTGACCAGGCACACACTCTTCCTCCTGGAGATCTGGAGGCATATTATGCACAGCAACATCTTAGAATCCCGAGACTCTGTGTGGCACATATGAGCTGCGGGTGCTCACTCAGAATCATCTGCTATACACAAGGTAGTTGACCTAATGATTTTATATTGTACTTTCCTCCAATTACCCTATTTTCCTCTTGTTTCTCTTTTTTTTTGCTTCTTTGTTCATTATTGAATAGATCAATATTTTTCTGCTGGTTAAAATTTAGTTTTTATAGTTGTTACTCTTAAGGTCATATTCATATTCATATGCCTTTATGGGTATGAATACAAACATATGTGTAATGGATATATGTCTACTATATAATATAACTACAAATTATATGTTATACAATTACATATAATTATATATTTTCATTATATATTAATATATATTATATATTAATATTGTTATATACCATGTAGTTATATACCTATATGTATAACTACATAATTATATTATACATGTACAATTATAATTATGTATACATAAATATAATTGTATTCTATATTAAATACTTATTATATATATTTTTTAAAAAATTTTTTAGTAGTAGATAAACACAATACCTTTATTTATTTATTTTATGTGGTGCTGAGAATTGAACCCAGTGCCTCACATATGCGAGGCAAATGCTCTACCACTGAGCTACAACCCCAGCCTCTAAATATTATATATTAAATATATATAATGTATATATTTTGTATTATGTATCTATTAAATATCTATCTATATAACATAAAGTAAATATATTATTGAAATATATATTACATATCTAATATGTCTATTATATATAATAGATCTATCATTAATATCTATTATCAAAGTAATATATATGTTAATAATATAATGTTATTAAATAATATAAAGAATATATTATATGTAATATATGTATTTTATATAATATAGATAAATCTTCCTCCTATACATATATAACCTATATTCATCTCTATCATCTGTATCAATCTATCCTTCCAACAAGAAAATAATATTAACATAATTTTCTTTTCTTTTTGTCTTTCCCACATACCTTGTTGATAATTTAAAATTTTAGTTGTATATCTTTCCTTTAATTTTCAAAAATTTTCACAGCTACTGGCCTTTTTAGACAGTAACTTGCTGAGACATCTGATTCACTACTATTTTCTTTGTTCCTTGCAATGTCCTCTTGGATTCACTTCTGTTCTTATTTTAATAATTTCTGTTTGGGTGGCAAATCTTCTGAGCCCTTGTATGGCTTAGAATATTTTATTACACCATCACATTTAAAAGACAGTTTAGTCTGGCACAAAAATCTAGATTTAATGTTCTTTTCTCTAGTAATTAAAATCTTCTGAATCCAGTGTTAATATTGAGAAGTCTGATTTCAGATTGATTCGTGTTCCCTAAGGGTTTTCTTTTTTTCTTTTCTTTTTTTGTTTTGTTTTGTTACTGAGGATTGAACTCAGGGGTACTCGACCACTGAGCCACATCCCCAGCCCTATTTTGTGTTTTATGTAGAGATAGGGTCTCACTGAGTTGCTTAGCGCCTCTCCGTTGCTGTCTTTTTATTTTTATTTTGACACAGGATCTCACTAGGTTGCTTGTGATTTTCCTGCCTGAGCCTCCAGAGTTGCTGGGATTACAGTTGTGTGCCACTGTGCCTGGCTTGGTTTTCTTTTCAATGCCTGAATGCTTTTAAATTTTCTGCTGTACCTGGATATTATTAAATTTTACCATAATGTATATAGGTGTGGATTTTTCCTGATCTTGCTGTTTGGGACTATATAAGACCTTCCAATATGATGCTGTACATCTTTCATTAATTATAAGAAATTTTTTTTCATTATTTCTTAAAGTATTTTTTCCTCTCAATGTTAGCGCCTCTGTTTCTATCCTCCACACCTCACTTTCACTTTTCCTTTATATTTTCTATCTTTGCTCTTTCCTTCCTGTTACCATCTAGAAGAATTTCTCAACTGATCTTTCTAGCTCATAAGTCCATTTACCAATTAAATCCATCCTGTTATTTATATCATCTTCTTTTTGTAATTATTACTTTTTAAATCCTTAATGTTCCCATTCATTTCTTTTGTGCTTTCCCTTTCCTGTTTCATAATGCTAATCTCTGACCTCTTTATGTTATTATGTTTACTTTAAGTTCTTCCTCCTTAAGTTCTGATTAACATTTGTTGTTCCATTTCTTGTCTGTAGTGGACTGTTATTTTGCCTGGGAAATCTTGTTCCCTGTCTGCCAATGTGTTTTGCAGTCGAGTCCTTCCAGATGGGTTTAAGGGACAGAGGAAGGGATAAGCCCCATACTGGATGCTCCAGACACCATGTAATTTAATAGACTATTATTTTTGGTGCCACACTACAGGCAGCTCCTGCAGGTAGCAATCTCCTAGATTAAAACCTAGCATCCCTGAGTGTGATTAGAAAGAGGGGAATGAGTGGATGCCAAATATCAGTTGGTCCATTCTGTTTTCACCAGTCCTCTCTCCAGCAGGGATTCTCAAAGTGCTTTCAGAGATGCTGACAACCTGGCAGCCTGTGTCTGTGCTGCTGCTTCCAATGATTCATGCAAACTCAGGCAGAGGAGAGCTAAGAGCAGAACTGAGCGACCTTCCCTAACCATTCTCTCTGTTTATTGCTGCACCCACAGACCTGCTCTAGACAGCCTTCTCTCTCCCCCAGGAGTTTTCATGGTTTGAGGTGTGACTGATAATTTTCTCAGATCCATGTTTGCCTCTGCATCTGTGGTTGTTCTAAAGTAGGTGTTGGGGGAGGGAGCCAGCAGCCCAAGCTGTACTCCACCTTAACCTAGGAAGAGGCCTGAACACATTCTTTGCAGACACGTTTCTCCTTTATAGAGGACCAATGTACCTCTGCATCTCCTCTCTTAAGAGAAGTGGTAGGGAGTGCAGCATAGGGAAACATGATCCAGGACCAGGACCTTTTAGAGGAAAAGAAAAAAATATTAAATGTGAGCTCTTCCCTTCTCCATGTATAAGCCTAAGCTAAATCTTCATATAGGTAATGACTCAGAAACCCTGAAAAGGACTGAAAAGGATTTAATAAATAGTTCTTGATGATTCATATGAATGTTTTACTGAGAAGTTACTTTTGTCTTTGAGGAATGTGTGTGTGCAGCTTTGACTCACAAAGCATGGGTGAAGGTCTGAGTACTTACTGCTTTCTGAAGTGCGTTATGATAATAGTAATTAATAACTGTATTTCTCTCTGCTCTGCCAAAGCAGTTAGACATTGCAAAAAATGCTTTAGAATAAAGCAATAAATAGATGAGTAGCTAAAGACCTTAATTAAGCTGCTTAAAGTAAAGTACTATTTCATTCTTTTTTTAACCCTAGTGTCTACAAACTTTAAAAAATAGTGTTTGAACTAATTGCTTGGGTAGACCTCAAGGATTATAATTTGCAGAATATATTATTATATATAAATAAAACTCCATGATTCTAAAACACATTTGATATCAATGCACTTGTTTGAGACAAAATGTTTCCTAAATAATAGAATTGGATTAATAAAATTCAGCTTGGCTGTCTGGGCGTGGCTTGGCACCAACTGGCTATGTGACCTAAGGTAAATTCCTTAATCTCTCCTTCTCTCAGTTTCTTGATCTATTCAATGGATTCACTGAAATGATCTCTTAGACTTTTTACTGCTCTAGAATTCTCTAGCTTCTATAAATATGCAAGAACTTCCCTATCCTAAATAGAGCAAAAAAAAGTTATGAGTTTCCCACATTATTATCATTTTACTGATATTTTATCTAATATTGCATTGCATTTTTAAATAAAGAGAAAAGTTGAAACAATTATGTAGTGAATATTCCTACTACTAACTTATTTCACTTGCTCTATCACATTTCTATCTGTCTCTCCATTTCTTTATCTATTCATCATTCTATCTTTCTGCCATTTCCCCACCACCACCCCAAGCACTGGGGATTGAACCCTGAACCCAGAGGCAGCCTACCACTGAGCTATGTCCCCATCTCTTTTTTATTTTGAAACAAGGTCTTACTAAATTGCCCAGAGTAGCCTCAAACTTGCAATCTTCCTACCTCAGCCTCCCAAATAGCTGGGATTTTAGACGTGCACCACCGTGCCCAACTCCATCATGTTTTTTGATGCATTTCAAAGTAAATTACAGACACCAATATATTTCACTCTTAAAAATTTCAGCATGGGGGCTGAGATTGTAGCTCAGTGGTAGAGTGCTTGCCTTGCATGCATGAGGCACTGGGTTCGATCCTCAGCACCACATAAAAATAAATAAATAAGATATTTTTTAAAAATTAAAAAAAAATTTCAGCATGAATATCATTCACTAGAGTTTCAACAATTATTTATTATGTTTTGTTTGTTTTTAAGATAAAGTCTATGCACTGTGAAATGTACTAATCTTAAGTGACAAATTCATACACTTGTGTAACCCAGACCCTTTCAAGATAAAGAACACTCCAGCACCCCAGAAAGTTCCTCCGTACTACTCCCCAATCCCCACTTCTGCCACTTCACGGCCAAAGATTAGTTTCAGATGTTCTAAATCTTCATAAAAATGGAAAAATATAGTATGTTGTCTTGTGAGACACTCTCAGAGTTGACATTCACTTTTGTGACGGCATGGAATCAGTAATTCTTGCCTATTTATTAACAAGCTAATTCCACTTTATGAGTATACAAGTTTCTTTAACCGTTCTCCTGCTGATGGGCACTAGGTTATTCCACCATTATCTTCACCTTCATGAAATTCACCCTTTCTGATCCATTGCATTTTGCAGCAGATACTTCCTGGAATATTTTGTGTAAAGAGTGCCTTGCTATTCTGGGAGCAAATTTTTGCCACACGCACATCAGACAGAGCACTGATCTCCAGGATATATAAAGAGCTCAAAAAACCTAACACCAAAAAAACAAATAATCCAATCAATAAATGGGCTAAGGAGCTGAATAGAAACCTCTCAGAAGATGATGTACAATCAATAAACAGATATATGAAGAAATGTTCAACATC